>CM057830.1:12506746-12869246 GCA_030068075.1 Paguma larvata
ATGTATGTGAAATAAAACACTTTTTTAAAATGCTGATACTATTACTTAAGCTTTTACCCACCATGTCCTTGACGCTTGGGGAAGAATGTGGTACAGGCGGCTTTGCTATAACTGATCTCCACTCCCCATGAAGTGACACGGGAGGGCACAGAGAAATGACAAAGTTCAGTTTCACTCTCGGACTCGGCGGAGGACGGGGTACCGTTGGAGGTTCTTTCCGAAGCCCCAAGTCCCACTTGGGACCGTCCTCCCTCCTTCGCTACCTGAGCCGCATGGCCAGAAGAATGTCATCCTTAACTTTTTTCACAACCCCCTCTATTTTCCCCCTTTCTCTTTTACTTCCCCGTGCTGAGCTTCTCCTCATTCCTGACGCTGCCGCCCCACCACTGAGAATGGATGCCCATGCGTTTCCCTGTAACTGGTGTCGCTGGCGTCAGATGACCGTTGTCACCTCACCCTCTGTGTCTCTCTGCATTTCTGGATAAAGCTGGAGGCTTGCACAGGGCCGGGCCTTCACAGGAAAAATCCATTTCATTAGCTTTCTATTCCAAGCGCTCCTCTGTCCTGCCATTCACCACGTGTCGTCTGCTTATTGACTGAGGCTAATTTTGCAAGAGAAATAGTTGCGGTGGGGGTGGGGAAGGGAAGCTTTTGAAGACAAAAAAAATTTGTCATTTGGTTTCAAAAGACTTATGAATAATGGAAGGCTATGGTTCCTTTGCAAATGAAGATCCAAATGGTCTACCGCTACAAATGTTTTTGCTTTTTGCTGCTCTTCAAACAAACAAACAAACAAACAAAAAAGTCTTTCCTAACTGCAGTTTCAAGGATGTAGCAATGTGTCAAGTAAAGAAACGGCTCTGTCCACCTAGGACCCAGTTTAAAATATTCCCACATCCGAGTGAGGACCTCCGAGTCCAACATGCTGGTAGGACCAAAGAATCTGTTCAGTCACCTGAAATTCACCTGAAATGTCCGGATGAATCCCTCGGATTGGAAGGAGGGCGGGGCGACAAGGAGGATGCGGCGCAGGCTAGTTTCCGGGAAAGCAGAATGGAGTTCCCAGACTCCTATTTGAAAAGAAGCCTTTCATCTGGACCCGGAAAAGCTATCTGAAAGGGCTTCGGATACATTCATTCTTGCCTTTTCATCCCTAAGCTCCCTTTCTGCTCTGTGGTGGCATCGCCATACTGAGGCTCCAGGCAGAAAAAGAGTCTTCACCGCTTTGGCCCTGACCAGCCCAGCTGTCGATGTTATGACACCTCCCCGTGGCAGGTGGAGTGACCGACTCATCCTGGTGTGCCCAGGACTGCCCAGGTTTTAAAAGTGAAAGTCTCATGTCTCAGAAACATCCCATACAGATGGGGGGATGAAGAGCTTCGTGTTCTAAATGTCCAAGATGGAGTTGAGGGTAGTTCCAGTTGACTGATGAGTGGGAGTGACAGAGACAAAGAGGGGCGGGGGTGGGGCTCTCTCTGGGGAGATGGCACAGAGCTAAGTAAGCAGACGGAAGTCCTCAAAGCACAGGAAGTTGACATTTCACCACCGATTAACAGGGACAGAACCCCTGTAATAGCAGAAATGAGGTCTTGAGTTCGTGCCTTTGAAGACTTGCTTTTGGAAACAGATAAACTGGGAGAAATTTGTGTGTTTGTACTTTTGTATGAAACATATTACCAGCATCTAAGCGCTCTAGAGCATGCTGCCAGGAGCCAAGGAGGGCTGGGTTGTTAAACATGCTGATTAAAATGAACTTTAGGAAGTGCTGCCTGGCTCGAGCCACAAAAAAAGACACATGATTCCTGCTCTCCAAACATGAAACGACAACAACAACAAAACAAAGAGAGGAAAGACAGCGAGAGAACAGAACAGCCTCCATGGGAGAAAACACAGAAGATCTGTGCACACTTAGGCAAAAAGTGATTCCACATTGCTCTTTTATTTTATAAATATTCCTAAGAAAAACAGCCTGACAGCTACTTTCGTGGGCAACCTCAGTTACCTCTTGACACCTGTTTTTGTTTTTTTTTTTAACAAGAACAACATTCTCAGCACCGATGAAAGCTAGATCAAGAGTCAAGGTGGCCAACATGACAGTCCCCTTTCTGGAGACCTCTCCAGGCCCTCTGGCCACTCACACCCCCTTGTCTTCAATCCTGCTCCAGGGCAAATGGCCTTTGCCCTCCAAAAGGGACAAAGGCTTTAATTAGGATGAAGACATGCGCGTGCGCAGACACAGCTCTTTATCCGCCTGCTTTGCCTGCTTCACGGGTTTCTCCTTCCTAGTTAACTTTTCTGCCACCATTTAACTGCAGAGAACAGCAGGTCGGACAACAAATGGGCATTTTTGTGCAGACTTGCCTTATATCGCCACGGCGGTCGGGCCATTCCTAGAGACTGTGCCTCTTCCTTCACCCTGCCCGGTTCTCCATCCCCTCTCCCAAGGAGCTCCAAACTAAAATGAATGCATTCCAGAACGAGAGCCAAGGGAGTGACCAAACCTAACTGTGGCCCAAATACAGCTGGGGCTGGTAGAAAGCCAGGCCTCCAGGACGGCAGCAGGAAGAAAGCTTCCCCCAGCTGAGCTGAGCCAGCCACTGCTGCTCTCTGTGAAGCAGAAGGTAAGAACTGAATCCCGGGCCACACCACTTTAAGATGCAGGAATTAGTCCCTAAGCCCAGGGAGATAATATTCGACCAAAGGCCCTGGCACCGGGGAAGTTGTCAGAGATGCAAATTCTTGGGTCCCATTCCCGACCTGCTCACGGGGTTGGTCCCGGGGCTCTGTATTTTAACAAGCTCTCCCGGCGATCTGAATGCACACGGACCCTTGAGAACTGCTGGTCCACAGGCCTCTGAGGAAGGGAGGGACTATGGAGAGCCGGGAGCAGAAGGGCACCGTGAAATCAGCATGTTCTAGGGGTGCACCGTCCAGGGCGGCAGCCACGAGCTCCATGTGGCAATCTACATTTAAAAATTTAAAAAGAAAGATAAATATTCATAATCTCACTTAAATGCAGAATTAACAAAAGCCAAACTCACAGTAACAGAGAGCAGAATGGTGGTTACCAGAGGCTCAGGCGTGGGGGGAAAGGGGCGATTAAAAAGAAAAAAAAGAAAGAAAAGAAAAAAGAACGGACAACGGTGGTTGCCCAGGACTGGGAGGAGGGGTCCCAGGTAGTTAGTGTTTAATGGGTACAGAGATTGGGTTTGCAAGATGAAAAGAGTTCTGGGGACGGATGGTGGTGAGAGCTGCATACTTCAAATGCTTAAGAAAAAAATAAAAATAAAATTGGTTAAGAATAAAATTTACAAGTCAGGTCTCAGCCACACTAGTCACATTTCCAGGGCTCAGGAGCAGCTTGCGGCTAGTGGCTACCATACTGGGTAGACGATGTCCCACCATATAGTACTTTCTGAGCCCCAATTCCTTCTTTATGAATTGAAACTCACAGAACCCACTCACATCATTAAGGCTGTTAGGAAGCTGGAATTAGTAAGTGCAAATCAGCTGGGACAACTATCCGGTCTGTAGCAGAAGCCTGATAAATGACAGGTCATATTGTCGCTATTATGATTTTATGCTCGACCATTAGAGACATCTTCCCATGGAATAGACAATCTGCATTGGCTAGGACAGACTCTTGCCACTAGGTTTCAATTGCAAATTTCAGAACTTCTAGAAGTGGCTCTGTTTTCAGCAGGAGCAGTCGGCAGTGCCATCTTGAGCAACACCAATTTGTTGGCAGGCCGGAAATGTGGCATCCTCACCCAGAAGCAGTATGCACAAGCCTTGTAAGAAGGCTACAATTCTTGAAGCCAGAGAGCTTTATTTTCTGTGGGGCGGGCAGGCAGGCGGGCGGGCTGGCTGGCTGGCTGGCTTCCTTCCTTCCTTCCTTCCTTCCTTCCTTCCCCCCTCACTCCCTCCCTCCCTCCCTCCCTTCCTTCTTTCCTTCCTTCCTTCCTTCCTCCCTCCCTCCCTTCCTCTCTCCCTCCTTTCCTTCCTTCCCTCCCTCCCTCCAGCTATGAATGTCACAATCCTTGGGATGTTCCATTACATTAGACTCAAGGCTTCAGTGTTCTTCATCTAGAAAGACACCTAAGAGACCTTGCAACCTTCCTGCAAATCTCGCCCCAAATAAGAAAACAAAAGCCAGAGCAATTGTACAACCCAGAGACATCCTCCCTACTGAAGGCCAGGCACGAGGGGGAGAACGGACCTGGAAAATGGGAAGAGGGCTTCACATGGGAAGTTTTCTTCTAACTAATTAGGAAATGGAGAGTCACTGAATGTCCTTGAGCTGGGGCTGACAGACTCGAGAGATGCTCTATTGAGAGGGAGAGCTGCTGGGGAAGCAAGGACAGGAGAAAGAGCAGACCAGCAAGGAGATCGGAGCCACGCCCGGGTGAGCCCTGCTGAGGCCTGGCTCTGGGAGCAGTGGGCAGGGCTGAGGAGAGGAGGAAGGTGGGTGGAGCCTACGTGAGCCGGCCACCGAGTTGAAAACAGAATCGGGGATAAAAGGTCCAGGCTTTCAGAGTTCAGGCTGCCTGCTCAGACATGATGTCCACGAGGCCGGTTTTCCTTTTCAAACTCCTCTGGAGACGCGATCCCGTTCTTCACGTGGGCTGGGGACCAAGCCAGCTCTCTGGCGAAGGGTCAGAAGAGTGGGGTGAGGGAACTCAGAGCAGGACCCTTGCTCACGGTGGCTTTTCCGGCTTAGGAATCGTAACGACGGCTCCCCTTCACAATTCGCTCAGGCCTCCTGGGTGAATCTCAGACTTTCTAATGTTTTGGATGAGTAACGTTGAAAAAAGAATGGAGAATCCAACTTCTGACTTTGCCAAAAAAGGTGTTAAACTGCAAATGGCAGGTACTACCCTTGATCATTCAGAAAAGAGACGTTAACACCCTGGAAAGCAGGAAGGGCCGTTTCAGAATAAAGGGCAGGTCTGTGAAATGGAAAAGGTTTAGCTTTTAAAAAAAAGAAGCACTACATTCTCACATTGTCTCCATTTTGCTGTGAATGGGTAGAAATTCTGTCCCATACCTGGTCCATGGGGACCACTGGTTTATGTGACATTCCAAAATGCTTCCCTGTGTGGCTTGGGCTGTCAAGAATCAGTGTGGATGACCCCAAACCCAGCTGCACGGCTCGTAAGAGCAAAAACAAAGCTTGAGGTTGCTCGCTGTGGGTGTGTCCCGCACGGAAAGGCAGGGCAGAATCAGCCTTGGTTGCCTTCTGAAAACGGCAGTGATAGGCCACAAAGGAGCCTAGAACAAATGGTCTCAGATTGATATTTTCACATTCAATAATTTCGTATTTAGTCTAGCGGGTTAGTGATTTTTTTTCATAAAAGGAAATCGCAGCCAGAGCTAATTGCTCAATCTGAAATGTATCTGGACATTGTTTAGATGTTGGAAAGGAAACAGTGATGTTGGAGAGATTTTAGCAAAAAGAAGGGCATTAATTTAGAAAAAAGGCAAATGTAAATTCGTAGAAAATGTGGCCCCATATGATTTTCAAAGCTCTGACAGCCAAAGAGAGAGCACCCCTATTTTGAGCTTTCCTTGATATTTTTCTTCTTTCTAAACTGCAAAAGGAAATTCGTTGGCACAGGCTCAATCCATTCCCATCCATTGATTTGTTGGCCAATCAATGACCGTTGTAATCTGAAAAAAATAACACCAGTTTCTATGAACCTTTCCAAGCGAGGCCGTGTTCAGCTAAGCTTAATAAAGAGAAAACCAGCAAGGACCATCTGGAAAACACTCTTCCGGAGCCGCGCAAGATAGTGGCAGCCTTTGCCCAACCTGCTATAAATAAGTGTCTCAGGAAAAAAAACACCCGATTTTCAAATCTGTTTCTACTTAATACAGCTGCAATAGAGTTTATTTAGCTTTCCCCTATAGCAGGAAGACTGTTTGCATTTTTATGACAAGGGTCTAAATGTTTTTCACAGCCATTGCCATTGCCATTACTTTGAGGAACAACATAACCACTTGGACCTGTCTGTTTGCTTCTGCGGCACACAGCAGTGGCCCCAGTGGCCTCTGCGCCACGAAACTGGCCTCCAAAGCCCAGACTGATGATCCTGTTTCCTCTCTCAGAGCTGCAGTCGTCACCCAAATCCCGGCCTGCGTGGGCCTGGCTGCTGAGGATGACCAAGTGTCACGTGCCGCAAGCCCGTCATTCATCTGCCTGGGCCTGGCGCGCTGGGGCCGCCTGCCAAGCTCACTGCCTCTTGCTTCAAGACGACGGGGAAGAATCACACTAGCCTTCAGGTCAGGCCAGAACTCACCAATGAAAGGGCGCTGGTGGCCTGGCCAGCCCCTACGTGCCCGGCTTTTCCAGCTCTCCTCGCAGGCGGAGCCGGACACTCTGAGCTCCTTCGGACACTCTTTGGGAGAAGGTCAGCCTACCTTGGATGGCGGCGAAATGAAGCGGCTGCCACTGCTGTCTGCACCGAGCACCCTGAGCCCTTGAGCACCCCCGAACGCCCATCCCAACTCCGAAGACGGGCAGGATAGGGCTGGCCTCGGGACGCTTTCCTGTGTAATGAGTGATCCACCTCTCTGTTCTCCCTCTGTTCTCGCTCATCCCGTTCCCACGCTTTACCCCCCTGACGCCTTCTCTGAGACTGCAGGACCCTCCTTTCTCGCCTTTCAGGGGACCCTAAGAAAGAAGATGGCTAAGGGCTGCTCTCGGCGGCAGCGTTTCATTTGTCGCTGCTGACTGCAGGCACGACCAGCTTCGAGCTGCCTGACGGAGCCCTGCTGACATTCTCTTTCCCGAGTGGAACTGCTGCAAGGAAACAAATGAGTGCGAGAGGGAGAGAATTGGGAGGAATTGTGAGCACCACCTAAACTGGAACGTCCCGTAGTTTTGAAAAATGCCCCATCCACCCACCACGGGCTTTCTCTCTCAACGGTACCGGAAAACATAGAGATTAGTGGTGGGTAAAGGGCTGCCACAACCTGAAATGAGTCTATTACAGTGTTCCGCGCACAGCTCTCCCAAGTACACTAAAGGGCTAAATTAATTGGCTCAGGCTTCAGATGCTACGGGAGAAATGACAGTGGAGAGGGGGCGGGTAGAGGGAGATGCCTGGTGGCTTTGAAGGCGATGCCTGGAATCAGGTGCATATGAAAAAGAAATTAGGGAGGAATAAACCTATTTTCTTTCTGAAAAACCAGCAAAGCCGTTAGTTATTACGACGTGTCCCCCAATTAATTACCTATGCCTTATTTGGTCGCCTGCCTTGAAAAAATCTCGGTGCTTATACAATCTTATAGACTCATCCACTGACCTTGGAATTAAGTCAGGCACGTGACCCACTTCCAACTGTTAATTAATCGCCCCCATGAACAGTATATGTAAAAGTCAGAGGGATAAGTTGCATGCTTTATAATTTCAAATTGAACTTGCCAAAACCCACAAATTACTTATTAAACCTTGGTCTAGACCAGTGTTTCCCAACCAGGGGCGATTCTGTCCCCGAGAGGACATTCGGCAAGGTCTGGAGATATTTTTGGTTGTCACGACGGCGGTAGGAGGGAGCGATGCTACCGGCATCTAGCGGGAGACTGCTAACATCCTACAGTGTGCACCCTTCCCGGGGGAGGGTGGCCTCCCCGCCCCCAACAAAGACGAATCTGGCCTAAAATGTCAACGGGGCCAAGCACAGTGTCTCTAGACAAAGCCAAATATGCTTGCTTTTAATATTCCTATCTATGACAGTCATCGAAGAGAGAAGACATCATTTTCTTTGAAATCTAAGGTTGGCTTACATGTTAGCTAAGGACATATTTATTCCTTTCCAAATAAATGCCATAGGTTCTCAGTCTGAACCTAGGGGAATGTTAAAGAAATACCGTGATGACGGCGCGGGTAGATAGGGTGTATTTTAAACGCATATTTCATCAGTCAAAATGGACGGAAATTAATATCCCATAAAATAAAATGATTATCTAGTTAGGTTCCATACAAAACCAAAATCAATACCTCGTATCTCGCTTAACCTACAATTAGAGTTTTTAAACCACTGAAACAAGGAAATGCCATTCTTTTCTATTTCTTGCTAGCTTGAACATGAGGTATAAAAAACAAACAGGCAGACCAAAACCCTTTTATTAAGGCAGATTTTTCCAGGGCATAAAAAGCTTCCGGAATCATTCCATTTTTATTTACTGTAGATTCAATCATTCTTTAGTGAGCAAAACATGCGGCCCATTCTCCCTCTTGGTTATGCCTGCCTGGCTTTCCAAATGCCCTCAAAACTGGGATGATGAATCATACACTTTGGTCTCACTATGTCAATTAATAGTAAGCAAAGAATCCCACATGGCCAGGACAGGACTTTCTGCCTGATGTTTGTGCATATGTGGGAGGGTGGGGTTAGGGGTGGGAGTCTTTCAGCCAATTGTTTCCAGAGGGTCTTAAGAGCAGGTGTTGAGATTCTATGAAATTCCTTTAGTTCTAGAATATTCTGTATGGCTCTACCATGTCCCTAGCACGGGGGTGGGCTTGGGTCAGGAAAAATGCACGTTCCTAGAGTCAGCCTAGAGCTCCCAAACTATGAAGGAAATAATGACTGACAGCTATACCATTTCGACCCTTCCAGGCCACCGTTCCTTTCTCTGAATTATAAGGCAAAAGTGGCCATACGCACAAAGGCAAAAATAACAACAATGACAAAAACTGCCCAAACACACCCAGTCTTGGCTGCCAGCGAGGCCCGAATCTGCTGCTGAAAAAGAACAGTTGCTACAGTGCAGCTGGAGGAGCTTTTCCAGGGAACTGGTAATACCCTGGCTGTTAGTGAATTATTTTTCGCCAGAATGTCGGATTCTTCCTGTGCTCCAGTAAACAGTCTGCTTCTGCCATGGGAAACAAGACCAGCTCCTTCCGAGGAGCTCAAGGAGGTCAGCCAAGGGTCCCCTGTGGGGGCAGCCCCCTCAGGAGCCAGAGCCACAGGCGCCTGACCTATAAATCACCGCAGCCCCAAGTTCATCATTCCGACCCTTTCCATCTACTCGGGCCGTGCCTAGCGCTCCACGGAAGGGTCCGGGAAGCCCGGAGTGCCAGCTGTGACCCTTCCCCCGTCTCCAGGATCTGTCCCTTGGTCAGGTTTCCTCACCCGCAGCACCATGGTGTGTGAAATTGGGCTTCCCTGCACTGGTTCTGTCTTTCTCACGGAAATTGTATTTATTTCCTTGCTCTTGTTTTTTTCAAGCTGCCAGGAAATCACTATGTGCATCTTCTTTTATCCTTTCCCTTCTTTAAGACTGGCTCCAGCCCCAAATAAGCCACTACCCCCATTAGGGTGTCTACTTGGGACACTATTCTCCAAGCACAAGTCCCCAGGAAGGATAGTATTATACCAGGTGTCAAGAAAATCAGTTGCTCAGGCAAGACGCAGCTCCTCAGTGGACAAGGACACCAGCCCGAGGTGGGGCGAGGTGGAGGAGAGGAAAGGAAAGGAGTCATTTTGTTCAAGCCATCCTTGTCCATTCCCATCCCCCCCCTTGCTCTCTCGTCTCCACTGGGTTTCAGGAGCTACATTCCTCAGGGGAACTTGGCTGAGCGAACACGCTCATGGCTAGGCTTGATCACGCACCTCCTACCCACGATGACACCTTAGCTACCGAAAATCGAAACTGCCTGACGCCAGGCTGCTGTGGCTACTGAGTCAGCCCGTGCCTCCCATCTGCCACGGAGACACAGGGTGTTTACGTCCCTAAAATATCTGGAGGCACTATGAGGCTGAAGGCGCAGGTTGGTGGTTAGTCTGCTCTAGAGAGCAGTGCCTTGTGGAAATAGGTAAGTCATTTAAAACTTCCTGGTAGGTACAGGGGCGCCTGGGTGGCTCAGTCGGCCAAGTGTCCGACTCTTGATTTCGGTTCAGATCATGGTCTCACAGTTCGTGAGTTCAAGCCCCTCAATGGGCTTTGTGCTGACAATGTGGAGCCTGCTTGGGATTCTCTCTCCCTCTCTGTCTGCCCCTTCCCACTTATTCTCTCTCTCTCTCTGCCTCTCCCTCACTCATTCTCTCTCTTTCAAAAGAAATAAATAAACTTAAAAATTTTTTTGAAGTTTCTGGTAGGTACATTAAAAAAGATGAAAAGAAACAGGTGATGCTCATTTTAATACTATAGCTTACTTGACCAATATATTCAAAATATTATCATTGTACCATGTAATCGATATAAAATTATCAATGAACTATTTTGCATTCCTCTTTTGTCCTAAGTCTTAGAAACCCCATACATAGTTTCTCCTTAGAGCACATCCCACCCTGGACCAGCCACCTCCTGATTGCTTAGCGGCCACACGTACTAGTGCTACTGTATGGGACGGTGCAGGTACGGAACATTTCCTTCACCATAAACAGTTCTCATACACAGTGCAGGGCTGAAAGACCAAAGAGCTTCGGGAAGAAAGAGTGATGGGTGAGAGTGGGGTGGACCACCAAATCATTGCAGCTAAGAATTACAGCAGAAATGGGAACCGTGAGGACTGGGATATTCTGGAAGCCCACCTCTACGTGGAAGGGGAGATGCAAACGAACTTTTACGAGAGGCTCGGGGCCCATGCCTACATCGTGGGGAGGCCGCTGCACGGCAGTGAGAAGGCCAGCAAGTACAACCATCACTCAAGGCATCTGCTGCTTCGGCCGCCTCCATCTTAGCTCTTCTGATCTGTTCAAGGCGGGGCCTGGGACAGAAGATCACCGAAGTCACGTACGATCTTTCAATAACAATTCTGGGTTTGCAATCTAATTTGGTGAAGCAGATAAAGAAACATGATCAAATTACGTGCGCCTGTGTTTGTGCGCGTATGTGTGTTTGTGTGTGTTCTTGGCTGGAGAGGGAAGGAGGGTCGTGTGCAAAATCCAGAAGTATGAATGTGACCACAAAAATCACCTCCCCACCAGCTGCCGTCAGAGCACAGGAGAGCGGTAGACTTAGGAAGCTCATGAAAAATTTTGAGCCACAAAGGAGACGCCTTGAGTCTGGAAAGAATGAGATGATGGGCATCCGGGCAGACGAACAGGTGGGAGGGAGAAGTGGTAATCAGAGGCATTCTCCAAAGACAAGAGCTGCCAACTCTACAGCAAAGATGTCACCCTGATCCCCAAATCAAGCTTAATTCAGAATCCCACGCAGGCTTTTGTGCAGGAGAGAGTGCAATTAGCCATTCCTCCCGCCCCCCCCTCCCCGCGTCCTCGAGAGCCTCGTTGTCGGAGGTGCCCCTCAAATTCTGATCAGGGAGGCAGCGGAATCACATATGGATTCAAATCCTGGCTCTCCCAGTGGCTCCGGAGTTTCTGGGGGGTGGTTAAAGGCTACCGTCTGGTTGGAAAGGAGCTAAGGAACTTGCTTACACAATTCATTTGCATAGCGAGACCTCATCTCATTTTTAATGGGAATTTATTTACTTGAGACGTTCAGAGTCGGAAATCCCTCACCCATCCTTTGGTCCTACCGCGGACCTCGGGCTAATTGTTTAAGCTGTCTTAGCCTCAGTTTCCTCATCTATGAAATGGGAATGCTCTTTGCCCATGTCACAAGAACTTGTCATCTTGGACCTACCCCGGGTTAGAAATGGAGCATGACACCGGGAACTCCAAGTCCCCAGGCAAACATAAAAATCTCTCTATTTCTCCCTGCTGAGTCTCCCTTGACAATGACTTACAGCGGCCTCCCCACCACCATGCACTCTATGAGCTCCATCATTTCCTCACTCAACTCTTCGTTATTAAGCAACGGTTGGGCATTGGGGACTCCAATATGAAGAGGCCCACTCTATCCATCTGAAATAGTTCGGGACTATTTGGGGTCTACCTACTTGGCTATAAGCATGTGCCCTGGATGACTGGGCTGCCTCACTGGTCGGCTCCCCGCCCCCGAGCTAGGTGCTATATTTTGTGAATGCATAGGGGCTGAGGACCCTGGCCTTTGGGAGAAAGAAATAAGAGACAGAGGGGTTAGAGGGACACGGTGCCCCTTTAACTAAGAACCACCAAAGTCTGGAATCAGACACACAACTGGAAATTTTTCTGAGCCTCAGATTCCTTATCTGTAAAATCACGCCTCCATCACATCATGGTTTCCCACACGTCAAGTGTTTGGCAGACAGAGGGCAGCAACAAATGTTAATTCCTTTCCTAATTTATTTCCCTCCACTACCCTCCTCCCCCCAAATCTAAGGCTAGGGAAGGAGCCAGAGAATAGACACTTGCTATTTTCTCACCGTAGATTCAGAACACACTGTGTGTGGGCATTGCCACATGCAGAATACCTCCATTCAGGACCAAACGGAGTTGGGGGAGGCCGGTCCCATTTAGTTTTCGGGTCGCTGTAGCTAGAGCTGGATCTGTTCTCCTGGTGCTATATAGCACTCCCAGCAACACCTCATCACGCACCTCTCGCATTTTCTTTTTCTTTCTTGCCTTTCAGAGGCCCTGTCTTCTGGCTACAAGACTTTTTATTTATTTTCCGGTTCTTACCCAACTGCCCACCAACCGAGTTCTTACACTGGCAACTGGCATCACCTGGAAAGCTGTGTTCTCATTTTTTCCTGAGATGGGCAGGTTTTCCTGGGGCCAAACCTCACAGCTGGAAGTCTGGTGCTTCTTTGCATGATAAAGGATTCGCCCCCTCACCCCCCCACTCTGTGGTCCCATGGGTTGGTGCCAAAGCGGCCAAGACCCTCAGTTCCAGTCTGACTTGGCTCACCGTGCCGGCGGCGTTGCAATGCCTCTAGCGGGCATCAGTGGGGACGAGACACAAGTGGCCATTCATAGGGTATTTATGGGGTCTGTGCATCTGGGGGTGGGGGGGTTGGGTGGCCTCTCGGGGACTCTGAGGGACAGAGAAACTGGGATGTCATCCGGTTTATGATTCTGTGCCTTCCAGCCCACCCCTGACTTCTGAAAGGGGCACGGCTCCCCCATGTTTCTCTTGGAGAAGAAAATGCAAGGGACCGAACAGCGGGAGGGGGCATAGTGCCCTGGTGAGCAGCTCCCAACCCCTGTCTCCCCACCGGCCTCCTCCCACACTGCCGTAACAAAAGCAAATCACAACGCATTTCCTAAGTTATCTTAAGTCTCTTGGTCAATCGACTAACGATTCTGAAGACTCAGAAGGAGGAAGAAGGACATCTAGACAAGGGTGGGAAAGATTCCTGGGGAAAAGCAGAGAAAAGCTGGCATGATGTATGCAAGGCTAAGAATTGTTTTCTCCCTGCTGGCTGCTTTTCTCTCTGTTCTAAAGGGAAGCTTCCAAAATCAGCTAAATAAAGGGATCACACCAGAGGATGAGAGATAATGCTAAACCAACAAAAACAAAGACCCAAATGAAACAGAGCGAGCCATGAGAATCTGCGGTTATCAAAACTTTGTTTGGCCCTATCTATCTATCATCGCTGCACACCCGGGCTCTGCGGAATATCATTCTGTTGATGTCACTTATCCTCGGCAAAATATTTACACATCCTTAAAAACGCCAGATGAGGGGGGCCGGTTGGCGCGCTGCCGCAAGGCGCCCCTCAAGCCCCATCGCTGAGGGCTGGGCAGACCGGGAGATGGGGGCACGACAGCAGGGGGGTGGCTCCAACGGGCACAGGTAAGAGCTACCGACAGTTCCCGGAACTCGGCCACCCAGAAGCTGCGCTCTGCCCTGCCCACCTCTCCCCTACCTGACTCTGCAAGAAGCAGCCACATCCCCGAATATGGTGTCAGCGCCTCCTCCTCCTCCTCCCCCTGCCTTTCTCATTGATTAAGTTCTCAAACCATTGTTAAAAGCCGGGTTGCTTTTCCCTGGAAAACTGGGCTGAATTCATTAAGCTTCCCCCTGCCACAAAAGGAATATTCATAAAAGTTTGGCAGGCAGAAAGGGAGGCTAACTGCATGCCATGGGGTGGGTGACAATTCGCTCCTCCAAAGCCACCTTCTTCTCCCGTGCCCGATCCCTGTCTCCATCCATCCGTCGTGCCCCAAACCTACTCCAGGGACTTCTGATAGGGAAACACAAAGCAGCAGCTGTTTGGCAACATTTCTACCCCTCGCCGGCAACTGTGGTGGGATGCCATTTCCCCACCCAGGCGGAGCTTATCCTGAACAATAGTCGGGCTTTAAACGGCAAACAAGCAAACACACAGAGCACAACCCCAACCCCGAAAAAGCCAACGGCGGAGAGAAGCAGTAACTCCCTCCGCAGCAAAAGGCACAGCCGAAACGCACGCAAAAATGCTGCGAGAACGCTGCTCGGTGCCTAACATGGCAGAAAGCCCGAGCTGGTGCGGCCACCCCGGGTCTGGGCATTGGGGGGCTCGAAGGCTCCCGGGGCGCCGACGCACACTCACCCGGCTTCGGGGGGATGCGGGGCTGGCCGAACGTCACAAAGACAAGCCCAGCGCGATCTGGCAAAATCCAACTTTCCACCCGGCTCGCCAGGGCCGCCAGATACGTCAACAGAATCCATTTTTCGAAGGGCCTGGAAGGCGCCGGGTTTTCCGGGCCGGGGCAGAGCGGCAGAGCCCGGAGGCGGCCCGGTGCGGTGCCCGGGCGCGGAGTCCGCCGCGCGCCGCCCTCTGTGCCGGGTGCCAGCGCTGGTGGCGGCCCGAAACCCACTTCGGGGCCCCCGCCCCGCCGGCCGGCGCCGCCTCTCCGGCCCCGCCAGCCAGTGTGCGGCGCCGGGAGCAGGAGCGGGGCCCCGGGGACGCCGCACGGGTGGCGGCCTCGGCCCGCGTCCCCGCCCCCGCCCGGCCCTCCCAGCTGGCCCCGGCCTCCGGGCGCCGTCCTGCCCACGGGAGCAGGCCCCTCCCCGGGCGCCGGGCCCCGCCAGGCGCGCCCAGCCCGACGCGCCCCCTGCGTCCCAGGGGCAGGTCCGCACGGGGAGGTCGCGGGAGGGGGACCCCGGCCCGCACTGGGGCACCGCGGTGGCTACCTCGCGATCGTGGCCGCCGCCTCCAGGAAGCCACGGGGTGGTCGCGGGTGCGGGAACTCTCCGGTCTGGCCTCGCCGCCCGCCGCCTGAAGGGGGTGCGCAGCGGTGGGAGCCGCCGTCGCCGCTGTCACCGAGCCGCTGTCGCCGCCGCTGCCGGTTGTGCGTGAGTGTGTGTGCGCGCCTGTGTCCGGACGAGTGTGTGTCTGCGTGCGGCGCCCGGCCTTTACTATATACACCAAGGGGTGGGAGGAGGCGGGGAAGGGGAGGGCTTGGGGGAGGTGGCGGAGGAGGGGGAGCAGGAGGGGGGCGAGAGGGTACCCGAGGAGGCGGCGGCGGAGGAGGGACAGGTGATCTCGCCCACGGGGAGGGCGTGGCTGTGGGCGGCGCAGGGTGGCAGGAGGAAGGGGCGCCCGAGGCGCGGGCCAGGGGAGGGGGAGATGGACACCGAGGACGGCCGGCAGAGCGGGGATCCTGCTGCCAACTGGCGGGCTGGGGACCATTCCAGACCCCACGATGAAGACGAGCCAGAACCGGGCCCAGAAGAGAGGAAGTGGCTGGCTGATGGAGGCAGGAGAGGTGGGAAGGGCCCAGGGACCACCCCCGAAAATGCCAACGTGATACACGTAGAAGATCCTTCTCACAAGGTGTGAGATTATGAGAGACACAATGAGCCCACGGACGCGATCTAATTTCCGCAAACTTGCCTGAGAGGTGATGTATTTATTAATCTAACATTTCTTGAACACCTGGTGTTTGCCAGACACTGGGGCTGAGACCTGGAGTTACAGAGATGACTGAATACCTGACCGCTGAAGAGTAAGTAAGTGATAGGTGCTAGCAGTACTATTGATCATTTAGAAATAAAATAAAAAACCGAAATCCTATAAACGTTTTAAGAGAGCAAAGGAAGCAACTACACCACTTTAATTAATCCCTAAAGAAGTAAAGATTTTTTTCTGGAAATCAAACCAGGATGAAGATATTTGAGGGAGAATGGCAGACCTGAAGTTCCTTTAATCAGAGCAGAGAGCGTGTGAATCTAGCTATCGTTTGCACATTTACTCCTCCATCCCAACACTGTGACTCGGAACCACAACTTCCCTCTTGCAGAATTTGAGGTGGCCACATGAAGTGTGAAAGACAGAGGGAGCAGCCTGGCAAGTTTAAAATTAGTAAGGGAACCTGAACTTGCCTTGGAGAGGTTCTAGTCTAATCTTGTTGTGTTGCAAGCATAATGTAGTAGGAACCAGGGCCATGTTATGACTTCGGAGAGCACTTTTGCCTTTAGTGGATTCCTTCCTCCACTAAAAAAAATACCTAAAAGTTATGTTGTACAATTGCTTTGGTGTAAAGACAAATATATTATATATTAATATATTTTCTTCAACCCAGAAGATCAATTTTTCTTCTGATTTCAAAAGAAATGAAAACATTTCTGTGGGCTCCTGAAAGCATTGTGGGCCCCATGCACTATGCCCGCTGCTGCTAAACAAAGAATTAGGCCCTGATGGTACCATTCCTTGATACCGAATTCCCTCTTTTGAAAAAAAAAAAAAAGAGTTAAATTAAAAAGTACTCAGTTGACAGAGACGCAGGAAGACACAATACAACTTTAAGAATTGATAATAATGAATCAGGGCGTGTAGTCGGGTGGCTGGGTGGCTCAGTTGGTTGAGTGTCTGACTTTAGCTCATGACCTGAGCGCGTGGGTTGTGAGTCCAGCCCCACAACGGGTTCGCTGCTGTCAGCCTGTCAGCGCAGAGCCTGCTTTGGATCCTCTGTCCCCCTCTTTCTGCCCCTCCCCCACTTGTGTTCTCTCCAAAATAAAAAAATATATATTAAAAAAAAGAATTTATAATAATGAACATCAACAGAAAGTACCAATTCCCACTTGTTTCAGTCAGGCTCTTGGGGTCTTAAATCCACTTGGAGTCTTTAATGATACCTGTGGAAATATCTGTCTGTGAATGTGTCTTCAACCATTTTAGTAACCAAAGACTTCCTCTAGAGATCTCATGGCTGTTCTGAATCCTTGGAGCAGGTATGTGAGGTCTCTGTTGCCAGGACCTAGCCTGAATACAACTAAAGACACAGCTGGGCAATTATAATTGGGCAAGTTCATGGATGAAAGATCCATAAAGGTTTTGTGTGTGCTGAGGGGGTATGTGTGTATAAGGTAGGGACTGGTATCCTGGAAGGCAATTACTAGCCTATTTCTTTTGTTGGCCTCATCACAACCCTGGGTTAATGTTTGATCCTCACTGGCAGTTGTGATTCATATTTGCTGCCCTTTGAGGTACTTATGTTTTCAGGAAAGACTATATTGATTCAGATTGATGCATAATAAACAGGCATTATGGTCCCAAAGAAGCGTACGGTGGCACCCTTTCTGTATTTTCATCGTGACTGCCCTTGCAGAGAGAAGGAAAAAAGAGAAGTCCATAATTACAGAGCAGGTCTGCATGGGGGAGGAGATGTCTGGGGACGGAAACAGGACACTGATGCGGAAGAACTGGATGAATACAGTTAAAGGATGCCCCAGAAAATGGAGGGAACAAAGGGTGTGCCCAAACAGCAGGAGAGAACCAAAAAAATCTTCCAGAGATGCTCAGGGTGATTTCTGAGATCTTTAACTTTAATATTGTTGATTTTAAGTAAGGACTCAAGAAATTTCCCATCTCAGATCTGATTGTTTTATCTATGCCTTGCTTCTCTAATATCATCTCCTCATAATTTAATTTTCCCAAACTTGCCAGATGTAGGATTCATTTATTTATCCAATAAACATCTATTAAGCACCTGCTGTATGCCAGTTACTGAGCTGAGGACTATGGCTAGAGAGGCTAACGTGGTGGTCTCTGACCTCAAGGAGCTCAGAGGCCAGTAAATGAACTGTTAATGATACAGTGGGACACAGTGTGGTGCATAAGGAGTTATCCCATTGACTGGGCTGACCCTGAAGGAGTGGGGCTAGCCCTGTGCTGGGAAAAGACTGAACAGAGATGGTGACAAGAGCTGAGTACTGAGAAATATGTAGGGGTTTTCCAAAGTAAGGGAAATATTACAACGCAAGGAACAGCAGGCACCAAAACTTGAATGCAAAGCACATTCTGGAGGCTGCGAATATTCCGTGAGACTAGAGGAGAGGCTGTGAAGAATAGCAGGGGTAGAGGCAGAGGAGGCTCGGGGGCAGCTGAGATCCCTGGTCTGTCCTATAAAGGAGTTTTTTCTTGTAGTCCATGGGGAGCCAATGAAGACTTTAAGCAAGGGGGCGACCAAGGAAGATCTGGGTTGAGGAATGCTCACTCTGTTGGCAGGTGCGAAGGGCCAGGCAGAGGGAGTGAGGTTGGCAGCAGGGAGACCAGGTAAGAGAGGCTGTGGCAATGATCGGGGTTTGAATCAGGGTAGTACCAGCAGAGATGGAGAGTAGGAACTCAAGTCAAGTTCTACTCAGGATGCAGAACTGACAGGGCTCAGTGATGGAGGAGACAGGAGGAGTTAGGGCAACTTGTGCCTGGCTTTTTGAATTGGGTGACAGGGTGTGTTGGGGGTGTAGTCGCTGAGACAGAAGTCCTAGAAAGAGAAGATTTGGGACTGCAGGTGGTGAATGCTGTATGTTCTCCCAGAAGCAGATCCTGAGACAAGGATTCAGGAGCAGAAAGTTGATTTGGAGGGTGAAGGAAACACTGGTAGGGGTGTGGGAGAGGGAGACAGAGGGATGGCAGCCAACGGGGGTATGTTATTAAGGCCAGTTACCACTGTGGAGCTTAAGTCCACGGGCAAACTCTTGGATATGGTACAAAACACCGACTTCAGAACAAAGAGGTGAGGAAGCTGGTTGAGGGCTTTCCAGGGAGTGCTGATTTTCTGGTAATCCTGGCCTGCCACCCAGCATAGGCAGAGAGTCCTTCTCAGGTACAGACGGAAGATACTGGCAGCTGGATGTCCGTGGAGCACACGGAGAGGGTCGCCTCTAGGGAATGTGGGTGAGGCACCATTAGCATCTGCTCCAGGGAGTTCTGGGTAGGGCATCTTGAGTGGGAAGTGCCTGTTGGGTAGCCACATAGAGGAGTCCAATAGGCGTTTGCAGGAGAAGTTAAAAATCTAAGCTGAAGACCTAAATGCGGGAGTTGCTAGGTCCTGAGTGTTGGCTGAACCCAGTAGTTCTGAGCTCTGCCGAAGACATACGTGACTTGAGTTGGTGGTTGAGTCCAGAACCCTGTGGTATGCCCACATGATTTGACCTGATCTGCGTGAACATCCTGGTGGGTTTCTCTAGGAGCGCCAGGAAGCCCTGAAGTTGTAGGTGCCAGGTTAGCACTTGTGGGTGTAAATGTGCTTGGGGGAAAGGGTCCCTTGCTTTCAAGAAATCCTTAAATTTGAATACTGTATTTAAAATTGAGAGTCTTTTAAAAAATGGGTGGTCAATAACATTCACTGGATGACTGATTGAACGGGGTGGGCATTTGAAAACAGAGTCACAATGCAAAGGGATAAATGCTGAAGGCAAAAGTACGCAAGGGGGGCTGAAAGCACAGGGGATTAGAATCAAACCGGGGCTTGGGGAAAGAGGATGGAAAGTGTTGGGAGAAACAGCCCAGTGAGAAAGACATTTTTACCTGAGGAATATTCAGACCCCGCGGGGTAAGGGAAAGATTTTCACTACTTTCCTAGAACAGAGACTTCCAATGCACTATGCACGGAGGCTTTAGTATTCTTCACTTGAAAATTTTATATGAATTGTATTATGTCTTCGTTGCATTCACAGGGGACAATGCAGTTCATATGAAATCTCTGCCAATTTTAGCAAAGACTGGATCAAAGGATATGTGAGTTGGTTCTTTAGATAGGCAATCAACAAGCACATCTCAGACAGTTGCTACTTCGGAGTAGGAAAGTACATGCTAAACACACAGAGTATTAAAGTAGTGTCCTTGCTCTGCACTGAAGTCTCTCACAGTCCAGTGGCAGCTCTATCTAGTCTCACAATCAGGAGAGCATTTAGCTTCAGAGGATTTTGAAATACTGTCAAGCGTAAGAAGGAGGCCCATTATGGGGCGCCTGGGTGGCTCAGTCGGTTGGGCGGCCGACTTCAGCTCAGGTCATGATCTCCCAGTCTGTGGGTTCAAGCCCCGCATCGGGCTCTGTGCTGACGGCTCATTAGAGCCTCGAGCCTGCTTCCGATTCTGTGTCTCCCTCTCTCTCTGCCCTTCCCCTGCTCACACTCTGTTTCTATGTCTCTCAAAAATAAATAAACGTTAAAAAAAAATTAAAAAAAAAAAAAAAAAAAAAGAAGGAGGCCCATTATAAAGGGTTTGGCTTGCGGCTGTTCCATTCTGCATTCCGCAATCCTGGTTCCTAAGAGAACCCTAATGTCGTGCCGGCATCCATCCCTCTCCGTGAAACTATGTGCCTTAGAATTTGACCCTAGGTTTAGGGTGGGGACCATTTGATCCGAAGCAAACGGCACCCTCCTGCTGTAATGTGGACTGACCAGATGAGAGGAGAGCTTTGCTTGGGGCTCTGTGGGTAAGTTCTGACTCTGCCGGGAGAGCCACCCTTCCTCTCTCAACGGATGTGAAGATACTGTAACCACATTAGCAAGTGGCAGCAAAAACATGATGCCGGTGGCCATATAGCTGATCACCTACACGGGGACACTGCTGAGAGTGAACGGGTTTTCCAGGACTCACTGTGGTCAGGGCAAAAGGCATAAACTGGGTCTTCCCACCAGAGCAGGACAAATGGTCATGATGATGCCAGGAGCCAGGCCTAGGAGAGAACTGATGCTCCAGGCAACACAAGAAACACAGAGAAAGAACCCGAAACTCTGGTGGTGTTATTCAACTGCTGGGACAACCAACCACTGCAGGCGCCACCGGAACTCGTAGTTCCAGTTACCAATGTTGTTCCACTCTTTCCTGGCTTCGACTTTTCTGAGTCAGGTCTCTGTTGCTTACAATCGAAAGCATCCTAAGACACACATGCAGTTACAGAATTTGTTTTGTTTTGTTTTGTTTTGTTTTGTCCCAGATGGAATAAGGGTCATTCTGGAATCAAGAGATCTAACAAAATCAAGTGGAGGGAGGAAGTAGGTCGGGAACTGATACTGTAATCCGACTTTAAAGGCGAGTGTACATACGAACACTGTTGAGGCGCACGGTTCTGCTGAATTTGGAAGGCCAGCCGAGCACGTAGCGGTTTCCATTCTAGCGTTCCGGGCACACCCCTGCCTCAAAAAGGGCTCAGTGTCCTGGGCCCAGGGCCCAGGGTCAGGGGAGTCGGTTTCTATCTCTTGCTCTCTCACCGCTCTGCCTGAGTGGTTTTGAACCAGCTCTGCTCTCTCTCTAGCTGTCTCCCCCACGACATCCCATCTTCCTGACTTGACTGTCATCAGCGAGGGGGGCCCGTGGCTTACATCTCCCACAGAATCTACCTTAGTTCTCTTTAGGGAGGAGGCCTTCCATAAGTGAGGACTAGTCATGATGATCTCCCCTCACGTTTGGGCTTTGGTCTCCTACTCCCAAGGAGCTTCAGGACCCCTTACCTAGAGAGAGGAGGTGGACAGAGTGGGTTTGGGGTTGGAGCCATACAACTGTCACCTGCGGCGATCAGGGTTTGTCCGAATTGATGGAGAGCCCTGGAGAAGGCAAGCAAGAAGCCAGGTTGCATGAGACAGAGTCGAGAGCATGTTTATCAGCAAGAAAGGACCAGAAACAAAAATTAAAGCCGGGAGAGAGATGTGGAGTCATGGGGCATGAGATAATGGGCAGTGGATTTTGATTAAGTGGAAAACAGACGCAGATTTGGTTTTGGAGAGGTAAATTATTTTGCTGGATGGGAAAACGATGCCGACTGTAACACGAGTGTGGTTGCAATACTGACACATAAAGGACCAAGAACAGACCGGCTCGGAGATGACCCCACACAACCCAGTCTTCCGACGGGGAAAATGATGCTCAGTAGACACACACACACACACACACACACACACACACACACACACACCCCTTTACACAAGCCAAGTCCTCTTCCCTGTCCAGGGGCCAGACTTACCTTCTGCTTTCTTAGAAATTTATTCACAAATGAGCCAGACTGATCTCTCAGTAAGAAAGGGAACATCATCAAAGTTGCCCTGGGGTGAGGACCACTGACAATTAGAATATTATCCAAAACAATCATTGAAAATTACTGCTGAGACGCTCCAAGGCAGGAGTGTTAATGTTACAGGAGACGACGAGCAGCGACCCCTAAATATCCCCCATTGCCGAAAACCACAGTCCCTTGTGCCTGGCGCTGTGGTGACAGCAAGGTTCTATCCCTGCCACTGTCTCCTGGAAGCAGAGCTACTGAGGGCTTTCTCAGCCATCAAACCCACGGGCTGTCGGAAGTGACTACCTCCCTCACAGATACAACCTATCTGACCTATGACCTAGCTAGCACGCGGTTTATAAACGAGCGAGAATGTGCCTGTCAATTTCCCAAATCCTCCATGCCCCCAAGTGATCTCGTGCTCCTGCCACCTTCAGCGTGTGGAAGGCCTGTCAGGTCTGTCCCGATTCATGCATGGCGAGTCTCTCCAACAGAACTGACAAGCTCTCTGTTGCTAGAAGTTCAAGAGGTGAAAGGAGCTGACAAGGTCATTCATTTTGGAACGATGTATAATACAGAATGGACTTTAGTCATGTTGTCTGTCTTCAGCTGGGACCGTTTCTCAAATTACAGGATTTTATGAACACAACAATTTCACGGAAGGAGGAAAAGAGAACAGGAGTAAAATCTCTCTTGCTAGGGCTGGCTAGCAGTTTTGACTGCTGTCCTTGGCATTGGTGGCCTCTCTGAGCCAGGCCAACATCCAAGCAGTCTCTCGAGACTGCTCAACGTCAGCCCCAGCCTACCCTGGGCAAGCGAATTCTCTGATGCTCGTCATCTCTGCGATTCCGCCTGCCCGGTTTCTGAACCAGACCACCAGTGTGCTGGGTCTGACATGAAGCTGGCTTCTCCCGTCTGAGCTCTTTGTGTTCCCGAAGCATCGCTTGGCCACTGAGTCACAGAATTCTCCAGTCATCCTCTCTAGGACCTTCTCCCACACTGGCCTCAGCCCTAGGATTAGGCTTCCGGGTCCACTTCTCTGTAAAGCTCTCATGTCTTCCACCGGGGATGTAGCTCCACCACCTAATCACACTCACTAAAGTATTTCCCATCACTCTGTGCCAGCCGCACTGCTGTCTGCATGGGGCAGACTTGGTTTCTCATTCACTGACCTCTTGCCTTAAAGGGAGTGCTCCAAAACTGGACACGAGTATTTGCATAAACTGCAGACTACCACCATTCTGGATTATCTCTTTCGTTCCTTCTATTAGATGGGTCTTCGTTAGAGATTTATAAAGACTATTGTTGTTTTTTTGAAGAACAAACATTTTACTCACAATACTATATAGTATTATTGCTTTAGGAAAAATTCACCATTCATATAGGTATACTTTAGAATACATATAATTTATTCCTTTAAAATGATTTTATGGTAACATTCATTAAAAATTACATGTTAGTGTAACAGGCAATTCTATCTTCAGTAGAAACATTCAATCACAACCACTCCCGATGATCTGGATATTCCCTTCACGTTTTTCTCTTTATAGCACTTACTCGTCTGAAATAATATTACATGATTATAGTCCTGCTTTTGTCTCTTAAGATCTTCAACTAATAAGCATTTCCCATAGCATTCTGATAATATTACATAAACGAGACATTTTCGATGGTTCGATGAACAATTTTATCACGTAGATTCATCACCATATACTTAGCTTTCCCGCTATTGTCAGCAGTGTAGGCTGTTTCCAAATTCTGCTGTCATAATGAACACTGCAACGAGTTTCTTATCAATGTTCCCCATTAATAATTATTTCTCAGAATACATACACAGCAGTAATATTTCTGGGGCAGATACAGAAAAATTTACATGTTGCCAAACTGATTTTAAAACGGATATTCCACTAACTCCAAATATGAGCCCTAAGAGTACTTGCCTTATGAGTACTCACCGGCCTAGGCCAAAATATTTGTCTTATTTTGTTTTAAACTATATTTCACTTATTACCAGGGAGATGGGCCATTTTATCTTTGTGCTTTCTACTTGTATACCTAAGGCAGTTTTCAGTTTATTGGTTTCAGACACTTATTGATTAAATAATAGTATGTGCATCTTATTCGTGTGTATGTATCCTTTGTTTAATACAATTTAAATGTAAGTCACAATAACAACAAATCCCAAAAGTGGGACTGCTGGATCATATGGGAGTTCTATTTTTAAATTTTTTTATTATTTATTTATTTATTTTGAGAGAGAGAGTGCGTGCATTCATATGGGGGAGGGGCAGAGAGAGGGAGAGAGAGAATCCCAGGTAGGCTCCATGCTGTCAGCACAGAGCCAGATGCGGGGCTTTATCCCATCAACTGTGAGATCATGTCCTGAGTTGAAACCAAGAATTGGACGTCCAACCAACTGGGCCACCCGGGCGCCCCTGGGAGTTCTAGTTTTAATTTGGTCGGGGAGCCTCTATACTGTTTTATTTGATGGCTGTACCAATTTACATTCCCACCAACAGTACACAAGGGGTCTCTCTTCACACCCTCGACGACACTTGCTATCTCTTACCTTTTTCATAATAGCTGTCTTAATAGGTGAGGGGATAGCTCGCTGTGTTTCTGATTTGCATTTCCCTGATGGTTAGTTATGCTCAGCACTTTTTCATGTACCTGTGGCTACTTGTATGTCTTCTTTGGAAAAATATCTATTCAGGTCTTTTGCCCATTTTTATTTGAGAGAGAGAAGGGCAGAGGGAGGAAGGGAGGAAGGGAGGAGGAGGAGGGAGGGAGGAAGGGAGGGAGGGAGAGGGAATCCTAAGCAAGCTCCATGCTCAGTGTGGAGCCTGATGTGGGGTTCGATCCCATGACCCTGGGATCATGACCTGAGCTGAAATCAAGAGTCGGACACTCAACTGACTGAGCCACGTAGGCTCATTTTTTAATTGGATTATCTGTGGTGTTTGGCTCTTGAGTTATATGACTTCCTTATATATTTTGGATATTAACCTCTTCTATACCTCAGATACATCGTTTGCAAATATTTTCTCCCAGTCTATATGTTACCTTTTCATTGTAACGGTTTATTTTGCTGTCTAAAAGCTTTTTAGTTGGATGTGGTCCCATTGTTTACTTTTGCTTTGTTGCCTGTGCTTTTGATGTCATATATAAAAAAATCATTGCTAAGACCAAAGTCAAGGAGCTTTTACCCTGTGTTTTCTTCCAGGAACTTTACAGTTTCAGGTCTAGCATTTAAATCTTTCATCTACTTTGGGTTAATTTTTTTGTATGGTGCCAGATAAGGGTCCAATTTCATTCTTTTATGTGTGTATAGCCAGTTTTCCCAGCACCATTTATCGAAGAGACTATTCTTTACCCATTGTGTATTCTCCGTGCCCTTGTCAAAGATTAGTTGACCATATACATGTGGTTTTATTTCTGGACTCTTTATTATCTTCCATTGATCTGTGTGTCTCTTTTTATGCCGAATATGCAGGTACCATATTGTTTTGATTACTGTAGTTTTGAAATATAATTTGAAACCAGGAAGTGTGATGCCTCCAGCTTTGTTCTTCTTGCTCAAGAGTGTTTTGGCTATTTGGGATCTTTTGTGGTTTCATTTATCCCTTGGATGCAAAGATGGTTCAACAGATACAAGTCAATAAGCATGATACACCACATTGACAGAATAAAGGATAAAAACCTATGATTATCGGGGCGCCTGGGTGGCTCAGTCGGTTGAGCGTCTGACTTCGGCTCAGGTCATGATCTCACGGTCTGTGAGTTCGAGCCCCACGTCGGGCTCTGTGCTGATGGCTCAGAGCTTGGAGCCTGCTTCGGATTCTGTGTCTCCCTCTCTCTCTGCTCCTCCCCCACTCATGCTCTGTCTCTCTCCGTCTCAAAAATAAATAAACATTAAAAAAATTAAAAAAAAAAACAACCTATGATTATCTCAGCCGATGTAGAAAAGCATTTGAAAAATTCAATATCCCTTCATGATAAAATCTCTCAATAAATTAGGTATAGAAGGAATATACCTCAATATAATAAAGGCCATATATGACAAGTCCATAGCTAATATCATTTTCCTCTAAGACTGGAAATAACACAAGGGTGCCTACTCTCTTCACTTCTATTCAACATAGTACTGAAAGTCCTACCTAGAGCAATTAGGCAAGAAAAAGAAATAAAAGGTGTCCAAATTCATAAAGAAGAAAGTAATGGTCTCTTTGCAGGTGACGTGGTCTTATATAGAAAAAACCCTAGGGGTGCCTGGGTGGCTCAGTCAGTTGAGCATTAGACTCTTGATTTTGGCTCAGGTCATGATCCCAGGGTCATGGGATTGAGCCTGGCATCGGACTCTGTGCTGAGCATGGAGCCTGCTTAGGACTCACTCTCTCTCTCTCTCTCTCTCTCTCTCTCTCTCTCTCTCTCTCCCTCCCTCCCCCCCCCCTCGCCCCTCTTCCTGGCTCACATGCTCTCTCTAAAATAAAATTAAAAAAAAAGAAAAAACCCTAAAGATTTCCACCAAAAAACTGTTAGAACCAATTAACAAAGTCAGTGAAGTTGCAAGATACAAAATCAACATATAAAAACCAGTTGTGTTTCTGTATACTAACAACACACTATCTGAAAAAGAAGCTGGCGGGGGGGACCCAGTTACAATAGCATCAAAAAGAATAAAATACTTTGGAATAAATTTCACCAAGGAGGTGAAAGTTCTGTGATTGAAAACTATGAAGACAATGATGAAAAGAAATCAAAGAAGACACAAATAAATGGAGAGGTATCTTGTATTCTTGGATCAGAAGAGTTAATATTGTTAAAGTGCCCATACTACCTAAAGTAATCTAAAAATTCAATGCAATCCCTATCAAAATTCCAATGGCATTTCTCAAAGAAATAGCAAAAATAATCCACATATTCATATACAATCACAGAAGACCCCGAATAGCCAAAGCAATCTTGGGAAAGAAGAAAACACTGAGAGCTTTTCTGATCATGAATGAGTGTTGAATCTTGTTAAATGAATTTTCTGCATCAATTAATAGTGATTATCTGATTTTTTTTCTTTAGTCTGTTGATATGATAGATTACATTGATTTATTTTTTTTAGAGCAGTTTTAGGTGCATAGAAAAACTGAGGGGAAGGTACGGATTTCCCATATACTCCCAACCCCTACACATGCATACCTCCCCTCCCCATTATCAATATCATTCACGAGACTGGTACATTTGTTACAGTTGAAGAACCTACATCGACACATCATAACCACCCAAAGCCTTTGGTTTCATTCTTAGTGTTGTACATTTTATAGAGTCTGACAAACATGTATGTATAATCGAGATGACCTATCTCCATCATTATAATATGATACAGAGTACTCCCATTGCCCTAAAAACCCTCTGTGCTTTAGCTCTTCATTCCTCCTCTCTCCCACAATCCTCAGCAACCACTGATCTTTTTCCTGTCTCCATAGTTTTGCCTTTCCTAGAATGTCAGTCGATTGGCTTCTTTCGCTTAGTAATATGCACTGAAGGTTCCTCCACGTCTTTTCATGGCCTGATAGGTCACTTCTTTTTAGGGCTGAATAATATTCTATTGTCTGCAGGCACCATGGTTTATTTATCCATTCACCTGCTGAAGGGCATCTTGGTCATTCTGAAGTTCTGGCAATTATGAATAAAGCTGCCGTAAGTATCCATGTGCTGGTTTTTGTGTGGACATAAGTTTTCAGCTCCTTTGGGTAAATACCAAGGAATATGATTGCTGAATCTTATGGTAAGAGCATGTTTAGTTTTGTAAGGAACTACGAAACTGTCTTCCAAAGTAACGGTACCATTTTGCATTCCCACCAGCATCATATGACTTACTGTTGCTCCACATCCTCGCTAGCATTTGGTGTTGTCAGTGTTCCAGATTTTGGCCATTCTAATAGGTGTGTAGTGGTATCTCACTGTTGTTTTAACTTGAATTTCCCTTATGACATATGATATGAAGCACTTTTTACATGTTATTTGCCATTTGCGCATCTTCTTTGGTGAGGAGTTTGTTAAAGTCTTCGGCCTATTGTTTAATTGGGTTGTTTTTTATGGTTGAATTTTAAGAATTCTTTTTATTTTTGGATAACAGTCATTTATCAGATGTGTCTTTTGAAAATCTTTTCTCCCAGTCTGTGCTTTGTCTCCTAATTCTCTTGACATTGTCTTTTGCAGAGCAGAATGTTTTAACTCTAATGAAGTCCAGCCTACCAATTATTTCTTTCATTGATCATGCCTTTGATGTTGATCTAAAAAGTCACTGCCATTCCCAAGTTCATCTAGGTTTCCTCCTGTGTTATTTTCTGGGAGTTTTATGGTTGCATTTTACATTTAGGTCTATGATCTACTTTGAGTTAATTTTTGTGAAAGGTGTGAGGTCTGTGCTTAGGTTAATTTTCATTGTATGTGAGTGCCCAGTTGTTCTAGTACCATGTTGAGAGACTATCTTTACTCCATTGTATTGCTTTTGCTCCTCTGTCAAAGATCAGCAGTGGTATGTTTTTGAATGTTGAGCCAGACTTGTATATCTGGAATAAATTCCACTTGGTCATGGTGTATTCTTTTTATACATTGTTGAATTTGATATTTAATATTTTGTTGAGGATTTTTGTGTCTAAGTTCATGAGCAATACTAGTGTGTTGTGGTTTTTTTGGGTTTTGGTTTTTTGGGAGGCCCAGTTGTTCTAGTTTTGGTGTCAGGGTAACATGTGCCTCATAAAATAAGCTGGAAAATTTTCCTCCTCTTCTATTGTCTGGAAAAGATTTTGTATAATTGGTGTTAACTCTTCTTTAAATGTTTGGTAGAATTCTCTTATGAAACTGGGCCTAAAGAATTCTACTTAGGGGAGTTTTAAAATTACAAATTCAATTCCTTTAGTGGTCATAGGACTATTCGGATTATCTATTTCATTTTGGTTGAGTTTTGGTAGCTTGTGGTTTTAGAAGAATTCGTCCATTTCTTCTAAGTAGTTAAATTAATTGGTGTAAATTTTTTGTAGTATTCCATCAGGAACATTTTAATGATTAATAAGATCTATAGCGATATCCCCGGTTTAATTTCTGATACTGGTGACATATTTCTTTTCTATTTTAATTTTTATCAGCTGTACTAGAACTTTATCAATGTTATTTTATTTTTAATGAACCAAAATTATATTTCATTAATTTTTACTATTATTTTCCTATTTTCAATTTCATTTATTTCTGCTTTTTACTATTTCATTCCTTCGGCTTGCTACAGTTTATTTTACTCTCCTTTTCCTAGCTTCTTGAAATAGAAATTTTAGTTATTGATTTTTTATCTTTCCTCTTTCCTGATATAAATTTCCCTCTCAGCACTGCTTTAGCTATATCCCATATGCTTTCTTCTGCTGTGTTTGTATTTTAATTTTTTCTGTGTATTTTTCATTTCCTGGAGACATCCTCTGAGAGGATGTTATTTAGGAGTGCTTAATTTTCAGCTGTTTAGAGATTTTCTTGTTCTTTTCTTTCTGTTACTGGTTACAAGTTTGATTCCATACGGTCAGAAAACATGCTATGTATGATTTCAATGCTTTCAAATTCTTTGAAGTTTGCTTTATGGATCAAGATATTGTCTATTTTGGTGACCATTACATGGATGCTATTGTTAGGCGGAGCGTTTTATATATGCCAATTAGATATTGTTGATGATCTTGTTCAGCGTTTCTATATCTTTTTTGATTTTCTGCCTAATAATTCTTTGATTGCTGAGAGGCAAACGTTGAAGTCCCTAACCATAACTGTGAACTGGTCCATTTCAACTTTCAGCTCTATTAGTTTTTCCTTCATTCATTTTAAGGCTTTGCTGTTTGATGCATACATAATTAGAGTCATTATAGCTAATAACTGTATTAACCCTTTCATTATTATGTAATGTGCCTCTCTGACTCTAACTTTCTTCCATATGTAGTCTACTTTATCTGGTATTAATATAGCCTCTCCTGATAGCTGACAAAACTTTAACTAGACTAAGAAAAGATTCAAATAAATTATAAATGAAAGAGGAGACATCGCAACTGATAGCACAAAAATAAAAAGGATCACAAGAGACTACTATGAAAAATTATGTGCCAACAAATTGGGTATCATAAAAGAAATAGATAAATTTCTAGAAATGTACAACCTACAAAGACTGAATCATGAGGAAACAGAAAATCCTGAACAAGGGCACCTGGAGGGCTCAGCCAATTGAGCATCGGACTTTGGATCAAGTCATGATCTCACAATTTTTCTGTTCCCTTCTCTCTGCCCCTCCCCCACTTGTACTCTCTCAAAAATAAACAAACATTAAAAAAGAAAAAGAAAATCTGAACAGACTAATAATAAGTAAGGAGATTGAATCAGTAATTAAAAAAAAAAAAAAAAAAAAACAACCTCCCAACGAAGAAGAGCTTAGGCCAGATGGCTTCACTGGTGAATTCTACCAAACATTTGAAGAAGAATTAATGCCAATCCTTCTCAAATTCTTCCAGAAAACTGAAGAGGAGGGAACAGTTCCAAACTCATTTTATTGTGCCAGCATTACCCTGATACCACAGCCAGACAAGCATACTACAATAAAAGAAAATCATAAGCCAATATCTTTGATGAACATAGATGCAAGAATCCTCAACCAAATACTAGCAACTGAATTCAACAGCACGTTAAAAGGATCATACACCATGATTAAGTGAAATTTCACCCTGGGATGCAAGGTGTTGAACATATACAAATCAATAGCATGATACATAGCATGAACAGGATGAAGGATAAAAGCCATATCATCTCAAAAATGTAGAAAAATTCAACATCCTTTTATGATAAACACTCTTAACAAATTAGCTATAGAAAGAAAGTATTTCAACATGACAACGGCCATATATGGCAAGCCCATAGTTAACATCATACTTAAGGGTGAAAAGGTAAAAGCTTTTCCTGTAATATCGGGAACAAGAACAAGGATGCTCACTTTCCCCACTTACAGTCAACATAGTACTGGAAGTCGTAGTGAGAGCAATTAGGCAAGAAAAAGAGATAAAAGAGATGAATTGGAAAGGAAGAAATGTAATTGTCTCTGTAGATGACATGATCTTATATATATATATAATTCTAAAGACTCCACCCAAAAAAACACTACAACTAAGAAACAAATTCAGCTAAGTTGCAGGACACAAAGTTAACTTTCTTCCTTCCTGATGCTTCAAGATTCCTTCTTTTATAACTTGAAGAACATCCTGCGGCCAGTGTTTAAGAATGAGTCTGGGAGCAACAAATTCTTTTAATTTTTCTTTATCTACAAATGTCCTGATTCCCTTTCACACCTAAAGGATACTCTTTTCTTTCAGAATTTGAAAAATATATCACTTCCTTCTGTCTTCCATGGTTTCAGATGAGAAATCCACTGCTATTCAAATTGGTGTTCCCTGATAGGTAAGGTGTCATTTCTGCTGCTTTCCAGATTTTGTCTTTGCCTTTAGTTTTCAGAGGTTTACCTGTGATGTTTTAATGTGATTTTTTTTTTTAATTTTCATCCTGTTGGCGCTTGCTCATATTCTGGTATCTGTGCATTGTCTTTCTTTTGGAGTGTTTTAAGTCATTATTTTTTCTAATATTCTTTCAGCCTCACTCTCTTTCTCCTCTTCTTCTGGGGCTCCAATGCTATGAATATTTTCCTTATTGTTCCGCAGGTTCCTGAGAGTCTGTTTATTATTTTTGTCCAATATATTTCCTGTCTTTCAGATTGGGTAAGTTTTATTAATTTGTCCTCAAATTCACTGATTCTATCTGCTGACATATTTACTCTAGTATTGAGTTCATTTAGCAAGTTTTAAAATTTGGGGTATTATATTTTCTAGTTAGAAGATTTCCATTTTAATCTTTTTCATAACTTGTAATTCTTTTCTGAGATTTTCTATTTTTTTCATTGATTTCACAAGAATTTGTTTATGCTCGTTGAAGTTTATTTGTCATGGCTCCTTTAAACTCTTTGTCAGATAATTCCAACATCTGATTCACCTCTGTGTTGGCATCGGTTGATTGTCTTACTTCATTCAAGTTGTGATTTTCCTGGCTCTTGATATGATGGGTAATTTTTTATTGTACCATGAACTTTTTACTATTACGTTGTGAGATTCTATATTGTTTTTAAACCTTTTACTTCAGCAGGTAGTCATCTGTTTAACATGCAGGTCCTGACCTGTTTTTGTGGTGTGGCTTGAATGACAGCTTAGTTTTCACAGCCTTTGCAGTATTTTTGGAGGGCTTGGTTTATCTGGTGCTGCAGAACTCCCACTGGTCTCTTGTGGTGGTGCTTGAGGGGACCGAAGGGGTTGCCCCAGCCAGGGTTGCCTGACATCTCTAGGTAGAAGAAGGGAGTCTCTTGCCCATGGGATGAAGAATGTTTCCTGGGCTAGGCAACGTGTCGCGTGGAGTAGAATCTCTGTTGGCAGTGCCAGTGTACCGCTCGGTGCCTATTGGCAAGGATGGAGAGTCTCAGGTCTGGCAAGGGAACAGAGCACTTCCTTCAGTTGCTTGCTTTTAGTGAGGCTCCTAAGCGATCCCCTTTGCCAGTATTGTCAGGTTCACCTGCTGTTGTCAGAGGGCCTACTGTGTGATCTGGTGAAGAAATGAGCCCACCTGGGCTGCCCTGTGTTGCTAGGTTGAGGGTCTGAAAATGCCAGGCCTGGGTTGCCTTCTTGTGTTGGGTGGGGAGAGGAAAGTGAGTGTAAGTGCTGTGTTGTTCCTATAATCCCAGGATCCCAAACCAGCTTGTCTTTCCCTTCCCACCTTCCAGAGTTCTCCTTTGGTTGCCTTGAGTTCTTTCCGGGGTTTGTAACTGTACATAGCTGGGGGGGGGGGCAGGGAGAAATGTATCTAAGCCATCTTGTCCAGACCAAAATTTCTTTTTAATTTCTAATTACGCATTTTAAAAATAAAGAACAATTGAAGAGAGTATCATTATGATTATTATATGATTGCTACTAGAAATTAATTTTGGCATAGAAATAAAGGGCATTTAAAAAAATGATCTGTTCCAGGTGTCTAATATACTAGCTATGCCACTGAGAGTGAGCAAAGTAAAAGGAGAGATTAGAAAGATTGTGAGGACAGCCTTGAAGCCAAGGGTGGAAAGTGTTAAGAAGCTGAGAGAGGTTATTATTATATTTGCTTTATGATGGGATTAGAAACCAGAGGATCTGAAGCATTAGGTTGCTTGCCCAAAATTGCTTTGGCATTTGGCTGCGGGATGGTTGCAGAATTCAGGATTATGACATTCCAAGACCATGGTAACAGCACACTGTTTCCCAGGGTGCCACTTTCAAACTCCAAACACAACATTTTCTAGAAGATATACCATAACAGTCAAGTACCTTTTACCTCTCTGGCAAATGAACAAAAACTTTCAAAAGAAAAATCTTTACTACATTTGACTAGTCTTAAGTGTCTGTTATTAATTGTCTCTTAATCATCCTGCATAGAGGGGGCTTAATTAATGTTCACAAATTCATTTCAAGATAATGATTACCAATGGAGTGCTTACCCTTAGAGGAAGAGTATTAACTTCTAATTGGCGTTTGGATAAATTTGTAAAACCATTTCTTATGTCTTTCTTCAAGCGTCTGATTTCTCAAATTTATCCGTGACAATTTCTAATATGTCACATTTCTCCAAGTTTCTTTTGCCTATGATCACTTCCATATAAGCTAAACCTTTATTCCCAATAGAACGTGCAGGGTTTCAGATAAAAGCTGACCACTTCCTGATCAAATGTGTTTCGGTCTTTCATTAAATCTCTCTATATAATGAAATCTATATTCCTGACTTTTTAAGGGTTAATTTTTAGAAATCCAATGAAAGACTCAAATATATGTATACTCAAATATATGCAGATATATATAATAGTTTTTTCAGATATATATGCACATATGTATATATACACGTATAATTTATATATTTATAAATTTATACATGTATATAAATGCCTAATATTTAGGAGTGTTTTCCAAAAAGAAATTTGGTTTTAAAGAAAAGTAAGACAAGAGACTTCCTTTCCCCCAAAATCCTGCAGGCAAACTATCTCCAAATGAAACCAAATTGCAGATAGCATTCTGGATGAAATTCACTACCCAATACAGAAAGTTTATGTATTTTGGCAAGTGCAATTGGCTGTGATTATTTGTTATATTGAGCCATGGGAAACTACTCACTGGAAATAGATTAAGGTATCTTTGGAAAATCTCTTAACACTTTCAAGATGTTGGGATGCCATCTCACCTACCCCAAATTTCCTCCAGCACATTATATGGTGTCCTAGCATCCGGAAAAAGTGAACCAAGCTTCCAAAAGTGTCCATCTTGCAGTTAGCTGACACTCCTGCCTGAGGTGCAGCTGATTTCAAGGGTCTTAGCTTCCTCCTGCATGTCTTATAGTATTTGTGGTAAAAGTTACGATGCTTTGGTAATGTGAGACCTCAACTCACAGCTGAGCTATTAAATCATGACTCTATGAGGAGGTGAGATGACAAGGATGTGAGTAGGAATGATCAGGTTTATAAATTACAGGTGCGAGAATTCATCCAATAATATAAATTATTACTCGGCTTGGAAGAATCTAAGGGTCAGAGCCACAAAATACGATGTATGAATGATTTCACCAAGAGGAGCGATGCACTCATTTATAGGGCAGGTTCTAACATCTAAAATACTGCAACTTGGGGCAACAGGAAGCAAGTCTGCCCTCGCAAACCTGCCTAGAAGCACTGATATTACCAGTTTTCCCCCTCACTTGTTTGGCAATATAAGGCCATCAACTGATGCTTTAGAATATTCCCCTGCACCAAAAACTGTCCTCAGTGAAGTGAACAGGTAAGAAACTATTGTTATTTTAACTGCAGTTGTGACTGGCTCTGCAGTGCCAAGGCAAACTGGAAAAATACTTATATGATGTTAAGTAATCATTTGCTTTTTTTGATAGCAAAAAAATCCCAACTTATTATTTTAACCCAAATGTCTTCTGGGGGATATGAATGAGGTCAAAGTAATCCAAATTCCCTGGATCTTAACTCCACCTGCTTATTCAGAGTCACCAGTGCTATGGTCGGAATATTTGTGCCACTCTTCCCTAAATTCTCTTTTGAAATCCTAACCCCCAAGAGGATGGCATTAGGAGGTGGTGGCCTATGGGAGGTGATAAGGTCATAAGGGCGGAGCCCTCATGACTGGGGTTAGTGCCCTAATAAAAGAGACCTCACGGAGTTCCTTATCCCTGCTAGCATGTGACGATACAAGAAGCCAAGAGTCTGCAACCTGGAAGAGGGCCGTCACCAGAACCCAGTCACGTTGGCATTCTGATCTTGGACTTCCAGCCTCCAGAATTATGAGATATAAATGTTGGCTTATGAGCCAGCCAGTTTATGGCATTTTTGTTAGTGGCCTGAACAGAAAGCTTGCTGGAAAAAGCCCCTTCCCAAGCAAGTATTCCTGGGTGTCCCTGGAGGGTTTTCACAGGGAGCTCATGAACCAGTATGACTGCCACAGCTTCCACACATCCACTAGAATCAGAATTTCCTCCTCTCCTGCAATGGCTTCCTCTTGTCAGTGTCATCCACTCAAAAGTGGAGTGAGGTCTTTTCCCAGTGCTTCTGCTGAGGATAAGAGCTTCAGTTTCCCCACTGACTGTGCTCTCTTGCTATGCTCTCTAAATGGTCCATGATGCAGTAGCGGAGAGAGTTTCATTTTGGGGCAGCAGTCTAGATATGTCTCTCTTCGCCACTGTGTGATATTCTCTGTCACCTGAGCCCCAAAGCAAAAATCCGTGTGTTCAGTCTCATCAGAGCACTTCGTAACATAGTTCCTTCCTTGTTAGATATCAATAATATCTTTCTCCATCGAGGCTCAAAACCATTGTATCAAGCCAGGCAAGAACAACAATCTTGCCTTCTATGCTCTGGCCCTCATTTCCAATCTTCCACTCTTCTCTACCTGTGTAATATATGCATCGAAATCCTCTTTCTTCCTTCAGATGCAGAAGTCAAGAACTCAAGGATGCATGGACATCAATTCAGAGAAATATTGCCTGCTCTACCAAACCCCTCTTCTGCCGCTGGTAAGTGATTTTCCATGAGATAGTATATTCTTCATTGCCTTCAATCCTCCACTTGGCTTTCTACTACGTTTCGACATGGCCTTGGATTCTCTAGAACAGTGGTCTTCAAAATGAGGTGGTCACACCCCAGGGGTAAGTGAGATAATACGCTGGGGTATAGAGAGCAAATGTCGGAATCAATAGATAGACGGATTCAGTTTTACTATTACTGAATATATAGATCACCAGCAGTGCCCGCCCTCAGTCTGTATGGGAGGGCTGTGTGTTTTTCAAGGTATCCTGGGGAAGGAGTAAATGTTCCATACAGGGAATAGTTGGCAATGGAGCCTTCACATGATCATTTCTTTCAGCATATTGCAAAGTATGACCGTTGATATGTTCCTGGTTAGGTGGCATTACAAATTATGTTACCCAATTTTAACTAATAACTCTCTCAAATTTGGCAAGGAACTTAAAACATCCTTGCAAAGAAACAATAGATCAAGATAGGACCATTAGCACAAGCTCACAAAAGTATAAGAGAAATGGCAGCACTAACAATTCTTCTATCCTAGTAGTAGCTCAGGATCAGCCATATTATAAAATAATGAATTCAAATCAGATTACTTAAAAAATAGAAGTTATCAAGGAGACCATTTAAATGTTTTGAATAATTATCTTTGGTTGGAGTCCCCCCAAAACAGACTACAAGATAAGGATTTAGATGCAAGTGTCTTATTTGGGAGGTGAATCCAGGAAGCACAGTGAGGGAGTAGGGAAGGGATGTATGAAGGCAGAAAAGCCAATAAAGGGCATGCTGATGAATGGATCACTACTATGGGCACCCAGGACCCTCTGAGGGCCTGTGTAGAACAAAACTGTTCCTCTGAGGTGCAAGGAAGTTGGAGTATTTATCCACTGACTCTTATCCTTAATTGGTTAAGAGTCATTCCTGGGCTGTGTTAGGTCCCTAGCACTCTGGTCTCTCCCACACATACTGACTACACTTTAATAGTCCAAGAATGCTTTCATGAAGAGAGACACAGGAAGCTGTTACTTGTACAGGAACTTTCTGCAGATGACTGCTATGGTGGGTCAAGGGAATTAAGGTTGGGCACCAATGATGTCTGCCACCACAAGTAACCTTTTTGTGACTGCTTATGGTTTCTTGAGCTATTCGATAATTATAGTAGGAAGCCATCACAGTTGGAAAAACTTTTAAAAATATTATTCATTTTCTTCTTTTCCCACCCTTTCAAAATATATTTTTGTGTATGTGATTCACTATATACACAATACATTAGAGCAGTAGTACACAAATATAATTTAGAAACAAATATATCTACATCACTGGTTCATATGCAAAATATTTTTATTGATATAGGTGCCTAGATCAAAACAAGCTTTGGAGCTCACTCCTCTAAGGTGGTTGGAATCTCAGAATAATTTATGAGCACTAACTACAAATCCTGTTGAAATACCCCAGGCCAGAGTAGAGTCATAGAATAAAAATTCTAAACCTCTTTTTTGCCCAGAAGTGTCTTACAAAGGAGTTCTCACAAGACTCCCAGCAACTTGGTTGCTTAACTTCTCTTTCGGCATCATGACATTTAAGAACAGTTTGTTTGGGGGCCGTCTGGGTGGCTCAGTCAGTTGAGCATTTGACTTTGGCTCTGGTCATGATCTCACGGTTTGGGAGTTCCAGCCCTGTGCCGGGCTCTCTGCTGACAGCTCAGAGCCTGAAGCCTGCTTTGGATTCTGTGTCTCCCTCTTTCTCTGCTCCTCCCCCACTCACAAGCTTCTTCTCTCTCTTTCTCCCTCCCTCCTTCTCTCTCTCTCAAGAATAAATAAACATTTTAAAAAAAGATCAGTTTGCTTTGTAGATGAAAATGTCAAAAAGTGGAGTTCATGGTAGGCAGGAAAGGAAGAAAATTATAAAGAAGGATGGCATTGACAGGTTAGGGGTCTCATTTTACCAGTGGACCCTAAGTGAGTATGAGCTTCCTCATGACATTTGACCGTGATGCCCTCCATGTTGAGAAAGGTCACTTCCCCTGGGAAGTAGGGTGGGGATGGGTGGAGAGCCACAAAGTCCTTCTGGTTGATCTTTCTGACTCACCATTTAGGGACCCTTTGGTCTTAAGTAGCCTGAACTGGGCCAACAAAGTTTACTAAATCAAGATTTTTCTGGAACCTGCTTTAGTCATTGGTACTTGACATATCAATGGTCTATATCACTGATTTTTAATGTCTCCCAATTATTAAGCTTCAAGAAGTATCGGAAGAGTTAGGGTCATGAGCTATCTGTCCTAGTATGCTGTTTGTGTCAGGGAAACAAAAGGACAAGTTTTGGGAGGATATGTCTTTCTTGCAGACTCAGCTAGAGAGATACTACCAAAATATATGAACCCTCCTTAGCCATCTAACCTTAGCCAATCAACAACTGCTGACTCAATGTCTGTGCCAGGGCCTGTGGCAGAGAAAGAAAGAAGGAAGGAAGGAAGGAAGGAAGGAAGGAAGGAAGGAAGGAAGGAAGGAAGGAAGGAAGGAAGGGAGGGAGGGAGGGAGGGAGGGAGGGAAGAAGGGAGGGAAGAAGGAAGGGAAGAAGGAAGGAATGGGAATCATCCTAGGCTTCCCTAAAAAGTAGCTAACCTTAGACAAGGCTGTACATGGTGATTACCAAATGAAGTAGACAAACATGGAAACATCTCAAAAGCTTTGATCAAAGCCATGGAGATCAAGGGAAGCATTCAGAAAGTGGTGAGATCTTAGTGAAAAAGTATTCTCAAACTTGAATGTACACCAGAACCACATGGACTGTTAAATCAGATTTTAAGTCCTCACCCCCTAGAAATTCAGATTCCCTAGGTCTGTGGTGGGACCTAAGCATCTGTATTTATAAGTTCCCAGGTGACGCAAATGCTACTGGTCCGGAGACCACACTTGGAGAACCACTTCTCTGAAGGATTTTAGATAAGTAGAAGAGAAGAGAGTTGATACGAGGAAGGTGTTACCTTATTCTGCAGGGAAAAGCAGAAAACATTCTGCAAAAAAGAGACTGCATAACAGAAGAGTGGGAGACAAGAAATGTAAAGGTCTGTCTGAAGATTCTGAAATTTATCCTGTAGGCACAGAGAGTCATTGAATGTGTTTGGGTAGTGACATGACCTGATGGAAACTTTATTTTAGAACTGTTTGTTTACAGTATCTTCCATTGTGTGAGCAGGGGAAAGGAAGAGGTGGACACAAAAATGTAAGAGCTTGTGAATTTAGTTAAGTTGTATAAAGTCTATTTTGTATACCATTCTTTCCAAAGAGAGGAAAGAAAAGAAATGCTTCTTGGGGGATTACATTTTGATGAGAAGCTTGGGCCAGCACTCCCCTTGGAAAAGAAGACCAAGGCAAACAAACGGCAGTGTTGGCCTTCCATTATTCAAACTTTCCTAATAAGTGGCAGCATGGAAATCTTCAAGTCTGCTTGGAATCTGAGTCAATCTGATGGAAGAATCTGCAGATTTTCAAGCAGTAAGTTGATCTGTGGTGGCCTTCAACCCAGGAGTGAGGAATTTTCTGTTTATAGTCTTGACTCAAAAGAGATCCAAATTTGCCCCACCCTGGAAGTGTATCACTAAGAGGGAATATTCAGTGTTTAAAATGGTTTATAATAAGATCACACTCAAATTTTCTTCTTTTTTTCTTCCTCTGTGAAGATAAATTCAATGTGTGTGACACTGATTCTACGTCAGGCAAGGGAATTGAGCTCTGAAGGCATATGCACATACATGCCCACCCCGTGTTGGAGTGGCTGGGAGCTCTGCACTGAGAGAGATGCTCGGGCATATTTCTGCATGAAGCAAAATCAATATGGGGGAAAGTGAAAACCATCTGTTGGGAACTTCTGGAAAGGTAGATGAAAGAGGAGGTGAGAGACAAAGGTGAAGACTTGGGAAACCGTCCAAGGAAGCTCTTTTGACAACTCAAGTCATTACTTAACATTGATGCAGACTTATCTGGGAGGCCCCAAGGTAAGCCCACAGGCCCTGCCTGAAGGGGCCTAGAGCCAACACGGGGTGGGTACAGTTCAAAACAAACCTCTGGCATCTCAAAATGTTCCTGCACCTTTGTTCTCTTAGGTTCCACCTTGCTAGGCAAACCCTCCTCTCCTCTGTGGTTTTTCTGCCATTTCCTGCTCTTCTCATTCTATAGCCACCACCCAGCTCCCTATGGGTGGAATAATAATTTGGTAGAAGTTCAATTTTTAAAAAATGTTTTGCAATAAAATCTTACTGCTTTTGTTCTCTGTGGCTAGAGGGGTGGTGGCCTGGTATGACTGCCCCAAGTTTAAAGGCAGAGAAAATAAGGACAATGGATCAAGTGATTTGCCAGAGATGAAATGAATGAGATTAGCACCCATTACTTTTCCCCCCAGTAACTGAAATAAATACAAGAAACTGGATTGTAGCAATTATTTAGGAAAGCACTGGAAAACATCATTCTTTGTGATTCTCGTGTAATGAATGTGGTGACAGAGAAGGTGGCTATGCCAGTTTTTAATTCAGTGAAGGTTTTGAACATATTTCTAATTCCTTTGACACATCCCCAGTTTTCTCATGCATAAAATGGAGCTAATACAATAATTAGTATCTACCTTATGGGGTGGTTGTAAGGATTAAATGACTTAAAACATGCCAAGCACTTAGAATAGTACATGGCATCTAATAAGCACTCAATACATTTATTATTATTATAGTTGCTGCAATAGCAACAGCAATTTATTTTGAAGTGACAACTTTAATATTAAAATCTTCCAAAAATGTATACCAGACAAATTGATTCCTGCTAAGGAATTATACTGGTTTGCCTGAGAACCTTATTAGAATGAGAAAATAAGGGGTAGAGATTGCGTTAATGAGTGGTCCGTCACTCTTCCAGAATATTTTGGAAATTCAACTCTTCATTTTAGGGTTTATTTATATCAGAGCTGGCTGTGCCTTTGGGAAAATGGAACCCAAATGTTGCAAGTGTCATTCCTGCTCCTACCTACCTGCTCCCCATTGTAGCACCTCATTTCCCAGCCACTAAGGGTGTACTGTGATCAGGTTCTGATGTGATACCAAATTTATCTGTGACTGCTAAAGCAACCAATCCTGCTTGTCACACCTGTGTCGCCTCTCAAACATAAACCCCACAGGTCATCTCTCCCCTCTCATACTCTCTGCCAAAGCCTTCTTTGCTTTCTTTTCACCTCTCTTGCTCTTCTTGTCCCTCCCAGTCCTTTACACAGTGTCCACTGGAATTCCACTGTTCCCTTCCATGGCAAGCAGTCTTGTGGACGGCCATTCCTTCCTCGTCTAGTGTTGACTGAAACCTGGCCTTCCCATGAAGCTCTCTACCTCCTGAAGCTCTGTTAGGCAGCTGCTGTTCATTCTACTGGGCTTCAGGAAGATGATGGTCATCATTCACCTATTCTCTCCCCATCTTTATATGAAAACCTTCATATAACAAACCTCTGGGGAACTTCCGCTTTCAGAAAGATGTAATGCATGTATACTTTTCCTTATTCCTCCCACTAAGTACAACTAAAACCCCCAACATTATATATAAGCAAACATAAAAAGACTCGGAAAGGTGTAGAAAGGAAGGCAGACTGGCTAGCGACCTCAGGACCTGAAGAACAGCAAGGTTGTGAATTCCGTGGATGTTCTTTTTGCCTCATGTATCACAGAATTAGAGCTGAAGAAGTGGACAATCTGGAACACAAACAGGTTCAGACAAAAAAAAAAAAAAAAGCCTGCTATCTCTAGCCAAACTAACAGGAAAAGGACAGCCTTGCAAGACAGGACCTTTAGAAAATAACTACTTTACTCTGGCCAAACACCACAGAAAGAGCTGTACTCTAGACGCACCACTGTGTGGCTGTAACAAGGCCCCCGTCTTACCAGAGTTGTCGGAGGAAGCTGAGCAGGGAGCCATGTCTTTCATCTCTGCTTGTCGGTAACAAACACACATCCCTTGCAGTGCTGGTGGAGACCATGTGGGAAGCCTGCACCCCCATTCCCACCTAGCCGGAATGAGGCGCCCTTCCCTCTCCTCCTCCTCACCAGGAGTCCTAGTGGAGAGTCAGGATTTTCACCACCATCCAGTGGTAATGAGACAACCAGCCCCAGTGTTAGTGAAGGCTCTGTAGAGAGCTGGAACTGCCCTAGGATGACGACAGAGGCTGAGTGAGGAACCTGGGCTTCTATGCTCACCTGGTGGGAACAAAGTGCCACTCCTACTTCTACCAGAGCAGTGTCGGGAAGCTAGCTGAAACGGAAGGTTTAAATAAGAGCCAGACTATCATAGCATAAGTGCCCAGGTCTCAATAAAAAATCATTCATCATACAAAGAACCAGGAAAATCTCAATCTGAATGTAAAAGATAATCAATAGATGCCAACACTGAGATGGAAGAGCTGTTAGAATTATATGACAAAGACAAAAGCAGTCATCATAGAAATGCTTCAGTGAGCAATTACAATTCACACATTAAAAAAGCAGACAACATCAGCAAAGAAATACGAAGTCTCAGCAAAGAAAAGGAAGATATAAAGAAGAACCAAATGGAAATTATAGAACTAAAAATATAGTAACCCCAATTAAAAACTCAATAGATGGGCTCACTAGCAGGATGGAAAGGAGGATAGAGGACAGAACAGGTGAACCTGAAGAAAGAACAATAAAGATTACCAAATCTGAATAAGAGAGGAAAAACAGACAGAAAAACATGAACAGAGCTTCAAGGAACTGTAGGACTATAATAAAAGATCTGGGGTGCTGGGGTGGCTCAGTCAGTTGAGCATCTGGCTTTTGGTTTCAGCTCAGGTCATAATCTCACAGTTTGTGAGTTTGAGCCCTGCATCGGGCTCCGCGATGGCAGTGCAGAGCTTGCTTGAATTCTCACTCTCCCTCTTTCTGCGCCTCCCCTTTTCTTTCTCTCTCTCTCTCTCTCTCCCTCTCTCTCTCTCAAAATAAATAAAAATTTTAAAAAATAAATTAAAAAGAGATCTAACATCTGGGTCATTGGAGTCCCAGATAGAGAGGAGAGATGATGGGGTTGGAAAAGTGCTTAAAGAATAATAGCCCAAACTCTCCAAACATGGTAAGATATATAAATCTACAGATTCCAGAAACTGAGCAAACCTCAGACATGATAGAACCAAAGAAATCCACACCAAGTGATTTAACAGTCAAACTTCTGAAAGCTAAAGCTGAAGATAAATCTTGAAAGCAGTAAGAGACAAACAATACATCACCTATAGGGGGAAAATAACTCAATAACAGCAGGTTTCTCATCCAAAACCATGGAGACCAGGGGCGCCTGGGTGGCTCAGTTGGTTAAGCGGCCGACTTCAGCTCAGGTCATGACTGACAGTCTGTGAGTTCGAGCCCCGCGTCGGGCTCTGTGCTGACAGTTCAGAGCCTGGAGCCTGCTTCGGATTCTGTGTCTCCCTCTCTCTCTGCCCTTCTCCTGCTCACGCTCTGTCTCTATGTCTCAAAAATAAATAAACGTTAAAAAAAATATATAAAAAAAAAAACCATGGAGACCAAAATAAAGTGGCACAACATTTTTCATGTGCTGAAAGAAAAAAGAACTGTCAATCTAGAATTCTATATCCAGTGAAAATATCCACCAGGAATAAAGAGGAAAGAGGAAATCAAGACATTCTCAGATGAAGAAAAACTCAGAGAAATTGTCACCAGGAGACCTATCTTAAAAGAATGGCTAAAGTAAATTTTTTAAATAGAAAGGAAATGATAAAAGGAGAACATAAGGAAGGAAGTACGAGAGAGTACAAATGGGGGTAAATATATTTTCTTCCTCTTTAGTCTTCTAAATTATGTTTCATGATTGAAGCAAAAATTATAACACTATCTTATGTATCTCTAAATGTATGCAGAGAAAATATTTAGGACGATTATACTCTAAACAAAGGAGGGTAAAGGGAGGTAAGGTATTTGTACTTCACTAGAACTGGTAAAATGTCTAGTAAACTGTGATGAGCTTTGTATATGTAATATAATGCCTAGAGCAACTACTAAAAAGGCTATACAGGGATGCACTCAAAGACACTATAGATAACCCAAAATTGAATTCTAAAAAATGTTTAAGTAACCCACAGAAGGACAGGAAAAACAAAACAGACATCATAAACACAGAGAACAAACAGAAAACAAAACAATGAAATGGACACTTAAGACTTAACAGGCCGATAATTACATTAAATTTAACTGGTCTAAACATAACAACTAAAAGACTGAAATTGGCATAGTGGATTAAAAACCATGATGCAACTATAACTAACTCTAAATACAATGATATAGGTAGGTTGAAACTAAAAGGCTGGAAAAGGATATATCACATAAACAGTCAAAAGAAAGCAGAAATGGCTACATTATTATTAGATAAAGTGAGACTATAGAGTAAAGAAAATTCCCAGAGACAGAGGGGGTTATTACATAACAATAAAACAGTCAACCCACCAGGCACATATAGCAATCTTAAATGTGTATGCGTCAAATGACAGAGCTGCAAGATCTGTGAAGCAATAAAATGATATAACTAAAAGGAGAAATAGAAAAGTCTACCATCATATTTAGAAGCTACAATACCCTTCTCTCAGCAATTGATAGAACATCTAGAAAGGAAATCAGGAAGGATGTCAAAGAACCCAACACCACTACCAACCAGTAAGATCTAATACATAGTTATACAACACTCAGCCCAAGAATGGAAAAATACGTATTATTTTCAAGTGTCCACTGATGATATAGGAAGATAGACCATATCACAACGATTAAAAAAACCTCCGCTTATAAAAGAGAATTGAAATTAACACAAAATATGTTCTCCAACGATAATGGATTCAAACTAGAAATCAACAACTGTAAGATAACAGGAAAATCTCCAAACAGAAATTAAACACACTTCTGACTCTTAAATACAGAAAACAATTGAGGGCTGACGAGGGTAGGGAAAATTGGTGATGGGCACTGAGTAGGGCACTTGTTGGGGTGAGCACAGGGTGTTATATGTAAGTGATGAATCACTGGAATCTACTCCTGAAGCCAAGACTACACTGTATGTTAGCTAACTTGAGAATTAAAAAAAATGGTGAATTGTATGGAATGTGAATTATATCCCAACAAAGCTGTTTGAAAGAAAAAAAAATTAAACACACTTCTTAATAATCCATGTGTTAAAGAGGAAGGTCTGAAGGGAAATTTAAAAAAATAAAATGAACTAAATAAAAATGAAAATATACATATGAAAAATATATGATACCCAGCTAAAGTTGAAAGGGAAATTTATAGCATAAAATATTTACATGAGAAAAAAGGAAAAGTCTCAAATCAATGTACCCACCTTAAGAACCTAGAAAAAGAGCAAAATAAACCCAAAGCAAGCAGAAGGAAGGTTAAGAATAAGAACAAAAAGATCAATGAAATTACAACATAAAAACAATAGACAAAATTAAACAAAAAGCTGGTCTTTTGGACAAAAAATCAGTAAAACTGACAAATCTCTGGCAAGACTGACAAGAAAGAGTGAAGACAAAAATTACCAAGATCGGGAATTAAATAGGGATTATAACAACAGCCTCTGCAGATATCAAAAGTATAAGAAGGAAATACTATGAAAACTCTACATACATAAATTTGACAACTTAGATGAAAATGACCAATTCTTCAAACAGTACAAAGTATTACAGGGCACCTGGGTGGCTCAGTGGGTTGAATGTCCAACTTTGGCTCAGGTCATGATCTCGTGGTTGGTTTGTGAGTTTGAGTCTTGCATCGGGCTCCCTGCTGTCAGCGCAGGGCCAGTTCAGATCTTCTGTCCACCTCTCTCTCTGCCCCTGCCCTGCTCGTGCGCACTCTCTCTCTCCTTCTCTCTCTCTCAAAAATGAATAAAATATTTTTTTAAGTACAAAGTAGTACAACTCACCCAATAAGACACAAATAATTTGAACAGTCCTGTAACTATTAAAGAAATTGAATCTATAATTTTAAAACTGCCCAGAAAGAAATCTCCAGGCCCAAATGGTTTCATTGGAGAATACTACCCAATGTTTAAAGAATTAACACCAATTCTATACAATCCCTTCCAGAAAATGGAAGAGGAAGAAACACTTCTCAGTTCTTTTTATTAAACTAGTATTAGCCAGATACCAAACCAGACAAACACAGTACCAAAACAAAAATGCTCTTTCATAAATGTAGATACGAAAATATTTAACAACATTTTAGCAAAAAAATTCACCAAGATACAAAAAGAATTATCTATCATGACCAAGTAGGGCTTATTCCAAGGATGTAAGGCTGATTCATATTCAAAAAGCAATCAATGTAATCCACCATAATAACACTCTAAAGAATAAAAATCATATGATCACGTCAAATAATGCAGAAAAAAACATTTGACAAAATTCAATATCCATTCACAATAAAAGAATAATCTCAGAACTAGGAATAGAGGGGAACTTCCTCCACTTGATAAAGAACGTCTACAGCTAATACTATATTAATGATAAAAGACTGACTGCTTTCCCCCTAAGATCAGGAAGAAAGTAGGAATGTTTGCTCTTACCATTATTCAAGATAGTACTGGAAGTTCTAGCCGGTGTAATAAGGAAAGAAAAAGAAATAAGACACACAGAATTTGGAAAGAAAAAAAATGATACCCTCTCTATTCGCAGATGACATGATTGTCTAGGTAGAAAATTCCAAGAAATCTACAAAATACTCCTAGAACAAATAAGTGAGTTCAACAAAGTGGCATGATACAAGATGAACATACAAAAGTCAATCTACATTTCTGTAGACTAGCGATGAGCATAGAAACACTGGAATTAAGAATACAATGCCATTTATAATCCCTAAAACAAATGCATATGTTTAACTCTAGCAAAATGTATTTAGGACTTGTATGCTGAAAACTACCAAACGCTGATGAAAGAAACAGAACAAGATAAACACTGACAATACCATGCCCACGATTCAAAGGTCCAGCACTGAAAAAATGTCAGTACTCGCCAAACTGATATACAGGTTTAATCCAATTCCTATCAAAATCCTAGCAAGACCTTTTGTAGCTATGGACAAAATTATTCTACAAAATATATGGAAAGGTAAAGGAGTTAGAATAGCTAAAACAATTTGAAAAAAGAATAAAATGGGAGAAATAACTCTACCTAATAATAAGGCATACTAAATAGCTACCATAATCAGAATAGTGTGATTGGCAGAGAGACACACGAATCAACAGAACAGAATAGAGAACCCAGAAATAGACTTACATAAATATGCCTAGCTGATTTTTGTCAAAGGTGCAAAAACAGTTCAAAAGGATAGCCTCTTAAACAAATGATCTCAGGACACAAATGAAAACTATAAAAAATTTTTAGAAAAAAACATAGCAGAAGATCTTTGCTACTGTTAGGCAAATTCTTAGACTGGACAGCAAAAGCATGATCCACAAAAGGAAAAACTGAAAAGTTAGACTTTATGAACTTTTGCTTATGTGAAACGATGCAGAGGCAAGCTTCAGACTGGGAGAAAATACTTGCAGAGCACATATTCAACAAAGGACAGTATCTAGAATATAAAAAGAACTCTCAAAACCCAACAGTAAAATATAAAACTCCAATTAAAAACTGGGCAAAAAACATGAACAGACATTTCACAGAAGAGGATACACAGATGGCAAGTAAGCACAAGAAAAGGTGTTCAACATCACGAACCGTTAGGAAAATGCAAACCAAAACCACAATGAGATATCAGTGCAGCTATCAGAATGGATAAAATTAAAAACAGTGACAGCACCAAATGCTGGCAAGGATGCAGAGGAACTGGTTGACTCAAACTATTGCTGAGAATGTAAAATGGCATAGCTATTCTGGAAAATAGTTTGGCAATTATTTGAAAAAATGAAACATGCAAGTATCATATGATTCGACAATTGTACTACTGGGCATTTATCCCAGAAAAATGAAAACTTATGTTCATGCAAAAACCTGTACATGAATCTCCATAGCTGCTTTATTCATACTAGCCCCAAACTGGAAACAACCCAGATGTCCTACCACAGGTGAGTGGTTACACAGCTGTGGTACTACTCGGCAATTAAAAGGAACAAACTATTGACACACACACACACAAAAAAAAACCCTTGGATGAATCACAGGGAATTATGCTGAGTGGGGAAAAAAGCCAATTCCAAAAGACTATACGCTGCATTTATATAACATTTTTGAAATGACCAAAATTCTAGAAATGGAGAATAGAGGGATGGTTTCCAGTGGTTAGGGATGGGGTGGAGGGGTGGAAGAAAAATGGGTGTGGTTACAAAAGGGCAACAGAGAGATCCTTGTGATGGGAACGGTTTGTATCTTGACCATATGAATGTCGATATCTTTGTTGTGATACTGTACTATATAGTTTTACAAGATGTTCCCACCGGGGGAAAACACTGGACCTCTCTATACTATTTCTTAACTGCATGAGTACCTACAATTATCTTAAATAAAAAGTTTAATTTAATAAAAAACATTTTTTAAAACCCTCCTGTTTTGAATCATTATCTTCTGGCTGTACCACCATCTCCATCACCTTCATCTACCAGACGGGAGCTGATACTGACTTGGACTAGGGAGGAAGTGGTAAAAATGGTAAGTGGGCACTTTTGGGTATATTTAGAAGGTAGAATCAAAAGTATTTGCTGATGGATCAAACATAAATGGAGGAATCCAAACATGACTACGAATTTTTCCTGGGCCATTTGAATGATGGATTCATTATGTATTGAGATGGGGAAGACGGAAGGAGGAACATGTTTGGGGGGAAATTGGGAGTCTGGCTTTGGATATGCTGAGTTTGAGATTCCTAGTAGACCTCCAAGTGGAGATGGACAGCAGGCAGCTGGATACCTATGTCTGGAGTTAAGAAGAGAGGTTAGATCTGGAGAATCAAAGAGAGAAGTCATCAGCACATGTATAGTATTTAGTCACAAGTTTAGATAAGGCTGCTTATGTAATATGTATAGGAGAGAAGCAGCCTGGGTCTGAGCCCTGGAGCTCCAAAGTTTAGAGGCCAGAGAAATGAGGAGAAAGCAGCAAAGAAGCAATGGCCAGTGAGATAGAGGAGAGCCATGAGAAAGCGGGGTTTGGGAAAAAAAGGCTTAAATCTCTGACTGTCCTTCTTTGACCTTTATCATGGATGCATTGGCCTCTGGTTTCATATTCAGCCTTTTAAACCACCATATATATTCAGGTTCTCCCCTAAATTATTGTCTTCTGCATTGAGCCCTCCCTTGAAGTTCCAACTCATAAAATCTATTGATTGTTGGGACACTCTGTTGAGGCAGCATGTAAGTACCTGTTCTAGTTATTCATTAATGCCTACCAAATCACCCATAAACTTAGTGGCTACAAACAATAACAATAATTTATTATCTCTCACAGTTTCTATGGGTCAGGAACTTAAGATTGACTTGCTTGGGCAGGTTTTGGCCCAAGATCTCTCAGATGAACGCAGATGGCTGGAGTTGAAATCATCTGAAAACTCACTCATTCACAGAGTCTGGCACCTTGGCTGGGAAGACTCAAAGCATTGGTCCAGGTATACCTCATCAATCTTGGAGTTATACAATACACAATGCAATTGCAGGGTATGGCATTTTTAAGCATAAATAAAGTGGTATCCATCACCATCCAACTCTCCAAGCTGGCACAGTCTCAGTACATACCAGAATTCAGTGGTTTGGAACCAGAACCAGATGTTGGTTTTCCAGATATGGGACAGAATCTTACCAGATAGGATCATATCATCCCTGTGTGTCCATCCCAGACAGTCTATCCTTCTGGAATGCTACTTACCGCAGCCAAAATGGTTTAATCTCAAGCCCTAAAACCACTGCATCACCCATATGACATATAATAAGCCAAATTCACCATACTGACAACCCCTAGGAGCGTCTCTGTGAACTTTGGAGATTACCATTGCATGAGCATCTATGTATCAGGGTTATCAGATGTTTCACTTTACCAAGACAAAATACCTCGGTTTTTACACTTACTGCCCCATCCTAGTTTTTAATAGTGCCCCCTGTGCTCACTCGCAAAAATGTCTGGTTAGTTGATACATATATATTTAATACTTGATGTATATTTGATTCTATCTATCTATCTATAAAATTTATTCCTCCCTGCAGTCAGATTGTTTCAGAACTGGGTTGAAGGTGCAACTTATTTTTCTAGAAGGCAACAGAATGATGTGTCAACAACAGAGTGATGTGTCTGGAAGAGAAAAGAACCAGCCTTTCCCTAAGTGTGGAGGCAGGAGACATATAAGAGCCCAATGTGTTCAAAGTCAAAAGGGAACCCAGATAGACACGAAATGTGAAGTCATCACTCTCATAATAGTAATAAGTAAAGCACATAGAAGTTCTCTTAACCCATCTCTGCTTACTTGATTCACCTTTTTAACCAATACTCACCACTGGAAACAATACTGATGCCCAGGTCCTGAAACTGCTCAGGGCTAGAAGGCTACTCTGTAAAATGCCAGAATACTTTTGTTACCACTGGCTGAGCTGAATATTTAGCCAAGAGCGAGGTGAATTTGTTCCCAAACCTGTTTATGCTTATAGTTATTAGAATTCTGTAACCTAATTAGATGTGACCTAAATTGATATTTAAAAGATTATTAAAAGCTTGAGAGTTATTGGATAGACTTGATTAAGGCAAACTGCTGGAGCTAAAAAAAAAAAGTTATTGGTCTGGATGTAGTAGATTCAGGTACAAAATATTAGACGAACATCAGGAAATTCTAGGAAGAGTTAGTATTCAGATTACCTCACAAAATATGAGGAAATTATAAGTTGTGGCTACTCAGCATCTTTGAAAACTCTTCCTATGTTTGGAGAATTTCCCTTCTCAAGGTCAAAGTCAAAATTCATTCTCCCAACCTCCCATGTATCTGGGGAGCAGGCACACAACCTAGGCTCTCCCAATCAGTATTTAAAGTGGGAGTGAGTGAGCTCTGTGGGGAGTGGGTGGTGGTAGAAGGATCTATCTTTCTGGGAGGCAGCAGTAGCAGAACTTTTGGTGTCCAGTGAGAGGAAGAAGTCTGTAGGGCAGAAGGTTTGAGGTTTGTGAGAGATATCAGTAGCTCTGGTTTAGATATGTAAAGTTGAGATGTGTATTAGACCTCCTAATCAAGATGGCCAGGAGGCAGGTGGATGTAAAAGTATGGAGTTTAGAAGAGAGGTCTGAACTAGAGATACAAATTTGGGAAGCATGAGTATACAGGTGGCATTTTCGGCCATACACTTAGATAAAATCACCTAGGGAGTGAGAGAAAATGAGAAGAAACATGAAGACCAAGTGTGGGGGTACTCCAAGGCTCAGAGGTTGGAAAGACAAGGAAGTATAGGAAAGGTGGGTGGGAAGGAGAAGCCAGTAAGAAAAGGGCACACCAAGAGAGGGTGGTGTCTCAGACACCAAACGAAGAGTTTAAGGAAGAGATGGAGATCGACATTGTTTCTATCGCTGATGGTTCAAGCCGGATGAGGCCTAAGAACTGACCATGGGATTTGGCAACAGAGGGGCCATTAACATCCTTCCTAAGAAGTTTGTGATTTATCTTTGGTCACCTACACTTCAGACCATTATGTTTTTTCCCATTCAGGGACTACTGGAGGCTGTTGGAACAGCTCTATCAGCTCCCACCTCAGTTGAGTGGGCCTGTTTTCAAAGCTCCTCCCCCAAACAGGACAACTATTGTGAAGGTTGGCTCCAAAAGCCTGTGTATTGGGTAGGATAGAAGTCCTTCTAGCCGGTTGACCCTCTCAGACCCTCTAAACACAGGGCCCTGTGAGGGGGCCCATGAATCATCCCAGATGTTGGAAAGGACTCAATCAGCCCACCCTCATAGACTACTATTCCACACCTTATTTTGTTTCCTCGAACCACAAAAACTTTTCCTTCTTCACTCTCACCTGATGACCTTGGTTCTTATTCCACTGGAAATGTATCAGCGGTCAGAGAATAGTCCCTCAGGTTCCCACTACCACATCCACAACCTACCTGTGACTGTGCCTTCCCCTCCTCTACTACGAATGAATTGTCTGTTCTTAGCTAAGGCTGACTGCTTACTTGTAAACTGGTTCCCATCCCCACTTATCAGACCCGCTACATAATTTGGGGAGCCTAGAACAGAATGAAAATAGAGAGTCCCTTATTCAAAAATTATTAAGAATTCCAAGACACCAACAGCAGAGTATTAAACCAAGCAAGGTGCCCTTCTGACACCGTGGTCCTGAGTGACTGCACAGATCACATGTCCGTGAAACTGGCCCCCCGGCCCTGACCCAGCCTTATTCCTTAAGCCACCTTCTCCCACGGAGAGAATAGTGGCAGTAGTGAGCGGGTCTCTTGCTGATGTAACCTGAGGAGGTACTTCAGGGAACAGGCAAGGTCTTCCAGAGAAGTGAGCAACCCAGGAAATCAAGGCTAGGTAGCCAGCAGGGAGTCACTTCCATCTACGGTCTTGAGAAACTGACTGGTGACCACAGCCCACAGCCTGAAACTGGGGTTCCTTTGCCCTCAGCCCTACACGTCTAAGGACAGCCCACAGGGAAGCTAAGGAGAACCAGAGGACTCCGAGGGCACATCTGCTGGCCTGCCTCACCTGCCAGCCTGCCTCACTCACTCCATGTAGTCAGCAGTCCGCTTCTTCCTGGAATCACAGTCTCCCTGGGATCGTGTCCCCTGGTTCGGGGACATCTAGCTTCTCCTGGCTGCTCAACAACTCACTTCAGATTCTTCTTCTCTGAAGGGAGCTTTTCCTCCATGGACTAGAATTTGCTGAACTACAGCTGGGCAATCTGGGGATGTTTTGGGCGCCCTGAAGGATCTCCTTCCTGTCATCACCACGGAGGCCTCTTTCCTGCTTGGGGTCTGACAAAACCAGCTGCAAGGCTTCTGCATCACCTTTTTGCAGGTCGGGTGCTGGTGGCAGCTGCCACTCCGGCTCCAGCCTCCCATAGGGAGGAATCGGAGGACTCTTCCTGTCCAGATTGGCATGGGGACCTCTGCAGTTTAGGATGGGGGGAAACGACATGGCTCTGTTCCCCTGGACTGGTCACTAGTTTCTGTTCTGGCTACTCTCCTTCTTCTGAGGCTTGGGAGCCTCAGTCACCAAGGAGACTTCTTGGGCTGGTTGACTTTCCTGAAGCCCCATCTTCCCCAACAGAAATGGTGTCAGGAAGGAAAATGGCATCACACAAATGGGTCCTCCTGTCCCCTGGCTGGGCTGCACCCACTTCCCTCCCCTCCTTCCCTATTGCTTTTTCCTATGGAGGCAGGTCCGGTTGTATCTCACTGCCCATTCTCACCTCCATCGTCTTCTTGCCTCCATGGTGGCAGCCTTCCATTTCCTAGTGGACGCTCCTGAACATCTTACCACTTCTCCTGGGAACACACCTTCAGTTCCTCCCGACTGCACTTTTTTTTACTGGTCACATTGACCGGCAGCCTCCTCCCCTGTGGCGTTTCTCTTTCCATCTGGGCTTTCCGTGGTGGTCAGGATATCTCCATCAGGTTAAAAGGCAGGCCCTCTGTGGCATCCTGAGCTCGAGGGGGACAGTTGAGGACACCTACTAAGGTTGGCTCCAAGCTGTAGCCCAAGAGGGCCAGGTAGTGTCTGGGGCTCAGAAGCTTCTGCTTCCTGGGGCAGGCTTCCGGGGGTCTGGCCCTCTTCTTGCTGTGCTCTGCTGCTCTTAATAAAAAGCAGCAAGTCGCTCCTGATGGTAGCATACTTTTTGCGGTGGTGGTGAACTGAGGGGAAAGAGAGGGAAAGAAGAGGGGCCGAGATTCGTCCAGAGGAGTGAAGGCGGAAGGGGCCGTGGAGGGGGTGGTGTGCTTCCTCCACTGGGCTCGGTGCCCAGATGTCCAAGGGAAGGAGTCCTTGCAGGCACAAGACTCCTGGGGGGCACCCGGCAGCAACCCTGCCCTGTTGGAGGGGAACAGACAGCCTGAGGCCTGCTCTCACACTTTCTCAGCATGTCCTCAGAGGCCTTGGTGTTCCAGGACTTCTCCAAGGAGAGTGCTTGCTGTCGCTGCAGCAGCCCAGGCTTGCTGGCAGTCAGAGACTTCTACTCTGGCATTTTATGCCAGCAGGCACCCAGGGAAAGCCGTGTTTTAGAGTCCAAATGGGCTTCCCTGTTGGCAGTCCCTAAATGTAGACCTGGACAGGAAACAGCTTCTGATCCCTGTCTAGGCTCTTGGTAGCAAGGGACAGATGCATGGTGGACTTTGGGTACAGCCCAGTACCCTGGGTGCCTGGAGAAAGAAATTCCTTTGATGTCCTATCACCTTCCCTCTGTTCTGAGGGTCTCTCCAGGCTCGCCTCCCTCCACTAGGAGACTGCCCCACTCCCATCGGACTCAGAGGACAGTTGGGACTGGCTGAGATATGTCTGGATCCACCTGTGCTTATATAGGTTGCTCTGGGTCATAAAGGCAATGCTAGAGGTGTCACACAGGAAGGGTCTCTTGTGTGTGTAGGACTGGATGTGTTTTCCAAACAGCTGGGCTTCAGGCAGTCCTGGCCACAGTGTGGGCACAGTACCTGCTGGCTTGCTCATCTTCCCTGGGTTTCCAAGGCCTGGCAACAGGACAAGCGGAGTATCTATGGTATACACTCTTGGCACCGGGGTCACTGGCTTCCCCAGTTGGCCAAGGCTGGGCCACATGGGCCATAGCAGGGGGGTTAAGGACAAAGGGCATGCTGCCCCCATCTAGGCTGCCCATCTCTGGGGAAGCATGTGGCTGAACACCCCCAGGAGGCACTGTGTGGTCGAGGAGAATGGGCAGGGCCTTCAGAAACATGGCCAGTGCCAGGCCCTGCTCCAGTGATAAGATGATGGGGCCCAGAGTTAGGTAGAAAGGAGGACGGACCACCTTAGGGCCCGGGGCAGCCGTGAGCAGGAGCTGTCAGTCCCTGGCAGGCATAGCAAGATGAGTAGGCTCTAGCACCTTCACCCCACATAGTTCAGGGCAGCCCAGGACACCGGGCAAGCCGCAGCAACTAGCAGATGTTCCCATGGGTGCCTCTCTTTCCTCAACATGTGGTAAACAAACCCTCGCCTCAGGCCCTAGGCACATACATCACCCCCTGCCAAAGTCTCACAACAACCGCCCAAGAAAAGTACTATTTTTTCCATATAAGAAAAGAAGGACTGAGGCTCCAAGGACTGAAGTGACCTGTCATGCAGCTACTAAATGGCAGAGTCAAGATTCGGACTTAGGGCTGCTTGGATCCAGCCTCTTATTTAACACGCCCAAAAGTGGGCCCCTGATCCTTGCCCCCTACACAGGCTCCGTGGCGGGCTCCTCGCTGGCCGGTCTCCAGCACCTGGCATGCTGCCTGGTATAGAATCGACACTCAAAAACTGTCTTGACTGTGTGGGGGGAAAGACACGCAGCGCGTCCAAGACCCTGGAGGTGCATGGGTATCCACGTACCAAGGACAAGCCCCTTGCATCCTCTGGGACTCCGATTCCAGATCTGTGAGATAGGCAGGGACCCAGCAGCTTCCTAGGGCCCTTCTCACTCTGGGATTCCGTCTCCGCCCTGGGATGTTAGTAACAAAGAAAACTGGCGCAAGGGACAGGACGGCTTCCTTAGCTCCTCCGGAGCAACGGTGTACTACAGCTGGCCCGTACGGGTTCATACCACCTCCTAGCAGCCCACACTGCTTCGACCAGCTCACGCTGGCTCACGAGAGCGGATTGTTAAATTTTCCGGACTGTGTGAGCTGGCTGATTTAAATACGCCCACTATGAAGAATTAAGCACTGGTATTGTATGTAAGTGATGAATGACTAAATTCTACTCCTAAAACGAATATTACACTATATGTTAACTAACTAGATTTAAATGAAAACTTCAGGGGCGCCTGGGTGGCTCAGTCAGTTGTGCATCCGACTTTGGCTCAGGTTATGATCTCGCAATTTGGGAGTTCGAGCCCCGCATCTGTGCTGACAGCTTGGAGCCTGGAGCCTGCTTCGGATTCTGTGTCTCCCTTTCTCTCTCTGCGCCTCCCAGACTTGTGCCCTCTCTCTTCCTCTCTCTCAAAAGTAAACTTAAAAAAAATAAAAACTTGAAACAGGAAAAGAAATGAAATAAACATACAATGACATAAACTACATTAAAACAAAATAATTTACTAAGTATTGTACTATATTTTATACTATGTATGATATTGAGGGGGTTTTAGCTCCTACATCTGTACAACGGAAATGCCACATAATGCTGCGTTGCCACACACCTCCTCCCAACTCCTCATCACACTGGGAGCTTAAAATCGGCTACGGTGAGAGGATTTACACCATGCAGACTGGCAAATGCTACAGAAGACGCTTTTAATTTTGACCCAGAGCTGGGTGTTTACCATTTCCCAGCATCCCGCTGGAGAGAAGGGAAGGCTCATCGGGCCATCTGCCCATCGTCTCTCCAACCACAACACCTACCGTTCTGGATCTTACAGCACTGGGCCACCTGCAAAGCGCCCCCTGTCTCTCAAAAAAACCTGAGCCCTTATATGTGTTTAAAGGAAGGAATTAAAACCAGAACTATTTAGAGACCAGTCGACAGCTACTGAAGTTGGAAAGCGCTGATATTCACATACAGGCTTGTCTCAAGACACTGCGTCATCTCTGCTGCCTGGAGAATTTCAAGGTGCTTCCCAGAAAAGAACGGACCTGAGTTCCTAGCCCTCCTCAGCCGTCATGCTCGCTCATGGATGCCCTCCCTCTCGGCTCTAAGAACTGTGGCATTAGGGCAGAATTACCAGGAAAGTCAGACGAGATCATTTGTGTAAAAACGTCTAGTCAATACGTGACTGGCGGGGCCTGCTGTAACATAAAATGCGGAGCACCTTGCTTAAAAATACAGGGAAAACGGTACTCAAATATAAAACTCTTTCCTTTCTTTCTCAGTTTCTCTCGACTTCTCATGGGGCTTCTTTTTGCTATTTAAGGTCATGATAGATAGAGAAAAAATTAAAGGTTTATATCATTAGCACAAATGTTACTGTCTGCACTTGGGCCTGAGGGCTGCCGGGTCTCCCCTCCCATCAGCCACCTTGCCTCACCGCTGCACTGAGACCGGGGGTGAGCTCTGAGCAAGTCGAGCCCCACTTCCTGCCGGTGTTATGTCCCCAATCCACGGCAGATGGATGACCCTCGGGGATCCTGAAACCTCAGCACCGGGGCACACTAGGCACCTGGATCCGGGGTGGACGAGAGACTCGTCTCCAGCAGGATGCAGCCTCTGTTAAGCTGCCTGGACGGGCCGTGGCAGTGCGACCCCGGGGCAGGATGGCCACCTCCATAGCCCGCCCTGAAATTCCCCAGGCTGTGCGCACCTGAGCTCAACTGGCCTGTATCCGGGCCCCTTGGGGGACACCGACCGTGGATACTGAGAGCACAGATTGGGCCTCTCCACCCTGTCACCTCCTACCTGCCACCCAGCCGCTGTCCCAGGCATGGGGCAGGGATGGGGTGAGAGGGAGGCCAGGTGGGGCCCGGGGCACCAGAGGGCTGGGGAGCGGGTATCTAAGAGCCTGTCCCGAGGAGGTGGAGAAGACAGGACTGCGTGTGAGCCGAGGCTCCAAGCCCCTGCCACTCGCTCCTAAGTTCCACTGGACTTTATTCACAAAGGCAGAATTATCGAGATTTTCCAGAGGGCAACAACAGAGTATTAAAGAGAGCACAGGGCCTTTCGGAGAACGGGGCCCAGAGTGCCGACACAGGCCGTGGGCGTGTGATGCCAGTCCTAGCCACTTGCCTCCTCAAGGACGCACCCCAGCCACTGTCTCGTCAATCGCCCTCTCTGTACTGGAGAAAGCTGGGCCAGCTTACAAACACACGGCAAACAAAAGCGCCGAAACTCCAAAAACACACGCGCCTCCTCCGATTCCGCACCCAATGCCACGGACTGCCCTCGTGTATGTACTCCGCCGTGCACTCAGATTCCTGGAACAAGCTGTTTGCCATCTTCACCTGCTCTCCCCTTTCTCGACCCCACTCCAATCAGTGGTTTAAAACGCCACTGTCACTCCCTCCGGACTCTCCGCTTACCTTTTCCTCTGACGACGGTCAGCTTGAGCAGCCTGCTGAGTGAGTGTCCCCGCAAGGGTCAGTCTGCACTGAAGTGCGTCCACGTCCGAGCCGACCCTGTCTCTCTGAGGCTGAGAAGAGGACCTGAAACACGCCCTCCAGGAACCGTCCCACCCGACGCCTCTCTTCTTGGAGAACGTCTCAGCCACAGCGAAGGTTCAAGAGAGGAACCAAGCTGCTTTCCCTTCGGGCGCTTGCCTTCTTTTGCTCTCCTGTTCATTTCTCATCGCAGAGGATGCTGTGCGGATGCCGCGTGACCGACGTTCAGACTCTCCGAATTCAGGACGTTCTCAAGTTATCGTTCCTGCAAGATGTTTATCTGGAGAACAAGAGCTTGAGTTCCATATTTTGCTGTTGCTGTTTTCTACTTTAAACATACGGCCCGAACTCGAATTAGGCCCAAGAGAGTGTTACAGTTAGTTATGAAACACCTGGCTTCGTGGGCGCTGGAGGGGCCACCCCCAATCATGCCACGATCACAGTATTTAAAACCCAGAACTATGTCTGTCCTCTTCAGTGAGAGTTTTCTTTTTGAGATCACATCAGCGTCTTGTTCTTTAAAAAGGAGCTGGTTGGCAAATTGGCTACATGTATCGGCAGCTGGTCTCACTTTTAGGAAGTCCAGGGGGAAAGCCCATTTGATTTGAAATTCTTCTGGAGTGTTAGCCATATGTGGTGCATCGCAGCTCTGTTCACACGAGTCTTCCATGCGGGAAAAAAAAAAAAGAGAGAGAGAGAAAACTTACTTATTTTTCTGTGTATGACCTAATCGTCTTTGTGTTCCCTCCGGCTTATAAGCAGAGCAAGTTCAATTTTTCACTCCATCGTGCCTGCATGTCTCCCAGTTTTAAAACTTCTCTTCCAGTTTAAAAAAGCCCCTTTCTGGGCTAATCTCCCTCACGGGTGTAAAGAACCCTTAAAGATCAAGATGAAAGAGACCAAAAGCAAAATTCGTAAATGGACAAGTATAGACAGTCCAGAGAAAAGAATGAACACATGATTCTTGAATATAAGGAAATATGCTCACCTTCACCCACAGCAAGTTAAAACTATAGCCACTATGGAAGGGGACAGCCACAATGGAAGGGGACTGACGCTATGGAAGGGGACAGCCACTATGGAACAAAAGTATATCCACTCGGTTTACTGCTGCCAATAGAGTCATTAGTGTCCTTAAATCTAATCATGTTAGAGAGCCAATTCCAGAAATCCAGAACCAATTCAGAATATTCGCCCTTAAAATTCTGTTCCTCTGGAACCACTCTTGGTGCCAAAATCCTATTAGTCAGCATTCTCCAGAGAAACAGAACCGATAGGATGGATGGATGGATGGATGGATGGATGGATGGATAGATAGATACAGACAGATAGCCAGATAGGGGAAAGTTATTGTAGGAACTGGCTCACACAGTTATGGAGGCCGAGAAGCCCCTTGATCTGCGGTCTACAAGCTGGAGACTCAGAAAAGCTGGTGTTAATTCAGTTCTGGCCTGAAGGCCTGAGAACCAGGGAGGCCCAATGATGTAAGTACTGGTCTGAGTCTAAAAGGCCAGGACCAGGAGTACTAATGGCTGAGGGCAGGAGAATATGGCTCTTGCTCCTCAAGCAGAGACAGCAAATTTCCCTTCTTCAGCCTTTTTCATTCTATCCAGGCCCTCAAGGGATGAGATGATGCCCGGCCACATCGGTGAGGACAGCGCTTCTTCAGTCTGCTGATTCCAATGCTAATCTCTTACAGAAACCCCTTCACGAACACAGCCGGAAATAACGGTTTCCCAGCTGTCTGGATATCCTTAGCCCAGTCAAGCTGACACATAAAATTAACCATCGCAAAGCTCAGTGAGAGGAATGGATTATAACACAGGTTATGCTACTTCCTGGCAAAGGCTTCAGCAAAAGGAGGGAGGGAGGGAGAGAGAGAGAAAGAGAAATGGAAGGAGGAGTGGGGAGAGGGGGTAGAAGAGAGAGAGGGGAGAGAGAAGGAGAAAAGAGGTCGGGAGAAAGAGAAAGGAGAGAGGGAGACAGAAAAAGAGGGAACAGAGCGGGGGGAGAGAGAGAATCATGGAATAAGGTCAGGAGAAATGTTAGGTGCCTCTTGCTGAAGAGTTCACAGGTGACAGCTGTATTATTTTTTCAACTTTTCTTAATGTTTAACAAGTTTAAAAATAAAAAATGTAGGGGAATATCTGAGAAAAATCCCTTTCTGAGCACCACCCAACATCTTCAAGAGACAGGGGTGTGGGCACAGAGTCCGAGGTTGCCACGTCCTCCTGACATTCTCTGGGTCTGCGTCCCCGTTCACTGGCCTCTGTGCCCCCTGCCGTCTCTGCTGCTGGGGTATACAGCTGGCAACTCCCAGAGCGGGGGCACTCTGCTACTCAGCGCCCTGCTTTCTCTCTTCTGGCTCCTTCTTATACATGCTGTGTATCCTCTTGAAGTCCAGCCGGGACTCCCTAGGGCCCCCAGCCTCAGGTTCACCTCGCAGCCCCCGACCCTGAGGTCACTCTGTACCCCTTTAGCACCTCCTCTAGTGGGCTCACAGGCCAGCATTATGGTTACTATTGGCTTCCCTCCAGGGGGCCCTTCTGGGTGCCCTTCCTGTACCCCAGAGCGAAGCCAGCCAGGAAAACGGCGTGTATCGCTTCTGCCCACATTTCACGAGCCAGCACTTGGTCAGACGGCCCACGAGCTAAGTGCAGGAGAGGCTGGGAGATGTAAGGGTCCTGTGTGCCCAAGAAGGAAAGGTCTGGCGAGTATTCATAGACTGGCTGTGTCATAATTGCCTAGAGAGGCGAGGTGAGGCCAGGACTCCCTGGGGGCTCAGGCCAACCCTGTCGGATCTGAGAAGGGCTGGCGGCAGCCTGAAAGGTGTGGGAAAGGGAAAGGGGGCAAAAGCCAGAGGGGTCCCAACAATTCGGAGGACGACCGGGCTGCCCCAGGCATGCTGCTTACGGTTCCCAGGCATGTCGGCCTGGTTGAAAGCCTTAGGACTTGGTAGACACAAAGTCTCAACGATATTAAGACAGAATTTGATTTTTTTAAATAAAATGGGTCTTACATAGACTATTTCAGGAATCCATCTAATGTCTAGATCGGGGTTTCTCAACTTTGGTATTAGTGATATTTAGGGCTGGGTCAATTTGTCATGGGGGCTGTTCCTACGCACTGAAGGATGTTCAGAAGCATCCCTGGCCTCCGCTTCCTAGATGCTAGTGGCATCCGCTCCCTAGTTGTCACAACCAAAACTGTCCGCACACATTGCCAAGTGCCCCTTGGGGGACCAAATCACTCTCATCCGAGGACCAGCGCTGCAGTGGATGTCAGAATCCCAGGGGGAGTTTTTTCATGCTGTTTCCCAGACTCACCTGTGGGGGTGGCGGGCCGACGGGGGAGAGCCGAGGACGGTCTGCCCCGTAAGCGAGGCACAAAGCGAGGGGCCCTTTCCTCGCATTAAGTTCTAATTTAATTTTAATCTGCTAAAGTGGGATTTTCGGAGGATATCTCAGCGCCATCTGTGCGGCAGCGGCTCTCAATGGGAGCGGTACCTCTCCCCCGACAACGGGCCGCGGGGAAGCTTAAAGATGTTTGAGGATGATTCCGACGGTCAACAATGGAGCCTGTCACTGGCATCCGGTGGGCAGAGGCCAGGGGTGCCAAATGGGTCTGCGGTGGCACGGGACAGTCTGAAACAACAAACTTGCGTTCTGCCGGAGATGCCGTTCGAACTGCTGTCGAGAAACCACCAGAAGCACAAGCAATTTTAGAGCTGTTTTCACTACCTCATGAAAATCCTGTTTGTGCAGGATAGCTGTAAATCTAGAGATTACTGGGTTCACTTCTAAGACAAGCTTCCAGAGGGCTTAACTTGCCCGTAGATTTCAGCAAATCACACAGAGAACAGATGCTGATGCAAAATTCCCTTGGAGTCAGCTTCCTGTGCCCAATCACAGACCAGGCTTTTGGGGGCCTGGAGCTTTGTAGCATTTGGTGGGGGGGGGGGGGGCTCTTGAGTCTGAGTTCTGATTTTGGCTCAGGTCACGATCTCACGGTTTGTGAGTTCGAGCCCCGCATCGGGCTCCACACTGACGTCAAGTGCGGAGCCTGCTTGGGATTCTTTCTCTCCCTGCCCCTCCCCTGCTCACACTCTCTCTCCAAAATAAACAAACATTTAATAAACGAGCAAAAGAAAATAAAAATCATACAAAATAACAAATACAAAATTAGGTACCAACGTGAATGTTTACTCAGAATAACAACAAAACTTGCAACAAATTGTAAATTTCGAAAAAAAAAAAGATAAATCTCCCAAACAAAAATCATAAAAAGAACAGTATTTTGTATGAATTAGCTTTCTAAAATATATTTACAATATATTTCCCTTTTTTCTGGCTAGATACTCTGATAACATCTTCACGTGACAGTAATTTTGCAATATCATTTTCTACTGAAATAACAAATAATTCAGCCACACATCCATCGTGGCCGACTGCAATCTATCTTCTTATCAATAGCGGGGATGCCTGTTAACATATAACTTCATACACATGTGTTCCTACTGCTTAGAGTATCGCTACAAGTTTGTCCATACAAGCACAGGAATTCTGTTTCTATTTGCTCCAATTAATCAAAGAAAAAAAGACACATTAGCTGCTTATAATTATAAATGCTGCATTTATTTTTTAAAAATTCTCTTAACGTTTATTCGTTTTTGAGAGACAGAGAGACAGACAAGAGCATGAGCAGGGAGAGGGAGAAAGGGAGACAGACGCTGAAGCAGGCTCCAGGCTCTGAGCTGTCAGCACAGAGCCCGATGTGGGGCTCGAACTTATGAACTGTGAGATCATGACCTGAGCTGAAGTCAGATGCTTAAGTGACTGAGCCCCCCGGCGCCCCAGAAATGCTGCATTTATTAAGTGTATGAGTTGCCACAGCCAATGACTGCAAGCCTGACACCTCTGGAGTGTATTCTCTCACACTTCTGAAAGCAGAAGTCTCAAATTGACGTGTCGGCAGGGCCATGCTCCCTCCAAAGCTTGGAGGGGAGAATCCCTCCTTGTGTCTTCCAGGTCTTCGTGGTTCCTAGCATTTCTGGGCCTGTCGCATCACCCCAACCTCTGACCCCATCTTCGCACAGCCTTCTCTGTGCCTCTGTGTGCCCTCCCCTCCATGAGAACACCGGATTAGGGCTCCCTTTAATCCAGTATGGCCTCATCTTAACTTAATTACATCTTTGAGGACTTCTTTCCCAGTAAGATCCGTGTTAGGTGACTCCAGGTAGACGTGAGTTTTGGGGGATACTATTCACCCCAGCACACCAACAAGACCCCTGGCAGGAGAACTTCCATTTTGATTAGGCGTCAATGAGAACTGAAGCCCCCGCTCGTGTGGGGAAGGATTTTCCACAACATCAAGCTATATACTTTCCAGACCTTTTCCCACCTGCAGTGTGCACATATCTTTGGTACTTGGTGCTGTAGGTCCGGCTGATATCTCAATATGGCCAGGGGACACTTTGTCATAATGCCACACGTATTGGCACAATAAGTAAGCCGGATTCCGACGACGCTCTCGTATTGGGATGGCTCACAATAAATTAACTACACACACAAGTCACTGTGCACCACATAAATACTTCCCGCTAAGAGCACGCTAAGCGCATCCCTAACTCGAATTGCCCTTGGCATGATCTCAAAAACATCTGTGGCCACTTCAACTCCAGCAGATTTGAAGGAGGCTCTGCCATTCAATACACGTAGCTTCCAAAGCTGCTCCGGATGTTAACATCAGGTCAGCCGATAGGAGAAAAGGAAACATGGAGTCTAGTTTAAGAGGTTCCTACGGTCTGTGGGGCAGGCCTGGAAATGGTGTAATCGTTTTCACCGGCACTCGCTTGGCCCAAACCCAGCCAGGTGTAAGGTGGATGTACGGCAGAGAGGAAGGAGAACTTGATAAAGAAGAGTTAACCCACCTGTGGTTAGAACATCTTATTTTTGCAAATTTTGCAAAATCACATGACGTGTGCGCATGTCGCCAGGGCCCTTTGCAGGGACTCGTGAGAGGTGTGTGCAGGCGAGGCCTCCACATTTAAGCCCTGGTAGTTCGTGCCAGTTGTCTGTTTTGATCGAGCTATCAAACTATTGAGCCAGGGAAAGGCCGCGGACTGTGTAACTGGGTTTTGGCAAAGGAGTTGGCCAAGATCGTCTTCATTTTTTCATAAACAAATTATGGCCGGTTGGATGGAAGTGAACAAGTACACTCTGAGAGGCTTGCTGGTGGGTCAGCGGGAAGATAACCCGAGAAGATAGCTCTGGAATATTCTGGCGCCCTCCCTATTCCAACCACACAAGCCCCCTTGCTTTTCCTCCTCTATGCCAGGTACGCTCCTGCCTCAGGGCCTTTGTATTTGCTGGCCCCTCTGGTCAAACTGTGTTTCTCCCTCCCCCTTATACTGCACACTGGCTCCTTCAATTCTTTGAGGGACTGTTGCTGTGGACAGCGACCAAAATGTATCCTCCCCATCCATACCATAGAATTATTGCTAGGGCAGTAGGTGCATCTAGGTAAGGACATGTGCAACGGTGACCAAGTCATCCCGGTATGCCTGGAGCTTCCCTGGTCTGGGCGCTGAACGTCCCACATCTCAGGAAACCCCCTGGTACTGGTAAATCAGCTCGCTTAGTCGCCATACACCTTCCTAGACTACTGTATTTAAAATTGCAACTACTTCCCCTCCATTCCTCTACTCCCGCTCCGGCTCAATTTTTCTCTATAGACTCATCATCATCTGACATAGCATTTAGGCTTCATAAAGACAGGAAATGCATCTGTTGCGTTTGCTACTGTACTTCCAGCATCTACCCAATAAAACCTTCTGTGGCGATGGAAATATTCTGTATCTGTGCCATCCGGTGTGGTAGCCACCAGCCACGTGTATCTACTGAGCACGTGAAATGTGGCTGGTGAGACTGAATTCTAATTTTAGTTAAATTTAAATAGCCATATGTGACTATTGGCTATCCTACCGGGCAGTGCAGATCGAGAACAATGGTTCAGTGTAGGCATCCAAAAATGTTTGTTGAATGTAAGAATTAATAAACGGATTCAACAGGCTTTTGCTGAGTTTGTCATGTGCCACATGCAAATGAGATTCTTGTTACTCAGCAGTGCATTGGCCAGGGGCTAACCTGGGTGATTCACTGAGATCTTCTGTTCATTATTCTAGGAGTGGCCAACTCAGTGTTTGAGAAACAAGCCCAAATTTTCACCCTCCTCTGTGAGTTTAAGTTGGACAAGATTCATTTCTAGAACATGTTATATTCGATCTGGGTGGGGGAATTCTTTCACTGCCATTTACAACAGTTAAAGCCAAAATAATATCAGAGAAGAAAGTTCCAGTGGTATGTGTAGTGTGATTTGAGGATAGTTAAAAAGGCTTCATCTCCCAAGAGCATCCTTAATCTTCCCTTCTTCTTCCACAGTTCCGAGCTCAACACTCAGAAGGTGATAATTACACTGTGGCAGAGACGGCATCTGGTCTCTGAAAGCCATGTTGCCATCTTCTCAGACACACAGCCTGACTACATTTCCCAGCTTTCTGTGCGGTTAGGTTTGATCATGTGACTGAATTACAACCTGTTTGGTTCCTTTGCGCGCTATTTTTTTTCTTTCCCGTCTGGTTTTGAGATTTTCTCCTTTACTAGAGGGCTCTGTAGTTTTACCATATTTTTCTAGGTGTGGAGTTATTTTATCTTGCTTGGGATAAGATATGCTTTGTTTAGGCTCAAAACTCAGGTCTTTTTTCATTCCCAGAAAATGTTCTGTTGTTATGTCTTTGAATATTGCTTTAACCCCATTTCCCTTTAATTTTTCATTCAGCAACTTTGATTAGACATACGGTGGAACTTGCTCCAAATTACTTTCTTTTTAAAAAAATTTTTTACCTGAAAGAGAAGGCACAAGTAGGGGAGAGGGGCAGAGGGAGAGAGAGAGGAAGAGTCTTAAGCAGACCCCACACTCAGCATGGAGCCCAATGTGGGGCTCGACCTCACAACCACGAAATCATGATCTGAGCCGAAATCAAGAGGCAGACACTCAACCAACCGAGCTACCCCGGCACCCTCGAACTACTAGCATTGTTAATTTCTCTTTCCCTTCCTCCCTCCCTCTCTCTCTCTCCCCACCTTCCTCCACTCTGCCACATTTGGGGTAATTTTCTCACATATATCATTTAACTCACTAATTTTCTTTTTGCCGTTATTTATGCTACTGTTGTGCACTAATTTCTATGACTCTATTTTTCATTAGTAGAAACTCTATTTGGTTCTCATTCAAATCTCTCTGGTCTTTTTTCGTATTATATTGGGCTTTCATTCTGGTTCTCTCTTTTATGTCTTCAACTATTTAAAATATAGTGTTGTCACAATGATTCTCTAATTCCCAATTTGGGGTGCCTATTCTCTTGTCTGCTGAACTTTCTAACTGTCCCTCGCAATAGGTGCATTATTCTATACAATCATAATCTTTTATTGTGAATTCTTTAGTGGACTGTATTTTTTTTCCTGGAGTCTTGTGAGTCGCTAGCTGTGAAAATGGACCCGCAGAGTGGTTTTGTGTTTGTTTCGGTTGGGAATTCTGGCATTTCCAAAGGTTCTAGATCCATTTTTACGTTAGCTGTCCGGCTCGTGTTTCCTGTGCCATACAGGTAAGGTGAACTCAAATTCTGCACCAAGTAGGCTGTAATCCTGGGCTTTTCATCTCCTGCACAGGACTTCCCTCCACCCAGAGGTCCAGCCACCAGCCTCCTCATCACTTCCCTGGGCCAGGCTTGCTTCCCTGGCAAGCCTGCCATGCCCCTTTTCAACTCCTGGATGAGACAGCTGTCTGAGGTGAAATCTTCACGGCCCCGGGGTACCTGTTTGCCCTTAGCGCTCCAACTTTGATTCCTTTCTTCCTGTCCAGCACTTGGCGATTTCCTGTATCCTTTTCTGAGCTCATGTGTATATTTAAATTCTGGAGATATGTTTTCTCAGTACTGCTACATATTAGTAATAGAAGAGAGTTTCTACATGAGCTCAGTGTGTTTTATTGCTGGAAGAAGCCTCCTGTGGATTCTTTTTAGAATGTCTCAGAAGAACTCTCCAAGCTCTCTTCTGATTTACTTCTAGCATTCTTGTGACAGCAGGGGGCTGGTTTATGGGACATTCCTAATACAGACCGAATACCCCACTATGCAATTAAATCACAGAGACATATTAATTTATGTAGAATTAGTCTCAAAAAGACATGATATACTTGTGTATGCTCTTTTTTTAATTTTTTTTAACATTTATTTATTTTTGAGAGAGAGAGAGAGAGAGAGAGAGAGAGACAGAGCGTGAGTGGGGGAGGGCCAGAGAGAGACGGAGACACAGAATCTGAAGCAGGCTCCAGGCTCTGAGCTGTCAGGACAGAGCCTGACATGGGGTCTGAACCCATAGACAGCGAGACCATGACCTGAGCCGAAGTCTGACGCTTAACCGGCTGAGCCACCTAGGCGCCCCGTATATGCTCTTAATGATACACAATGTAAATGTCAGACAGAAGCTTGAAAATCAGGGTCAGAAAATAGTGACCTTTCCATTCTGCCCAATGTGTCCTTGGGATAAACTGCATTTTTAGTGCATTATATTACATTACACCACTGCAATTATATAAGACTCTTGTTGGAATTGTGAATGCTTCTATCATTTTAAATATGCATATATATTATATATGGCAATTTGAGTGCCCTATAAACAAAATTCATTGTATAGAAATGAAATTGAAAAATGTGATGATTCAATAATGCATAGAAATACACTGCAAAATAACAGTTAGGATATAAAAGAAATTATATGGCTTTTAAAAGTAAATACCTACGGCGAGTAACACCATAACATTGGGCCTCGGACAAAGAGCCACTTGTGTCTAATATATCAATATTCCAATAGAAAAAGAAAAAGCAGAAATTCTCAAAATTTCTTCTCAAAATAGAAAATTTCTCAAAATAGAAATTCACATTTCTACCAAGCAATTTTAGCGGTATATGGAAATCATGGCATGAGACTACTTGTAGTTTTTGCAAACAATAATTAAGGCATAACGGAAGGTTTTATTTCTCATGTTGGATGGTTCTGGAAAAAAAAAATGGTAAAAGGGATCCTTTTGGCTTTTGTGAGCTCCCTTGAGAAAAGTGCTGATAATAAAGAAAGATGGAGAAAAAAATGCTGGAATTTTACAACACAAACAAGACACACAAGCCATTTTCCTAACTTCACACTGTTCGGGAGAGTGACAAAACACCAATTTCCACAAGATGGTCTGTCTTACAAATATGGAACACTTCCCATTCAAATAGGTGTCTGGGGCATTGTGGGTAAGCCAGCCAAAACGGGTAGCAATAGCATGTAAATGAAACGAGCAACCTCCCCCATCCTGAGTATTCACCCGAGCCGCTGGCATACTGCGGAAAGGCCGCCAGACCTTCCAGTGACAGAAATCTCACATCTGCTGCCTCCTGCGACATCTCTGAAAAGCACCACCTCCGGCCTGGAGGGTTCCTTTGTTGGCGAGATGCAGCTGAGGGGAGGAAATAACATACCATTTGGTGTCCTCCGGGCAGGTCTGTGAACAGACTTGCGCTGGGTCTCTGCTCTGCGTTTTCAACATGTTCAAGATCTGCATGTGCTATGTGCTGCGACACGCAAGTGGCAGATAAACAAACCTGTGCTGATTTCCAGGAAAGCGCAATTACCATTGTAGGAGAACCATTACATTTGTCTCGACCCGAATGATTTGCAAACTGACGAATTGCAGGTTGTCAGTGTGGCTCGTAAGACAACCACCTGATCCCCAGAAGTGCAGACGCGGCCACGACGACGTCCAGGGAGGCCTGAGCTCTCGCAGCAGGCACTGTCAGGCTTGCGACCATCTCCCCTTGCCCTGACCACTTGCGTGCATTCCAGCTGGACTTCCGCGTGCCAAGACCTGCACTTCTTGACCCTTCCTGGCCTCTGAAATCCGCGTGGCTCTCCTCTGTGGCAAGCCGGAAGTGCCGGGGACTGGATGCCAGTTGCCCACTGCGATCACTGACCTGACGTCGCACAACTGGCTGCCTTCCCTTCCTTGTTTCGCTTGCCTGGTCCCCTGCGGGGTTTCCTCAGACCCAGTCCCAAGTCGGCTCTGTGCACTTGAGACCTTGTTTCCGAGTCAGTCTCCGGAGGAACCCGAGCCAAGACAATTCTCTTCTCCCAGAGGTCCCTGCAACTGAACATTTTGGCAAGCTTCAAGATGTCAAGGTTTGCGTTGAGGAGGACATATATTAGAATGCTGTGTCAGTTGGGCACATGTTTTCCGGTTTACTGTTTGTGTTAAAAGCCAGTCTTGCATTCCAAGCTCACATCGGTATACCGGGCACGCCCCCCTTCCTTACTGCTTGGGTCAGACTTGCTGCAAGGTTCCTGTGCTTCTAGCTTACGGCAAGTTCTCTAGTGCCTAAAACACGCACAGGGTGTCTTCAGATGATGGTGATGCCACTAACAGCTATGACAGGAAACAACTCTTTGAGGGGACAGCCTCAAGAGAGGAAACTGAGCTGGGTCTGAAAGCAAAGGTATGAGTGGAGGTAAGGCCAGAATTGAGCGAATATTGAGCCACATACTTTGGAATGAAAAATACCAGTTAAAATCATTTGGCCCTTCTGTTTGAAAGTAGCAGAGTCACTCTGATTACCTTCGGTCTTGTGGGCTTAAGAACACATGTGACAATTATCAACATCTTCACCATCAATATAACTAATGTTTATTGAGCAGCTAGTATATGGGAAGCACTATCCTAAGGGTTTTACATGTATTAACTTACTTAAACGCCATAAAGTGCTGAGGAGGTGGCATTATTATTATCCCTACTTTATGGATGTGGGAACTGAGAGATTAAATAAAGGGGACAGTAGTCTTGACCTTGTGCTCACACGGAGAAAGAAGAGCAGGAATGGCAGTACAGGGGGGCCTCACGGGAGCCTGAACCGAGCTGTGGGGCCTCTTCGCTGGCAGCTCGCAGCTCCATGGCCGCCTTCTCTGGGCTCTGTCATCTCTATGACTCAATGTCCTCGTTGTTGTGATTTCTGTGCCCACTCCTGCCAAGCAACTGCCTCAGCTTCTAGCTGGCTAATCTCCTGGTTTCTGCCTATGCAAAGCTTGTTCGTGGTCATGGCTGCTCACGACTCCTCCTCGGCAGAGGCCTTTCTGCCTGGTTTCCCTCAGGCGCCTCTCCTCTTCTGCTCTCCCCCACCTGCCCGACTCTGTATCTGATCTGTGACACAGCCAGGTCCCCAGGATGATCGGGTTGTGCCGGTTCATCTCCGTCATCTCTTTTTATGCGGAACTTGTACTCCAGGCTGCCGCTCAGCTTCTGGTCACCTCTAGATCTGTTCTTGGGACACGTGTCCATCTCTGCCCAATCTGGTGCGGTCTGAAGATGAGGTCACAGGCAGAAGAATGACCTCTGACTCAGGAACAGCCCGAAGACAGGGACCATTCAGAGGGGCCTACAGCGTGTGGCTGATGGCCAGAGGTGTGACATGCCCAGGACCAAGGGAGACCTGCTAAAGATTCTGCCACGAGTCACTGAAAACCAGTCAGAGGGTTTAAAGACTATGGCCATGTTTGGCCTCACTTCCTCCTTCCCTGGACTTGATGTCTATGAGACGCAGGGATTCCAGAAAAAGTCTGAGTACATTTGAAACAGACAGTTGCCAGGGTGCCTGGGTGGCTCAGTCGGTTAAGTGACCGACTCTTGATTTTAGCTCAGGTCATGATCCCGTGGTTCGTGGGTTCGAGCCCCACACCAGGCTTCACACTGTCATAGTGCAGAGCCTGCTTGGGATTCTCTCTCTCTCTCCCCCTCTCTCTCTGCCTCTCCCATGCATTCTCTCTTTTGAAATAAATAAATAAACTGGATTACAATTTTTTAAAATATTTTGAAAAATTAAAAAAAAATAGAAAAGAAACAGGTAGTTGCCTTTCCCCCGTCCCAGAGATACCGAGTGCCGGAGGAAAGATCTTGGGGACGTGCCCAGCAAAGGGTGTCTACATCCTACGCATGTTTCATGGCCTGAATTGCACTTTGAAAACCACGTTAGGCTTCTTATTTGAAGAGAGATGGATAAAGTGACAAGGATTTGTTTTCCTTTATGAACTTTTAAAATGGAAGGACATTATCCCTAAAGGCAAGTGCACAGACCCTAAGTGTACAGCTCAGGGAATGCTTCCAAAGCAAACACATCCGTGCAACCACCAGCCAGATCAAGACATAACAGGAGGCTTCGCTCAGGGCTCGGGAAGTGCTTGTTACCATCCTGTCGTTCATAGGTCACAGGATCATAGAAGATGCTTTGGAAACAACCAGGCCCACATCATTATTTTCGCCTAAACTAAGCCCTGGAGCGGCCAAATGTCAGGCGCAAGGCCGCGCGCTTACAAAGCATCTGGTTTTCAGGTTTTGTTCTGTTCTCAAACATCCGACAGTTCTGACGTTGCTTAACGAAGGCAGTGCCCGTGGATGAACCAGCCACGTCCCCGCTTCTATTTGTTTGTTCCACATGCCTCGTTAATTCTTCTTATTCTGTGATCACTTTATAGTCAAACCACCAAGATTTTGCCAGGATTTCTGTGTCCAGTGCTCAGGAAGACAGCTCTCCTCTCATTTCAGTAGCCAGTGACAGGCTGGGGACACGCAGCACAGGTCAGCAGACAGTGTTGGGTCGGTGCTCCCTACGGTTCTGCGGAGCGACCTCCTCCACCACTTCCGCTGGCTTCAACATTCTGAGGACCTAGCTCATTCCATCTAATAAGGTTCTCACGACAGAGATGACGTGCTAGCCATCAGGATTGGCCTTCGCCTCCGAGACGCCGAGGCGTGGCTGGAAAGCAGGCTGCCTAGTCAGGGAGTCCAGTTCGCACACTCCTGCGGGGGGCTCTCTGACTGCTCATTACTAGCACAACGTGGGTGGAAACACACATCCCACTTCCGGGCTGAGGTGCTTAAGAAGCAAGGCTGCCTCCTGCAGAGTCTCTTTCCCCACTCGCTGACACTGAGGACCTGGCTCAAGATGGAGGGAGCTTGGGCCCTCGAGGGAGGCCATAGAAGGCCACCGGCTGAGCAAGGGCCCTGCCAATGGAACTTGACATTAGTGGGAAATAAACAGCTAGTGGATTCATCTACTGAGATTCTAGTATTACCGTAACTAACATGGTTATACCAAGGATGGTGGGGAATCTCAACATTTTCAAAGGCCATTTTTTAAATTGTCTCTTTTGGGGGCGCCTGGGTGGCTTAGTTGGTTGAGTGTCCGACTTCGGCTCAGGTCATGATCTCGCGGTCTGTGAGTTCGAGCCCCGCGTCGGGCTCTGTGCTGACAGCTCAGAGCCTGGACCCTGCTTTGGATTCTGTGTCTCCCTCTCTCTCTGCCCCTCCCCCACTCATGCTCTGTCTCTGTCTCAAAAATAAATAATAAACATTAAAAAAAACAAAAAAACTACCAAAAAAACCCATTTTAAATTGTCTCTTTTGCTTTTTCCAGCTATTGAAGACCACAGCAACCAGATCCCCTTACTTGCATAGGAAGGACAATTCTTAGACTTTCTATGTAGAAAAATAAGGAATATCTCTTTTATATAAATAAGAAACAATTTCTAGAGTCATGCACCTTTTTCAAGATTGTTTCTAAGAATCCCTGAGGCAGTGGGGAAAGACCGGTCATCAAAGAGCAAGGAAAGACCACAAGTTAGTTGCTGAGCTCAGCTCGGCACCTTGCACTTCCTTATTTGCTACGAACTGAACCATCACCCGTATCTGTGATACAGTTTTAATCAGCAGAAATGCAAAGTTCTCTTTTGGAAAGCTTGTCGCTAAAGACGGTAACCTTTATCCATCGTGTTCTTTGACCCATTTAAATAAGACAAGTTTTTCTATAATGGAAACTTAAAAAACAAAGACACATAGAATATGACAAGGGAGCACCCTTTATAATGCTGGTATTGGGAAAGAGTAAATAATACACAGCACTGAGCTGTTTTTTTTTTTAAGCATTTTTTTAATGTTTAACATTTATTTATTTTTGAGAGAGAAAGAGAGTGCGAGCGAGGGAGGGGCAGAAAGAGGAGAGGGAGACACAGAATCCAAAGCAGGCTGTCTGAGCTGTCAGCACAGAGCCCGATGACCCAGCCGCCCCTGTTTTTTTTTTTTTTTTTTAATGTTTATTTAATTTTGAGAGAGAGCACAAGTGAGGGAGGGGAAGAGGGAGAGGGGAACAGAGGGTCCAAAGCTGGCTCTGTGCTCTTGGCTTCAGCAGTGCTGTCAGCACTGAGCCCCGTGTGGGGCTCCAACTCACCCACTGTGAGATCATGACCTGAGCTGAAGTCCAACGCTCAACCGACTAAGCCACCCAGGCGTCCAAAGGTGACTGTTTTATTAAGAGTTTTCGTCTCGGGGCACCTGAGTGGTTCAGTCGGTTAAGCGTCCAACTCTTGATTTTGGATCGCGTTACGATCTCACTGACAGTTCGTGGGTTCAAGCCCCACGTCAGGCTCCATGCCAGCGGTGTGGAGCCTGCTTGGGATTCTCTCTCTCTCTCTCTCTCTGTCTGCTCCTTCCCCATTTGTATGCACTCTCTCTCTCAAATAAATAAATAAACGTTTTTTTAAAAAGCTTTCATTCAAATTTTTTAATAAATAAATAAGTGAATAAAGAAAGAAAGAGCTTTCATCTCACACAGCCACAGCTGGGGCATCGAGAGAAGGGCTTCTGTCATTAGAGCCTGAGTTCAGATCCTGTCTGTACCACGTACTGAGCAAGTGAGCTTGGGCGAGTTCTTTTAATTTCTCTATGCCTCAGTATCTCCATCTGCAAAATGGAGATCAGCAGAGGTCTACCTCTTAGTGTTGCTAGAACGAAATTCCTGAATACCGGTAAAAGTGTCGGTGAGCATGCCTGTCACACAGGAAGCCCTCGGCAAATGTCAGCTAGCGTTACTACAAGGCATTGAGGCCCTGATTTATATTTTTTTAATATATATTTATATTTATTTATATATTTTTTTAATTTTATAATTATATCCGTAGTATATCTGGATTCATGTCATAATACAAAAAGAAAACCAAAGAATCACTTCGGTGGGTCAGATCTGGGGTCCTTTCTGTTTCTTCCAACCCTCTGGAAGCCTGAGGCCTTCTCTTTCAACACTGACACCTAAGCCGAATTAGTACCACACAGGTTTAAGAAATTTACTAATGTACATTGAAAATTTCAAACACTCTTTGATTTAATAACTCAATTCTAGGAGTGACTCTAAATATATTCTAATGTGTCTTATTTGTTCTCAATACAGAAAAGGCTATAGGGTACTAAGGTGTCATTTCAGGGGCGCATATAATAGCTGGAAGTTGGGACTGCTTGGATTTCTGATAGGATATAGTTTTTTTTTTAAAAAAAAAAAAACAAGGTAAATCCTGTTGATGGACTGAACATAGGAAAATGGTGATTAGGAAATCTGCACTAACATGGAATATGCTCATGAGCATAGTGTTAAGACGGAAAAAGTAATGTTCAAAATCATACGTAAAACATGACTACAACTCTGAAAAATGGACCAAGAAGTGATAGTAGGAAAGAGACTGGAAACAGGACAAGGCTGGGGTTGGGTCTTGGGGCGCAGGGGCGAGGAAAGAGACTGGAAACAGGACAAGGCTGGGGTTGGGTCTTGGGGCACAGGGGCGAGGAAAGAGACTGGAAACAGGACAAGGCTGGGGTTGGGTCTTGGGGCGCAGGGGCGAGGAAAGAGACTGGAAACAGGACAAGGCTGGGGTTGGGTCTTGGGGTGCAGGGGCGAGGAAAGAGACTGGAAACAGGACAAGGCTGGGGTTGGGTCTTGGGGCGCAGGGGCGAGGGAAGAGGGTCTGAGACAAATCAGTCTTTCATTTCAAGAGGTGAAGTAAGGCTATGCTGGTGTCCCTGGGATGGCTGAGGCTGCAGAACAGGTCAGCCTCTGGGTGACTGGAGTTGGGACCCACACGGCGGGAGACAAGAAGGCTCCTGAGACGTGGCTACTAGCAGCTGTAGGGGCACGGGGAGAGTCTGGGTCCTTCAGAGAGTCAGTGAGAAGGCAGGGGGGAAGAAAATAACCCGAATATCAGCAAAGGTTGTATTGGGTGGGGTGACAGGGCCTACTTGTGATGGTTTTTCTCAATTTGTATCTAGTTTTCCTATTTTCTTTGTTAAACGTATGTCAATTTTATAATGGGAATAAATTCATTTTATATAAGCCTATGGTCCTCCTGTATAGCTAATACCTAATACATGTACACCAGAATTGAGCAATTAAGTAAATGGATGGCAGATGGCGGGAGCCAGGTTTCTCACTGCTGCAGTGGAAATTTACAGATCGGCAAGGGGAAGAGGCTAGAATGATCCATGTGGTAATGGATTAGTTGGAGACATCAGTATGAATTTAGGTTTCGTTTAATATAGATACAGATGGATATACAGAGAGAAATATTTATAGAGATGTATGTATGTATGGGTTAGTATACACACCTATATATATTTCTTTACTCTGTCAGCTGGGGACACAATATCCCAGTAACAATTGAGCAAACCTACTTCTCAGATACTGGTTTCTAATTGGTTTCTAATACTAGTCTCCAACAAAAGGAACCAGGGCTCTTGGAGAAACGGCTGATTCCAGGAAATATACAGAATGAACCTGGAGTATCTTGTAGTGCCAGAAAGTAAGGAAGCGCTTTTGCTTTCGCTTTCTCCCTCCCTCCTTCTCTCTCTCATGCACACACACATACAATGATGGAGCAGTATGTTAATTGGTGACAAGAGTCAACAGAAAAAGCTCCCCATCGCCGAAGCTGGAACAATTTGAGCAACAAAATATATAAAGTAGTACTGGGTTCTAACCCAAAGTATAAAATAAATACCCCTAAGTCCCTACTGATATAAATAAATGGTTGAATATCTTAATGAATGGAGTAGAAGAGACACCGTCCTGTGCAGGAGAGTTACGTAGATAATTCACCCTCAAGGAGGTGGAACACCACTCCCCACTCCTGAGGTGTGGGCTGTCCATAATGACTTCCTTCTCAAGAGGACAGTATGGAAAGGGGAATAAGACTAACTTCACGGTGTAAAAATCTGCAAACTACTTCAGCCAGATGACCAAGGCCAATATCATCGGTCATGTTGACAGCATGTACCCTCGATATGAAGTGATGAAAACGGCACTTTATGTCTGTGATCTTCCTCCCCAAACCCATAACTCTAGCCCAATCATGAGAAAAACATCAGACGAATCCCAGCAAGGGGAGCATTCTGCAACGGACCTAACCAGTACTCCTCAAACCTATCAGGGTCATCAGAAACAAGGGAAGGGGCGCCTGGGTGGCTCAGTCGGTTGAGCGTCCGACTTCGGCTCAGGTCATGATCTCGCGGTCTGTGAGTTCGAGCCCTGCGCCGGGCTCTGTGCTGACGGCTCAGAGCCTGGAGCCTGCTTCACATTCTGTATCTCCCTCTCTCTGTCCCTTCCCCTGCTCACACTCTGTCTCTATGTCTCACAAATAAATAAACGTTAAAAAAAAATCATAAAAAACAAAACAAAAAAAAAAAAACAAGGGAAGTCTGAGAAACGTAATGTGGAATCCTGATATCCGAAAAGTGGCATTAAGTAAAAGCTAAGGAGATATGAATAAACAATGGACTTTACTTAGTAATAATGTATTGATATTGGTTCATTCATTGTAATGAGCGCACTGTACCGAAGTAACATGTCAGTAATAGGGGAAACTGTGTTCAGGAGGTGGGTATACAGGAAATCTTTAGACTATCTGTTCGACTGTTTCGTAAATCTAAAACTATTCTAAAACACAAAGCCCAGTCGATGCTCATTATCTGTGGCAGTCATGTGGTGAACTGCTATTGGTGAATACTGAGCCATTACCCCTGGCCGTGAACCTCAGGTCACAACACTTCTGGATCAATACATAACCTTGTTCTATGTGTGTTCCTCTTTAAAGAACCTCATTTACTATACAGCTGATTCATTAGCATTGAGGCGATGGCGAATGGCACTCCAGCTCATGCCCCAAAGAAGCATATCTGACACACATATTGCTTCCAAACAGGTCAGCCTTCTTGCACTAGAAAGCACCTCAGTGCTATGCTTGGGGGCCACTTTAAACAGTGAAATCACCCACAAAAGGCACAAAACATGCAAAAACCGTGGCGCTACACAGACCACAGAAAGGACCTTCTGTGCAGTGTGAGAGATGATACAAGAAAGCAGAACATCACCTTTGTTCCTCTCCAGGTGGGAACGTGTGCATGGGACAGCTCAAATTTTGTCACCCTGCACATATGTCATGTTCAGAAATGACTGCAAAAATGCCACAAGTATCGATTTGGGGGTTACAGATAAGTTTTAGCAAGCAGGTGAATTCACAAATATGGAATCCATGCATAATAATGATCAACTGTATATTCGTTTTAGAAAGCTTATGAGTATGTTCCCGAATAGCCGAAGGTCTCTCCATAAGCCACTACAGATTTCTCACTCTTGAACTTGCCTAACTCTCTAAAATGTATTCGTTTATCTATTTAGTTATTTAGTCTATACCTGTGCCATATAACAGCTACGTGTGGCCTGGCACTTTAAATGTGGCTAGTCCGAACTGAGTTGTGCCACAAGCATCCAGAGCAGATTTTGAAGGCTGAGTACAAAGAAAAGAATGTAAACTATCTCATTGATGATTTTATACTGATTGTATACTGAAATGAGAGTATCTTAATATAACTGGTTCAATAAAATATATTAGCAAAATGATTTCACTTGTTTCTTTTGACTTTTAGAATGTGGCTGGTAGAAAATCTAAAGCCACACATGTAGCTTGCATTTTATTTCTATTGGACGGCATCAACCTACATCATCTCTGGGGAAAATGAATTCCATCACGATACTGGGAGCATAGGGAAGAACATAGGACTGCAGGATATTTTATCCTTACAGGGACCATTTAGTCCTCTCTTTCTGGATGCTGAGGCCCAGACAGGTGAAGCACCTTGTCCAGCTTCACACAGCCACTTTCTGGCAGAGGACTCAGAGCTCAGTCTCCTGTCTTCCAGTCCAGTCTCTTTCTGCTTGATCTTCTCCCCTGCATGTTCCCACCACGCCAATAAACACATCCAAACAGCCCGCATCACCTTGCGAGGGAAAAACAGCATTGGCTATTTCTGAATGGAAAGAGACTGTTTCACAAAATCTTGCTAGCTTTCTAGAAGTAGGGCTGTCAGATTTGCCAAATAAAAATACAGGATGCTTGGTTAAATTTTCCATTTCTGAAATGCAAGCTTAACTGGGTATCCTGTATCTATTAGTAGAGTATATTCCATTCAACAGTTTGGACATACTTAGACTAAAAAATAGCTGTTGCTTATGCACACTTAACTGGTGTCCTGTCTTTAATCTGGCAACTCTACTAGAAAGCCTTTGAGGAAAGAATCTTTTGCTGATTTCTGCCAGGCACTTAGAAACTTATCTTTCTGTGTTCCTCCAAGGAAGAGCACAACCCAGTGACTCATTCGGCGGCTCCATAATAAACAAGGGAATCTCTAGACTTGCCTTCCTCTCTGCGGGCTGTTTCGGCTGTCAGTGCAATCTTCCGAAACAGCCAACTTACTGGGAATCGAGCCGCAGATCTTGACTGTCCCTCCCAACCTTTATAATCAATTTGAGTTGGGCAAGATGCCAGCTTTAAAAAAATGCACAGAACCAACTCATGTAACTATGGAGATAAGAGGGAAGGAAAACCCCAAGGAAACAGACAAGCTTTCCTTTTCTTTACAGAAGCTCTTCTAAATGTAACAGGCAACAATTGATAAAAACATCCCAGCCACTTCCTGGACATGTATACATATCAAAGACAGCAAGGCAAGAGCTCGTTAGATTTTGCATTTTACGATTTTACTTTCCTTCATTACTATTATTTTGTAGCATACTAAACAGGGGGTGGGTAACAGAAGTGGTCCATCTGAGGCACAGACAAAAAGCGGGTACAGGTAATGAGGGGTTCACTGCCTGTAGAAAATTTTAAAACAATTAGACTGACTAAAAGTTGTTCTGCTTTTTATTACCCCATGTGCTGGCAATTCTAAACAGTGTCGTTGATAAAATACCCCTCCCAATGCAACTCCTTCTCCCCATGGATCCTTGAAAGTTCTGATATTAACCAAGGCCATAGACCGTTTTTAAAGACCCTGCTTTACAGAGCTTTGCTATTTTGTTGTTTGTGGGGTGGGGAGTTGGGAGGAAGTGGAAAGGAGAGGAAAAGAGCTACATGGGGATGCTTAAGCCACCAAAACGGCTAGAGTTTCAATGAATGCAGATTTCCTTCCCACGAACATACAGGGTTACGTCCTAAGGTTTCCAAGGATGAAGAGGCAATTTTATAGTAAAAGGAGCACTGGAATTGGGGTCATAACACCTGGGTTCAAGATGCGGCTCTGAGTTCACATAGGTATGTGACAGAGGAAAGAAGGTCTGGCCTCTCTGAGCTCCAGTCTCCTCCCTGTCAAATAGATGCTCCAACCACCGCTACCTGTCTACTTCACCGGCTCGGTTTGCGCACTTTAAACAGAAACCGTACATGCGGCGCCTGGGTGGCTCAGTCAGTTAAATGTCCGACTTCGGCTCCAGTCGTGATCTCGCAGTCTGTGAGTTCGAGCCCCGCGTGAGGCTCTGTGCTGACAGCTCAGAGCCTGGAGGCTGCTTCGGATTCTGTGTCTCCCTCTGTCTCTGCCCCTCCCCCACTCACACCCTCTCTCTCAAAAATAAATAAATGTCAAAAACATTTTTAAAGAGAAAATTTACAAAACCCTATAGGTGTTTCAAGACTGAAACTGAGCCACAACCTCACTTTCACCCACAAGAAGGGGCAAAGAAAAAGTGCAGGATGAAGTTCCTTTCAAGAGCAGGACCCAGACATTACACCCAGTCCCTTCTGCTCCTTTCTTATTGGTTAAAAGGGAGTCGTGTGGTCTCACACTCCTGCCACAGAGGCTGAGAACCATAGTCTCTAGCTGGGCAGCCAGGCGTCCAGCCAGATCCTGAAAGTTCCTTTTCTAAAAACTGATAACGAAGTAGTGTGATAATACGCAGTGCAAGAAGCTAGTGAACGAAAGTGGTTTTGTTGCTGACTGCTCTATGAATGAAACAAGAAGAAAAGTCCCATCTTTCCACTACGGCCGCTGAGTTTTAGGTGCATATCGACGTAAATTATCCTGGTTTTGATGGAGAATGAATTTCTTAGAGCCGTGCATTTGAAAGCACCTTTGTCTGGGGCCCGTGTGTGACTGTTCTCCCAGGAGACTTTGTCAGTGTGAATTTGGGCCCATCTTATGAACACAGTCCCGTGCCTCTCAAGGACTAAGCCCGAATCCCAGGAGAAACATGGAATTTAGACCATCCTGCCACCATCCTGACCCTCTCCAGCAAGCTCCTAACCGAGAAAGCGGTACATCATCTGGTTAGTCCCTTATCATCCTCGAGGTCTGGTGTCACTGCCTCCATAATTAAACACAGACCATTAGCTATAACCCACTGCACCCACATCAATTACGCCAGTTTGGCTAACAGCTGCAGAGACCCTCCTTTCCTGCCTTCCGCCTCTCTGCAAATAATCCTGCTTGTATCACGCAGGTACAGTTAGAACTGCCTCGGTTTTTCTACCAAATATCAAATTAGCAAGGCGGCAATGCCATAATGAAACAGAGCTTTGTTCTTCCATATGCTGATTAAAAGGTAATTTAACCTCTTCCAAAGGTGGTCTATCCAATCCCCAACTGTACTGACATTGTGTTAATGAGAAATTGCTCTCCAGAGTGATAGATTAGCCCTCTGAGACAAGTATGCAAACCCATCTTCACTGGACGGCCCAGGCTTAAGAAGCAAACTTGGTAGTTTCATCACCCTGTGCCCGGCCCAGTGAAATCTCCAGGGACTCAGGCACTGTATCTGAAATCCCGCAGCTGCGCAGATTGAAACACACACTCGTAGCCTCCTCAGTAATGTCAGCTGTCCCAACTGGTCCCCTCGCATGTGCTAGGCTGTGGCTCAGCAGGTTCATCCACCTCACTCCTTGGGGAGGAGAAAGTCTGGTTACCATGAGAAAAGAGAGAGCCAAGCCAAAGAGCCTCGGAATGTGGGAGGACCCTGAGCACTCTCTTCATCTAACGCGTTCATTTTATGAATGAGAAAGCTCAGGCCTGGAGAGATGAAATACCCCAGGCAAAGCTGCAGGAAGCTCAAGCAGCAGAGATGGACAAGAATCCATTTTCTCAGACAATGAGGTCACTATTTTTTACCCTCGTCTAGATACCCCACCACACCAACTGTGACTTAGACACCAGCTGTCACATCAGCTGGAGACCCTCAGGTGAAGAAAACATTCATCTTGCTTGAGAATACGAGCCTCACTTCCTCTAGCACGGCAGATATAAATCTCAATCCACAAAGTCAGGTGAGCAGGACACACGGCTTTCTTTTCTTTATTTCCTATAAAGCGATCAGGCGTCCTTGGGTCCTCTCCACGACTCTTCTTTTTTTTTTTTATTTTTATTTTTTTCATGTCTATTAATTTTTGAGAGAGACAGAGCACAAGTGGGGGAGGGGCAGAGAGAGAAGGAGACACAGAATCTGAAGCAGGCTCCAGGCTCTGAGCTGTCAGCACAGAGACCAAAGTGGGGCTCAAACTCAAAACTCACAAACCGTGAGATCATAACCTGAAGCCGAATCTGATGCTTAACTACTGAGCCACCCAGGTGCCCCTCCCCCACTCTTCTGAGGGCACCGAGGCTCTGCGTCTCAGGCAGTGCTAAGATATCAGGATGACCCTCTGGACCTGCCTGAGATGTCATCATTGAGACGTCACAGATCCTGCGCACGGGGTCCCTTCACCTGCCCAGGCTGCTGGTTCTGAAGCCCTCACCTGGCTGGGAGCCTAGGCCTTGGTCATCCTTCTCTCAGCTTCATTGTCTGAAATCTGTCTCCTCCTGGTCCTATCAGGATGAAGAATGTAGGGATCCATTGCCCCCGAGGCTCTTATACTGATCTCTCCTGTCGCAAGCCAGAGGAATTTCTTCTTAGTCTTTCAGAAACCCTTTGTGTTTTCCTCAAAAGTGTTACCTCTCTGGCCTCGTACTCTAGGACACCATTACAATTCTCTGGAGGGATCGAGCCTTTTGGAAGCAAAAGCCAGGAAGGGAAATGTGTCGTAGGTAACTTCTACTCCATAGCCAGCCCCAAAGCTTCACCATGACAAGAAAACAGGCAGGGAAAAAAGGGAACTGTGCAGGGAGGGGGAAAAATGAATGACCTCTCAAAAAAGTGTACTGCACAATGATGATTTAAAGTTTCATGAAAGAACAAAGAACCCCAATCCCAGTTGGTTCTTTCTGGGAGAAAGAACACGGGGGGAAACTGTCCCAGCTTCACCTGGAGATGGAGCTTGAAAGGCAAGGAGTCCTTTCTCCACAGCGAGGGAGGCCACTGTGTAACTTCAGAATGCAGCAATGGCCTTCCTCACCACTGACCGTTTCTCAGCTCCTGGCCACCTGGCTGTGGATGCCACCATGCCTCAAAACGAGTCTGTGGAAGGTCCCGCTGACCTGTCTGTACAGTCCACTGGCCAGCGACACTTTGTCTTCATCCTCTTGGACCTTCTCTTCCTCCCTGAAACTCTTTCTTCTGTGGGATGGTTGGTGATGCTGGACCTTACTGGTTCATGCTCTTTCTGACCATGCCGTCTTCATTCCTCTGCTGCCTTTTCTTCCTTTCCTTTCCATTAATAGATGGCATCCTTTAGGGAGCTAACCTTAGCCACCTTCTCTTCTATCTCTACTCGATTAGATTTTCCTCCTTGATTAATCCACTCCTACACCTTTTATTGTCTTTAAATCTACACCTCTAGCCCCGCCCAATTTCTCGAATTCTAGATCCAGAATCCCAACTGCTAGATGTGCCTCTGTACCTCAAATTTGCCATTGTCAAAACCAACTCATCTTTCTTCCCTAGACCAACTTGCCTTTGTGACTTTCTTGCTCCGTTAATGCATCACCATTCTTCCAAACACTGGATTCAACTTTGACTCCTCCTCTCCATTGTCTTTATATACCATACGGTTTTTTTAATGTTTATTTATTTATTTTTAGAGAGAGAGTTAGTGGGGGAGGGGCAGAGAGAGAGGGACACAGAGAATCCCAATCAGGCTCTGCACTGTCAGCATGGAGCCCGATGCAGGGCTCGATCTCACAAACTGTGAGATCATGACCTAAGCTAAAATCGAGAGTCAGATACCTAACTGACTGAGCCACCGAGGCACCCTTATACACCATACTGCTTGAATCCAAACAGATTTTACCTCCTCGAATGGAATATTCCAGGTATTATATGACAAGTACAGAATAAATGGAACTATCCATCTGCACATTTATGCCATTAATGCCATATAACATTAAATTAACTACAGCTATAATTTTGGCCTTTATCTGCCATAATTTCTTCCTTACAATTATGTATTTTTACATAAAAGGGATATTATTATTTGGAACTTCTTTTGTCACTTACTATATCACAAACACTTTCCTATGCCATTAAATGTTCTTTTATACAGTAATTCTCAAATTTTAAGAGTATACCAGAATATCTGAGGGTGCTTGTTAAAAAAGTATTTCCCTGGACCCTCCCCTAAAGGCACTCATTCTGTATTCTGGGGATAGTCTACGAACCTGTATGTTTAACCAGCACCCCAGAAAATTCTAATGCATAATATTTTTAGATCCCAGTGTGAGAAACACTGTTGGTTTCTATAATATTTAAGGATTCCTTCTTTTTTTTGTTTACATTTAGCATAATTTGCTGCCGATCACCTCTGACATGCATTTAGGCTGCCCTCCAGTTTTTAAATATCATTTTAGTTCTGCACTGACTTTAATTTCTAGGCTCTCTCTTTACCATTCCCTCCACCCATCCACACATACAATTTTCTTTAGGGTAAATGCCTAAAAGTAGAATTTCTGGGCCCAAAGGATATGCAGAATTGTACGTTATATATGTGGTAATATATTATATGCTATTATAGTATTTGTTATATAATTATACATAATATACTAATAGTCAAATATAACAAATAAAAATTAACACATTAATCACCTGCTATGGAATGTAATAATATGTAATATACATTAGTTTATATATGTTCAGGTGCGGTTTTATTTGGACCCTTGCACAAGATTTACATTCATCCATGTTAATCTCATCAGGTTATATTTCACCCATTACTTTGAGAGTCATGTTACTTTTTTTTAAGTTTATTTTATTTATTTTGAGAGAGAGAGAGAGAGAGAGAGAGAGAGAGAATCCCAAGCAGGCTCCGCACCATCAGTGCAGAGCCTGACGCTACACTCAGTCTCACAAACCGTGAGCCGAAATCGAGAGTCAGATGCTTAAGTGACTCAGCCCCCTGGCGCCGCAAGAGCCATGTTACTTTTACATCCCTACTCTCCAGTGAAAGTGTTTGTTATTTTTCTAATCTCCTGCATATCTGATATGTGGCTTCTATACTTTTTTCCAAATTATGGATGAGAAATAGTGAATGGAATGAAGTTGAGAAATGCCTTCCTGCTCTACCAGAAACCTATATTACTCAGCACGCTTGTTCATTCTTTAAACAGTAACAACTTAATTTTTATAGCGAGTGGCTTATGATTCTCCATGTCATCTTTAAGGTTGTAGGAACAACATTTACCATATATTTGCTGATGTTCATATTCACTGCCATCTACCTCTTGGGTCTGATCTACCAATCAAGGGAGAAAAAAAAGTATATTAGTTTCTTATATCTACATTAATGCTGCTTAACACAGATTCATAATGCTGTGTGGCATACAATATAAGGCATGTATTCAGTTCATGTCTGAGAGTGAACTGGGGTCTCTGTCCATCTTCTAAGCCGGGTACAATTGTTGGTGGCCCCTCGGGTGAGGGAGGGAGAGAGCAGGGAAAGGAAAGAGAAGGCAGGACGCAGAGGGCTCATATAGACTCTGGGAAAGCAAAGGAAGAGGCTGGGAGATGAGGAAGGGAGAGAAGAGGGATGTAGGTTGCCGGGTAGTGTCAATGATAGCAATCATCATCATCATCATCATCATCATCATCATCATCATGGTCATCATCTCTATTATCGAATTTATTACATGTCTACCATTCTGCCAATGCTTCACATATATGAACACATCTATTCTAACAACTTTAAAGGTGAGTACTATTATCATCTCCACTTTGCAGATAGAGTAAACGAGGGACAGAGAGACTAAGAAACATGCCCAATATCACAAAACTATTAAGTGAGACAACCAGCATTTGAATGAGGCCATCCGATGCTCCCTTTTAAGCATGCAAACTGTTCACCACAGTGCATATATCATGTGCCGCCATTACTACATTCTAGTTACTATTATTATTGGTACACGTGTGTGTGTACGTACACACACACACACACACACACACGCCATGGCCAGGAAGTGAATTGCCATTGCCTTTGTTACATGCACACAAATGAGTACTTTGGGAATCCCTCTTTGTGGTTATTTGGAAAGATTACTTTGAAGAAATGGACATTTAGTGGTGTCCATACTTGGAGTAACCAACCTGTCCCAGTTTTCCTGTGACTTCACCAGTTTTAGCACTGAAAGTCCCATGTCCCAACTGTAGGTTTTGTTATTTCTTCCCACTGAATACACAAGGGGGCATTGTAACCATTCAGTCATGCATTCCTCGAACATTTATTGAGCGCCTAATCAGAGGTGTGACTGCTGCCCAACAACCTAGCACCGAAGATGAGGTGGGGCGACAGGAAAGTGAAGAACCTTCCATGATCCCAAATCAAAAAGAGTAAAATATGTATTTAAATCAACGAACACTTACATGGCATTGACTCTGTGCCAAGTACTTTAACGAGCACCATACATTTTAGCTCATTTAATCCTCATAAACAGCCTATGGCACGGTCACTATCAGTATCATCCCCACTGTAAGGAAGTGGAGGCAAAGAGGGGCTAAGTACCTTGCACACTGCACAACTGGCAAGTGGCACAGAGCCAGATTTGAACCCAGGCAAGGCCCTAATTGCTCTAGAACCCATGTCTGCAACCGCTGTGGTAGGCTGTGAAAAAAGGGCCCGAACCCCTCCATCAAGAACTCTATGTGCTCTCAGTCTCTTCCCAGCCCTGCTTAGACGTTTGTCCCTAGCTCAGTGGTTCTCAACCATGAGGGCACAATTGTAATCACCCAGGGAGTTTAAAAAATACTGATTCCACCGGGCCCCACTTGCAGAGATTTTGATTTAACTGAGCCACTTTGACCTGGACATACGGATTTTTTAAAGCGTCCCTCGAGGATCTTCCGTAGAGCTGGGTCTGAGAACAAGGTGGCTAGACCCGTCCTCTAGCAAGCGAGGCTGAGTCTTCTAACCCAGGGCTTCTCAAATGCTAGAGTGCATCTCGGTCAGCTGAGAGCTTGATTAAAATGCAGATTCTGATTCGCTAGGTTTGGGGTGGGAATGGGAGGACCAGAGATTCAGCATTTCTAGCCAGATCTTAGGGTGCTGGTGTTGTTGGTTCATTAATCACACTTGGGGTAGAAAGGATTTTGAGGCAAAGTGTAGTCCGTAGACCTAGCGGGTCAGAATGTGCATTTTAATACACATTTGAGTTGGGGAAGTCCTACTCAAACACTGAGCTCCCCACAGGTTCTGGGAATGGGTTTCGGATGTGCCAAGGTATTGCCTCCCCTCGGCTCTTAGAAACTCGGTTGGTGACCTCCAGAGCACCACTGCAAGCAGCCTCACTGACCCTGACCCCACGTGTATGCGAATATTATGTCTCATTGCGGATCGTCACAGAGAAGAGAGTGCAAAGTCCTGCTCTAATAGGGTCTTACTGCCCCTTCCCTCGCACCCCCAGCAAGCCTTTGCTCACAGTTTCTCCCACTTGGGTGGACTTTGACCAATTTCTGAAGGTCAAGTTCCTGTCCTAATTCCTCTTCTGTGGAGCCTAACTCCTCCTTCCATGCGGCCATTTCAAACCAACAGACATGTTTTTTTCATATAACAAAAGCCAAATAACATTTCTTATGTGCCAGGCACTGTTCCATACCCTTAACATTATTCATTCATTCAATCCCCACTTTACAGGCAGGAAAACTGAGGCACAGAGCAGTGGAATAAGTTGCTGAAGGTCACACAGCTGATAAGTGGAAGGGTCAAGATTCAAACCCAAGTAATCTAGCTTCAGAATCACCATACTGAACCACAATGCCAAGATTCTTCTCACTGGTGTGGGACTTGGAGAAGAATTTGCAAATGATGCCGAGTGTGGACAGAGAAAGAAGATGTATGAATTCACCACGGCTGGTATGACAAACTACTGCACACTGGGGGCCTTAAAACAACAGAAACGTATTCTTTCACAGTTCTGGAGGCCAAAAGTCTAGGCTCACGCTGTTGGCAGAGTCATGCTCCCTCTGAAGGCTCTAGAGAAAGATCCATCTTCGCCACTTCCTGGCTTCTGGTGGTGACCAGCTCGTAGACACACAGACACAGCACCCTGACCTCTGCCTCCATCGTCACATGGACTTTTCCGTGTGTCACTCTGTGGCCTCTCTTCTGCTTCTAAGGACACGAGTCATTGCATGAGGGCCCATCCTAATCCAGTATGGCCCCATCTTAACTAATTATACCTGCAAAGACCCTATTTCCAAATAAGGTCACATTCTGAGGCCCCAAGTGTACGTGAATTTGGAGTGTAGGGGGCGACGCTAGTCAACAGAGTGCAGGAGAGCACAGACACTGTTGCGGGACAGCAACTGTCTCTTAAAAATCCGCAGCTCCTATCCGTTTCAAAATGCTGCTGAGGCCTCAGGACCTGTGACGGACACTTGCCAGATTCGGCTGAGGTGTAGCAAGCCATGGAAGAGCCTGTAAGTTTTGGTCGACGGACTGCAATTTCTCCAGAGCCGAAAGGACATCATTTAGAAACTTCTGCACGCTGTCCAACATGTGATTGTGCTGCGGGTTGTCCCCAGACCAAATCAATCAGGTTGGTTTTATGTGTACAGTGGGTGTAATAAAACTGCTGCTTTTGGAGAATTTGCGGGTGGCAGGGGGATAGGTGGCATGGAGCGGCCATACGTTATCTAGGCTCGCATACGGTGGTGAGGCAGCCTTCGGTAGCCTTTGGCGGAGATCTTTCGGGTGGGCCACTTGGACACGGAGCGTCTCTGTGAAATATCTAAGCCCTTCCTGTGATAAGCTAGGAAGGAATCTTGTCATCAGCACGCCAGGGCCGCAGCACAGATAGTTGGAGCCAAAATCATCTGAAGCAACGTGCAGAGGAAAGTTCCAACTCCAGGACGAGAACCAGAGAGGACCGGCGTCTGTCCTGCCTACCTCACCACGTCAGTGCAGAGCTCCTAGAGAAGGAGCTGGGTGCTGCCATTGTTTCAGGCGCTCGACATGATGCGTGGGTTCTAAATGAGTCGGTATTAGAGTGTTTAGGTGCTGGAGTTAAAAGTGAAGCTGTGAATACTGAGCAAACAAGTGAAAAATTTGGGAACGTAAGTGACAAAAAGGTGATCAAAGTGGAAAAAAAAAAAGACCCTGAGGACTCCACATCTGTAAGTAAAGACGCTGGTGGAGAAGCTGCTTCTGAGGACGAGTGGCAGTGTTGCTGAGTGCCAGAAACTGAACTCTCCAGACCAGGGAGTGGTGCTGCTGCTGTTGGGCCCTGAAAGATTAGTATTCAGACTGTTCTAAGTGAGTCCATCATCCCTTCATTCCCGTTATCACTGCCACACCTGCAGAGAAGGAAAGTGAAGGCACTGATGTCCCTTACTGCCAAAGCGCCACTCTGGCTCCAGTCATCTGAAGCTCTATAAGAAAAGGAAGAAAAACCCCAATTTCCTGCTTCCTGCAGCTCAGTGAAATTCTCAGACTTGGCTCACAGTTCTGAAAGGCCGGCGACCATCTCCAGTACGAGAGAACAATCAGATGGCCTTACAGAGCAGAGACAAGACGCACAGAAGCATGGAGGACTGACTAAATCTCCTGAGGCTGGGCAGCATATGTGAGAAGCGGCCGTGAGACAGAAATATTATTCCCGGAAGAACAGGCCACCTCGTCACTTGTTTCCACTGCACCAGACGGTTAAAGAAACCCGGGGCTTCATGCCCTCTTTGCGAGAACATTCAGCTGGTTATTAAGGTTTTTATGGCCTCGCTGAATGGGCGAGTCGCAGAGAAATGACAACCAGAGCTAGGTCAGGGATAAAATTGTCAGTACTGAGCATCTTCGCTCGGTGTGATCCACTGTATTGTTCCCTGAGTCACGCCAATGTCTCTGTGCCGGGGCATTTTCCCTTCTAATTCATAAGGAATCGGAGAGCAATTCTTCAAAACCAGCTCATCAATCTGGGGCCTCCATTTCCGTGAAAAAGCTACTTTAATCACTACATTCTTCCTCTAAAAAAGAGGTTCTGGGAGGGAGCAATTACAAAGACAAACGAAAATACACCCATTCACCAAATTACCTGAAAATTAACCTTCTCCCTATTTAATTTTCTTCCCTACCCTTCTCTTCTATTCTGTTGGAGAATGTTCTTTGGCATAAAAATCCAAGGTGGCTATGAGAAAAACACTAAAGCTAACAATCAAAACACAAAACTTATGAGACATGTTATTGATCGTTTGCTTTACAGTCAAGCTACATGGATCTGAGGAGCCAAAAGGAAAAATAAGAAGCTTGAAAAACAAGAGATTTATTCTCTGTGTGCCCAGAACGGTGGTTATCAAACTTTTTGCTAACATGCCCCTCAAAGAATTTTGAGAAACGGTATATGCTCTTTTCCACTTTAAATGTTTTTTTCATTTTTTAATGTTTATTTTTTAGAGGAGAGAAAGCGAGAGAGAGAGAGAGAGAGAGAGAGAGAGAGAGAGAGAGAGAGTGCACGCACACATGCATGGGCAGGGGAGGCTCAGAGAGACAGGGGGACAGAGGAGCCCAAAGCGGGGCTTGAACTCAAGAACCACGAGATCGTGAACTGAGCTGAAGTCGGACACTTAACCAACTGAGCCATGCAGATGCCAGTCTTTTCCACATTAAAAAACTGAGATATAATGAATCTACCACAAAATACACAGATCTTAAATGTTCCTTTCCTGTACGTTTTAGGCATTTGAGTACCCACCACCCAAAACAAGCTATAGAACATTTCCATAACCTGAAAACCGGCCCTCTGGCCCCGCTGCAGGTGATCTTCCATGTCGTCTCATCCAAGGTTAGTCGTCTTTCTGCACATCTTTAATTTGACATCTACATTTGCAAAATACACTTAATTGCTTACAAAGGAAGACGCGATCAGCTTAAGTTTTCCACACTTCCTTCGCTGACAGGGAAGCTGGAACTTTCAGTGGGGTGTGTTATTTGCAGCTGGCTACATGCAGAATTTTACTTAAAGATGGCTACTTCTCACACTTTGGGCCCAAGTATTCTCTCAGCCTTTTTCATGCTCTTTATTTATTATGTCCTGAATAACATTACCTCATCAGTATTGGTAAGAACATTTGCAACCAAGGGCTTAGTGCTCGGAGGGAGCTGGTCAGGCCAACAGTACCCTTTCTAGAATGCTGCCTTCCCTAACAACCATTAGGGCAGGGAGGTAGGAAAGCGTGCCCCCTGCTACAATTGATCATCCAGGTGGCATCTGTCATAACCTGCTCGGAACCATCGGATAACTGTTTGTGGGTGGGATGTTTTATTCCCCAGCTGGACTCAGGCATAATGACAAAGGAAAGAAAGTGGAACCAGAAGACCGGGGTAGAAGACTCAATCTGCCATGATGATGTAATCGGGGACAGATTCCTCAAACTTCCTGAGCCTCTGTAGACTGTCAAATGGGACTAAAACCTCCCTCACTGGGACATTTGGGAGGAAATGTCGGCAAGAAGAGCAAAAGTGCTTTGCAAAATGTCAAGCTCTCATCGCTACTCTTTTAAACAGGAGGGAATACTTAAACTTCTTTTAACTCCCACTGAACACTGCATGGAGGAGGTCTTAACAAATACGTGTTAACTGATATACCTGTTTATAATAAATAAGAATGAAGAGTTGTAAATGTTATTGTTTAGGGAATCAAAAATTTACAAATTAAATTCTCAACACACACATGGATATAGATTTCTTACCTCAGTTTAATATGCATGAATAAGATTTAGGAAACAAGACACATGCAGTTTAAAAAAGAGTGATCTGCAAATTTCCATCCCTTAGTAATCTGCAAATCTGCATGCAAAATCATCACCACTCATTCTTTTCCCAGCAGGAAAGTTAAGTAATAGCATACAGTGTAACCTCTGTTTGGAGTATCTATTTTCTACTCTTAATCACGTCTGCAGTTCTCCCAGGAACCGTTTCAAACATTTTCACGCTTACACAAATTGTAAAGCTGAGAACGAGAAATACTATTCTGGTAAGAGTAGGCCATAGTTGATTTTCTGAATCTGGATAATTAATTAGTCCACCTAGCAAACATGAGCCAGGTATTCAGGAATAGGCTACAAAAACGAGGTGACAGAGGGGATGCTAGCCAAGATGGACAAGACCTCTACATCCTATCAGCCCCCACTGACTACAACTAAGAACTCTAGACAGGATACCAAAACAACAACGCAACAACCGGCAGAAGACTCTGAAAAGCAAATAATTAGCAGGGCGACTGGGGAGGCAAGTCAAAGAAGTCAGGATGATAGTGGACTTCCTGGGGTTTCTCCCTCTTTTCTCAGTTTTGACCCCACAGCGGCCCAAATCACAAGAGCTAGACGGTGGCTCTACACATGCCATAGTTCCTCCCTCCTGAACGCCCTCAGTCCTCTACTCAGCTGAGGGGAAAAAGAAGGAGGACCATATGTGAGAGGTTTTAATGGGTCAGGCCTGGAGGTGATGCACATTACTTCTGTCCATATTCCACTGGTTAAAACTCCGTCACTTGGTCCCTCCTAACTGCAAAGGAGGCTGGGAAGCGTAGTCTAGTTGTGTGCCCAGAGGAAAATAAAATAGAGATACTAATCAGCAGTAAAGCAGTCTTTTTTATGTAACTGCTTTGGTACACAAAGAGGTGCAAAGGGAACTTTGTGAACATAGTGGGGACTTCCAATAAGAATGGGGACTCAGAGACCAGAGAAGGCTTTCCGAAGGACAGGACGTGAGTTTTGCAAGATAATCAGGAAGGTGAAAGGGGCAGCAGGGGACGAGACACATGCTGTGCAAAGATGAAGAGGCAAGAAACATGGTGATGAATCTGAGAGACCCCAAATGATTCCCTCTTCCTTAGGCAGTAGCTGAATGGAAAGGGATCCAGGAAATGAGCCTCGAGAGGGAGGCAGGAGCCAGGATTTGAGCCTGAAAACTCTGTAGCATCACTGATATATTTCAAGCAATTTAGGAAGAGCCTGGCAATTGTGCCGAGGGTAGCTGTAAGCAGTATAGGAGTCAGGAGACTTTTGCCATGGTCCAGGCAAGAAGCAATTTGGGCTTGAGGTAAGCAGTAGGGTACTGTGAGGGGATCAAATATGAGATGTGAGATATTCATGAGCTAAAACTATAAGATTTAGCAACTGACTGAATATGGTATTTGATATCACAAATGGAGTCAAAGAAAATGCCTTTGTTTCGTTCGTTTCACAAATATTTACTGAACATCTATTATGTGTGTTCCTTTAGGTGCCGGAGATACAACGCTGAATAAACAAGCCAAGTTCCTGTCCTCATAGAGTTTACATTCTGGTGGAAAATTTTAAAGCGTTAACAAGTAAATATAAATTTATAATGTGATTATATTTAGCAAATAATGCGTTGTGTCTGGGATGTCTCTGTGGCACATCTGTGTGGAGGGTGTTTAACTGCAAGTTATTTCCAGGAGTCCGCTGCTCAGGAGAGAAGCCTTGGTCACGGAGGTGGATTTGGGAGTCATCAGCATATGGGTGGATGTGAGTGACAAGAAAACCAACAGAAACTAGTGCGTGGAGAAAAGGGAATTCACGGCTGAAGACACCAAAAGCCCCAGGGTTGTTTCTTCAGCTTCAGGCATAGCTAGAGTCAAGGTTTTAAAGGACAGTATTGGATTTCTGTCTCTCTTTTAATTAATGTCTTGGACTCTCTTGGGCATGATGGCCTCTGGCAACCCCAAAGTCCCCAGTTCACAACTATTCATTCAATAACTCACCAGAGACTTGTTTTTGTTTTCTGATAGTTCCAGCAGAAAATTCTCCATAGAGACTATGAGACTATGATAATCCATCGGGGGTTACATGTCAATTCTTTTTTTTTTTTTTCAATTTCTTATGTTTATTTATTTATTTTGAGAGAGACAGAGACAGAGTGAGTAGGGGAGGGACAGAGAGAGAGAGAGAGAGAGAGAGAGAGAGAGAGAGAGAGAGAGGGAGGGAATCCCAAGCAGGCTCTGCACTGTCAGCGCAGAGCCTGATGTAGGGCTCCAACTCATGAAACCATGAGATCATGACCTGAGCTAAAGCTAAGAGTCAGACGCTTAACCAACTGAGCCACCCAGGTGCCCCTACATGCCCATTCTTGAACCAAGCCCTGTAACCTGGAGTTGGAACATTCTGATCAACAATGCCTACGTCGTGAGCCCAAACCTGCGGCAATGGGTGGGACAGGGTCAGCTCCATGAAATCCATGTGTGTTCCTCCAGGAAAGAGAAATTCTGGTACTAGCAGGTGGGGAAAGAGCTGTCGAGCAGGCAAAGACTAGAATGTTCTCTATAGGTGGAAACCGAGGGCTTGAGTATCAGTGAGGCCACCCTGGGAGGACATACAGAATGAGAACCCAGCACTGACGTCAACATCCCAGGGAGCATGACGCTTGGGAGGAGAATAGAAAAAAAGATGATCCTGCAAAAGAGATGCAGCAGGAGTGGCCAGAGCTGTGGGAGGCGGTCCTGAAGCCGCATGACGTCCCAGAAAGCAACTGAGTGAGTTTCAAAACGACCTGAGTCAAGAGTCACAGAGGAGCCAATGAAAACGAGGACAGAAGGATATGACCTAATACCCCGACCATAAACGGCCATGAGGTAAAGCTAGGCAGTGCTCCTTGCGGAACAGAAGGTGCTGTGAAGGAGAAGAACACCAGACTCTCTGGGAAGAAGATCTGGGAAGTTCATTAAATCAAACGGCTCTAAGTGTCTCAGCTTCGTGAACCAAAAGGCATATCCGGGAGGACCAGGAAAACCATGGGATGGACACGAAGCATCTCTCTTGACACTCAATTCTATGCAAAAATATATGGGGTGGCTCACATGATTGCCATAATAAAACAAACATTGCCGTATTGTGCTGCAGCCTGCAAAATCTGTGGGACTTTTAAGCTAAAATATTAAACTTGAAAGAGATTTGTACTTGCAACAGGATCCTTTCAGACTATACTCCCAGAGTTCCTTGCAGTGAACACCCCTTCCCCTCCGGCTAGGGAATCTCCGGGTAGAAAAGAATGGGAAGTGTGACTGTCATCTGCACATCTGCCTGCTGCTCCGTGGGGAAAGAGCATGCTTTAGGACAGACCCACTTACAAATAACGATAATAACGGCTAGCGTTCGTTAAGCATTTACTATGTACCAGGCACTGTTCTAAGGGCTTGACTTCGGTTATGCTTCACAATAACCCCGTGGGATGGAGTATTATTATCACTCCTGCTTTAAAGATGTGGAAGCTGGGCGCCTGGGCGGCTCAGTCAGCTAAGTACCCGACTTCAGCTCAGGTCATGATCTCACTGTTCGTGACTTCAAGCCCCATGTCGGGTTCTGGGCTGACAGCCAGAGCCCGGATCCTGCTTTGGATTCTGGGTCCACCCTCTCTCTCTGCCTCTCTCCTACTTGTGCTCTGTCTCACTCTATCTTTTGAAAATAAATAAATGTTAAAAAAAAATTAAAAAAAAAGATGAGGAAGCTGATGCACAGAGAGATCAAATGACTTACCCAAGTTCACACAGCTCCAGATTTAAACCCAAAGATGCTGGTGCTGGCCTCTGAGCCAGTGTCCCTAAGCACTGCACATACTGCGGTGTTCGGCCCCATGATTGTGGGGTGTACTTGTCACACCATGGGGTTCTGATACCGGTTCAGAAACGATTAGTCCTTGGAAGATGGTCTGTAAACTTTTAGAAGAGGCAGGGTTGGGGAAGCCGTGTCCCGCGCTTGCCCGATCCAGCCCACCGAACGGTGATGGACATGCCTCAGCGGCACAGAAGCCCTACTCCCCAGGCAACTTGGCACTGGTACCCTTGGAACCATGGGAATTTGTTAATCCACTGGGTGATGTTTATCTGAACCCTGCAATCATGTTTTTGTTAGGACTTTTACTGGTTTTAATGCATTCCCCAAACAAAAGTACAATTTCAGAGGTGCTTTGTGCAATAGCTAGTATCACGAAAACATTATTATTTAAGCTTTCCATAACCCGAATATGAAGAGAAAACTCAATCTGCAATTGCATGGCACTAATCTGTGTTCCTTAACTGCATGTGCATGAATTCCTTTTTAGTTTATTTCTGAACGTCCACAAAGATGGCTCAAGCAGGACATGAACCCCCATAGCTCCTTCGGCCAGCAACGACCATTTACCCGTGGCCAATCTCTCCCATTTCCTGAGTAAAAACCAGATATCATATCATTTCATCCATAAATATTTCCGGGCGTATCTCTAAAAGATAAGGATTATTTTTTTAAACATACCACAATTCCAGTCCACATTCATATTTCCATAAGTTATTTTTTAAATTCCACTTGTTCTACAGTTCCATACTCCCCTTAATAGGTAACTTGATTGCTTTTGTTATTGTTAGGATTTAAAAAAATATTTTGTTATGAAAAACAAACCCCAACATGTAGAGAAAATAGGAGGATGAAGCCCCTGCACCTGTCACGCAGCTTCAACAACGATCTATATTTGGTCAATCTTGCCTCATTGACTTTCCCTTTCTGATATCCTCCTTTCGCTGGCTGTCCACAAAGCAACCTCCCAGACAACATTTCCTGCCACTGGGCATGCATTCCCAGCTTGTTTGGTGGCAAGAAAATGTAGAGGTGTTCTCTGGTAGGCATTTATATATTTATTATTGAGTAATGTTTAAAATAAAATCAAATTCTAAACAAATGGCACTAAGAGTCTATGACATGAATACCAAACAGAGTATCTGTGTCATATACCCTCTGTCGGCTGTGTCCAGACCTTTAAAGGGACACGTTTTTCCAAGACGATTTGCATAAAAGCTGAAACAAAAAATTTTAAGCCTAATTATAATTTTGCAGGGGAGGGGGAGAAAATGTAAAGAGACACCACCAGCTGGTTTAGATTCGAAATGGGGCTTGACTGATGACACTCCCATCGGCAAAACCCCTGGCTTCCTCTTATACTCCTAGGTTTTCAAAGCCACTGTTTTCCAAACAATTCTTGGAAGCCCTTTGGGAACAGTGCACTTCCTTGCCTGGGAGGCAGAAGAAGTAGTTTAGGCTTTGAGGTCTCAGAAGGTAATGACGGGTCAGGATTTGTTGAAATTTAACCAAAATGGCCTTGTTTTGCCTTATGGAGACTTACCATGAAATCCACGCTAACACCCACGATAAGTGTGAAATCATAGTGTGTCACCATATTGCTCATTCTGCAGTTGCCACCACAAGCAAATGACAAATGACAGCCATACTGGCTTATACACCATTATAAACCCAGGGGGGTAATGAAAACTTGTCATGGGTTAGGTCAAGCACTAGCAAGAGAAGAGCTGTCGAGCATTTTCAGTGCCAACCACAGAAAATCTGGGCAAACAAAAAGTAATTGGCAACGATTATAAATTGGTTCAATACTTTTGCACAAGGTTTGGCAGTACCTACTAAAGCTAAACATGCATGTACCCTATGCTCCAGCAATTCCACTTTATGGCGCTAGAGGTCAGAATAGTGCTTACCCTGGGGTAGTGGCTAAGGGGGGCAAGGGTGAGACTTCCGGGGCTCTGGAAATGTTCTACATCTTGATCTGATGGAAGTCACATGGGTGTAGACATAGGTAAACATCCATTAAACTGTACACTCCGTATTTGTGCACTCTCCCATAAGCTATACGCCAAAAAAATAAAAGTAATTCATGAAGATTCCAAATAAAGAGGCTTTTGCAAAGTGCTGGCAATTTCAGAAGACCTCTGTCTCTGGATTGAGATGAAACGCTGTGTTCACCGGGAACTCATCATAGTTTCCCAGGAAGAGAGCCCTCAATCAAAAAGTGGAGGTTAGGGGGCAGTCTCTACTTTTCCCTAAGACAGTGGGTCTCACTATCTCTTTCTCCAAGAACCTGGGTCCTCGTGAGACAAAGACCCACCTTTTCTAGAAGGGCCCAGCTATATCTATGGGCATCTATAAACTTCACCTCTGGCACTTTTTGACAGTTCAAATGGCCTTTTCTTGACGAAATGCTTCCAATGGTTGATGATTGGGTTGCTTTTGAATCGCTCTTTCCTGCCAAAGGCAAAATTGTCATATGGTTGGCCAAGTTATTTTCTAAACTTAAGTCAAATGGCCAGCTCTGCTGGTGTTCCGTTTGTTCACAATTATATTGTAGCCTCCGCCATTTAACAATGGGTTTGAGCATCCTCTGATTATTCATTTTGTGTCCAGTAATTCAGGGGCTTCCGTTTGGTAGTAAGTCACTGAAAAACCACCACGGCCTAGTTTCTATGCTGATATGCTAACCAGCAGAGTGGCACGAGTCTCCTAGGGCTTGTGCCAGGTCAGCACTGCTGGCACCAAGTGCCTCTCTGTTCACAGATTGGGGAGAAATTTTATTTTGTGAAGGGAGGCAGACCTGTACCTCACATCTGGTACCTGAGAAACTCTAATGGGTTCCAGGTGAGCCCAGCATCAAGCGACAGGCCCTCTTAAATTGCTAGCTCCTTGAAAAGGAGGCGGACCTAATTCATGTAAGGGCGTCAGGCTGTCAGTGAATGTGGTTTCCAGTTTGTGGTGAGAAAATGGGTGAGAAAAAAAAAACAACCCTGAAGTTTGAAGAGCAGAAAGAAGCATGATATCAAAATCTGGGTAAATCCAAGTGCATTTTCTATGGTAAAGCGGTTTTATGCTTCTTCATATGTATGCTTACAAAATGTGATAGTATTAATGCCAGAATATGGTATGATTTAGAAGGAATTGATACTAAATTGGGCAACAAAATGATGTTACATGTACCAAAACTGAAAACTTCCATTATTCATGACTTGATATCACAACCCTATGGCAGCTTTTAAATATGAAAAAACCTGCTAAGATATAATACATTAAAGCTGTTGAAGTTTTACAAAAACAAAAAAAAATGTTATAGGTTTCAAGGCATTACATCCCTTGGATATTTTTATGATTTTAATTCAAGGGTCAAATTTTTATGGTTGGGTAAATGGTTGAGAAAGATTCCATCAGCTGCTTTTCAATTATTATAATAGGGGGAACATAGTATACCTTTACTATTTAAAAGATTTTTTAAAGATCAGAACATGTGTTCCACTTCATGGTATCAACCACAGAGCAAAATGGCTCTAATTGGGAACATACTTGGGGCAAATGCCTGGATTAAAATGACTGAGAGTTATAAATGTCTGAAATGTCTATTTCAGGCACAAGCAGGGGGAAATGGCACTAATTTCTGGAGTGTGCACATAATGATTACATTAGATCACACAGATGAAGAGTATATCGGCGTGTACCCTGGAGAAGAAATACCATATGGATAAGGAATGAGCCAATCAATCCTTTAGTGTGTGGCAACCTCTATGAGAAAGGCCTCTGCTGACTTTGCCTCTACCCCTCCTTCACATGACCACTTAGCCAGCCCATCTCTCTAGAATCCCAGTACCCTCTCCTCTGTAGCATCCACCAAACTAAATAAAATGCCATCTGCAACTCCGTTTCTCAGCCAATTTCTTTCTTTGGTCACGTTTAGACCCTTTAAAAGGAGTCCCAAGAGATGGACTAAGCTTCTATCAGTACAATGGAAAACGCCAACTAACCTTTGACTTTTGACTTAACCTCTGAACCAGTGGACACCAACATTTGTATCTTCTCCTCAGCCTCAAATTGCTTTCAGAATAAGCTGGTGGATCATAACGATTGAGATGTTCAAAAAGCCACAGATGTGCACGCATCAAGGCCCCATGTACACACACACACGCACACACACGCACACACACACACACACACCTCTTTTGCTGCTCTTTCTCTCTTAGATCCTGACTCTGGGCCCAACATGCCCCCCTCCCTTATTTCAACCTATCTGTGTGTGTGTATGTGTGTGTGTGTGTGCGCACACGCACACACACGCATGCACTTGCTTAGAGAACATTCTAGGATGAAAGGAAAGAATCTGAGTGACAGAAGGTTGAGTGTGGGGATACTAAAATAAAGGGGCAGTCCCTGTCGGTGGGGACCCTGCCCACATCCCCTGTGCATTAACCCTTCCAGCATATGCTGATGGAATCCTGCTTCAAGCAGTATCTTCGGTTCTCTGCCTGAGGTTTTCTCTTGGCCTGAGAATGCAGTCATCTAGAGAAGCCATGGAGGAAGCACCCCAAGAGCACGGCCCTCACTCAATATAGGATGGACTGAGAGGTCGATACATCAGCTTCCTCACCTCTTAATTGCCCACATAGGCAACATACTCCATGATGTACTCGTTCTTGCCATGCTTCCCTGGTCCCCTACTGGAGCTTCAGATCACCTCACAAATAAGTTTCTTGCCCTTAGATCCTTGTCTCAGGGTCTGTGTCTGTGTGACCCAACCTAGGCCAGATGGATTTGGAATCAAGGAGTCACGGCATTCGGAACTCAAAGACGTGAATTTGAGCCTTTTCTTTGCAATTTGTTCTCTGTGACCACAGGTGAGTTACTTTCTCTCTTTGAGCCTCAGTTTCTTCATCCATAAAACAGGTATAATAGTATACCTTTGCTACCTAACAGTGCTGCTGGGAGGTGCACGAGATTACTTTTGTGGAAGTGTTAAAAACTGTAAAGAGCCACAAAAATACTCATTAAAGTTCATGAGGACTGTTCTCACCTCCCCCACCACACCACTTCATTTATACATTTTATTTGAAATTACAGACTCACAAGAAGTTTCAATAATAGTACTTCGAGCCCCAGGTACCCTTCACCTAGCTTCCCACCATGGTGACATCTAATATGATGGCAGTAGGATATCAAAACCAGGAAACTGATACTGGTACAGTACTCTGAACTAGACTAGTGACCTTGTTCAGCTTTCTGTTTTTTAAGGACTTGCCAATATCTGCCATTCTTTATCTCCTCACACCTCTAGCCTCTGCTCTCCCCATCTCTAGCGATCTTTGAAGACTCTAAACTAGCCACTTGGATCACTACATCTTAGTGTCTACCACATTAGAGCAGGTTCTGACTTAACACTTTCAACCACTGTCCTAAGCACACTTCAAAACTGTGAGACAAAATTCTATCCCTTTGAATCTAAATCCTTCTGTCATTGCCTCTTGACCAACAGCAGATAGGCACTGTAGACGAAATCCCAAGAGCCTGGATCCTGCTAAGCAACTTCCTAAATGTGAATGGAGCAGTTACCCCAAGAGCTGTTTCCAGTGATGAGTTGGATAGCAATATTTTCATTAGAAGGTTAACACATTTTCTTTAGTTGCTTTAGAAGTCTTGGAAAAATGCCTCCTTGTTTAGCTGATTCATATTCTTCTCAATTTTTCAAGTTCTCCTGTCATCCTTTCCTTAGTACTCCTGGGACTTCACCTTTAATATCCAGAGAAAAAGTAGGAAGAACCTTCTCTCCATCAATTCTCCAATGAAAAGAAGGGTCAGGGGGTCGTTCGCAGTAGCACCTCAGTAATCTCCTATCCCCTCTTGGAATGCAACCACTATTCTCTTTGAGCAAATAATTTATCTCCTCCTGGACTGCCTTCTTGGTTAAAGGTTAACAAAAATGACATTCCCTTCAAGTTCATATCCTTGGAACGCACGGACCTCTGCTACCAACAAAGTCTTTCAAATCAAAGAGACAGAAAATGTACCAGGGCCAAGGCTCTGAAACTGCTGCCATTTCTCTTTCTTCCTGATGCCTATGGGTCTTGGTGACCATCTTTATCTTCTGAAAATGCTTGAGGACATATATTTTCAAGGACCAAGACTGTATGTCTTATAGTAGCACAGGACTCATCATCCAAGCGCTGGAGATTTTCCCTTTGGAACTTTCTAGCTCTATATTCATTTCTTGTAAGTTCTCTCATGGAGCTCTCACTCTCCCTCCTGGTTTCAAGGCATTAGCTCTGCAGGCATTATTCCCAAACTACCTCTCATTCCCAGTATCTCCTAAGGAATCCGATCCCATATCCCACTTGCCTGCAAGTCCCACCTACACGGGTGGTACCGCCATTCACATAATTGCCTGGACACAAACTGTCAGGCTTATTTTACTCCTTATCAAGAAGCTCCTGGAACTGCCTGGTCCCAGTCTGTCATTCCCATCCCACACAGCCACCACACACCAAAGCACTGCAAGATCTCATGTCTCCAAGAAATGGCTTTTAGTCATCTTCTGCCTTTGGACAAACCCAATAACATCGCAGGCCAATGCAAAAGGACAACAGCGGGGCTGTGCTGATCCCAGTCCACAAATAAAACACACCAACACTCCATGCCCATTCCAAGATCACTGGTTTTTGCTCCAGTTATTCTTCTTGACCAAAACTACCCCCCTGGCTCTTTTCTACCTGTGAAATCCCATGTAGGCTAGAAGGATCTGGACACTTCTATCCTTGCTTGCACCATTTGTCGACAGTAGTGCTATACGACCTGGTATTGCCTGCTAATTTCCTATAACCCTTATCTTCCTCAACTACATTGTAAGCTCCTTGGGGGCAGAGATAATGCCTCACTTTTCTGCAACCTCCATAGCATCTAGGAGTCTGCCTCATCCAGAGAAGTAGCACCAAATATTTCTCATGATGGGTTGATATCTATGTGTCCACCATTATCAACAAAATAAAAGGGAGGGCGATGAAACCGATTCTTATTGAGCAGCTACGATGTGCCACAGCCTTCTCTAACCACCTAATCTAATGTAAATGGCCCGCTCCCCCATCTATCACATTACCCGGTTTTGTTGTCATCATTGCACCTACTGCTACCTGCCGTGAGCATGTTCACGTATTTATTTATGTAACAGATGCTATGTTGTGCTCTCCAGATGGTCCTTTCAAGATTATGGTTCTCATTCCTCCAGGTAGTGGGAGTGATGGCTGCTGAGTGTTCTCAGCTGAGTGTCCCTTCAAGAATTGTCCTTTGATCACACCCCTCCCCTGAGGCATCCTGCATTTCATGACTGTCTTAGTGGGAGTATAAAGGCCCACATACTTGCCTTGCCTGGGGGCAACTCCGAAGGCCTATGCTGGTCCCAGAGCTTCTGTGGGATGGGCTGGAGTCTCTGCAACACCCACCTCTCTCCTCAGTGTTTGCTCAGTCTCTCTTCCCTCACTTGCCTACCAGCGTCATCCCTGAGGGCATCCATAATAAACTTCCTGTATGCAGGTCTCCATCACAATCTGTTTCCAGGGAACCTGATTAAAGATGCCTTACTTGTTTATTGTCTGTTCTCCTCATTAGAGTGTTCCATGAGAGGAGGGACCTTATCTATCTCATTTATTGCTGGGCCTAGACAATGTCTGGCACATGACAGGAGCTCAAATATATTTATGGACTATGAATGAATGAACAAACGCCTTTTACCTAAATTCCACAGCTCTACTTCATTTTCCACATGAGAAATTAAACACGGAGAGGCAAGTTAAATCTTTTGAGGATACACAGCGGGTCAGTTGTGGAACCAGGACCATGCTTGTATGAATCCAGTACCTACACTCTTTTCAAAGCCAAGCACAGCCTCTTAATGTCTTCATCCCTGTGGGTAGTACCTTCTGCTTTGGCTCTTGTGGTCTGGCTGACCTCTTGGGGTACCTGGCATGGAAATCTCAATTTAGCCTTTACCTCTTCTCACTCTCTATTCTCTATCTCACCCACACCACTGGAATCTTCCATGCCTTTCTGTACAATTTTACTGCCAAGTTTCTCTTCTCCTCCCATTTCACTGACAATGTGCTTGTCCAGAGTCTGGTTAGTCCCCAGTTCAATCACTATAGTCCTTGCATTGGTGCCATCACCTCATGCTCTCAGCTCCTGAGCTGACCCTGTATGCCACACTCAACATTGTCTTCCTCACCGTCTTCTCCAGCACAGTCAGAGGCCCGGCAGGAGAAAGAATTCCTAACAGATGACTTAAATGAAAACTAAGAGAGAACGATACACTGAAGGACGGGCAGGGTTAGGGGAACAAACCCAGTTGGTGAGGCACTCAGGAACCAACAAGAGTGGGGAGCTGCTGCCACTCGCAGGGTTGAGGGAGTGAGGGAAGGAAACACTGTTACTAGAGCCTGGTGAGAGTTGGAGCCATGGAGGAGGGGCCTCCCCGTGGGAACTGTCATCCCAGTGGGGTGCAGACACCACCAGACAGACACAGGATGCCAAAGCAGGGAAAGAGCAAGGAAGAAATCCCCTGGCTTTCTCTCCTGCCACTCAGAGCTCCTGCCGGTGTTTCCCATTGGCCAACCCCAGCTGGATGCCAGGTGGCCAGGGGGACTGAGTGATGCAGTGTGTAAGTTCCCGAGGCATAGAATGGGGCAGAAAGGGGAGCGAGACTGGATCTGGGGGTTGAGAGGGGGCAAAAGAGGAACCAATACACCTCAATTTACCATCAGAACAGCTAATTTCATGTCCCGCCAACACCTTCCCACACCTTCCCATTTGTAGATTATAGCAAAGATTAAATTGAAGTCCTCTGAAACACAAGTATTCTTTGATTCTTGCAATATCCCCATGAGGTAAGTACTGGGACCTACCCATTTCACAGGTGAGGAAACAAAGTTGGAGGATTTGTGGGTCACCCAAGATCATCATACAGGTAAGAAACGGCACAGGTGAAACATGAGCCAGATTTTTGAGTTCAAACTTTTTAACCAAAATCCAGGACTCAGTTTAAGCACACAGTTAAGGTGAACATTCTTTGGAACATCTCTCCATTCCTACCCTCTCCCCTTTCTACACACACACACACATACACACACCTACCCCAGGTTGTCTTCGTGCTTCTCATTAACGTATCTTTTGTTTTTGCCTCTTCTTGAGTTTCACTAATTCTCTTATCTCTCTTCCTTCCCATTAACTCAGGCCCATCAGCTCCTCTGTGAGTACCTCACCTCTTGACCTGCCTCTTGCCTGCAATGCTGAAATGCAGTATAGTGCCGCACTATCCAATACAGTAGCCACAAGCCACCTGAAATATGGCTAGTATCACTGAAGAACTAATTTTTATTTAATTTTAATAAATGTACATTTAAAACTGATACTTGGGGCTTAATCTGCACCCCTCCCCCACCATCCTTAAGTGTAGGCTGTGCCCAGTGACTTGTTTCCAAGGAAGAAAGTATGGAAAGGGAGAACAAAAAAACCCAGGGTGCAGAAATCTGGCAAACATGACCTCAGTCAGATGGTCAAGGGTGACATCACCAGTCATAAGTCTTGTTGATAAAACGTGCCATTGATGTGATGAGAAGAGGATGGTTCTTTACCTCTGTGGTTTTCCTCCCCAGAACCCATCGCCCTAGTCTCATCATGGGGAAAATATCAGCCAAACCCCAACTGGGGGACATTCTTCAAAATACCCAACCAGTACTCCTCAAAACTGTCAAAGCCGCAAGAAACAAGGAAGGTATGAGAAGCTATTGCAGACCAGAAGAGACTAAGGATATGTGAATAAATACAATGTAGTGTCCTGGGTTGGATGCTGGAACGGAATAAGAACGTTAGTGGAAATGCTGGTGAAATACAAATAAAAACTGGAATTAGTTAATAGCACTGTATCGATGCTGTTTTCTGAGTTGTGACAAATGTTCCATAGTAATGTAAGATGTTAACAAGAGGGAAATGTGTGATTTGTATACAGTAGCCTCTGTATCATCTTTGCAACTTTTCTAGAAATGTAAAATTATTCTAATAAAAAAGCTTATTAAAATAAAAAATAAAAAATTGTTATTCAATTCGGTTACTGGAAAACTTTTAGATATGCTGGAACAGCTTCGGTATGTTAACTTTTTCAACTGTAACTTTTATGAAATCTAAATACAGATCAAGCATTCTCAATGAAAATTTAGTGTCTTAAATGAGACGGGCTGTAGGTATTAAGTACACACCAGATTTTAAAAGACTTTGTACCAAAATAAAGAATTCAAAATATCTTAATTTCTAAACTATTCGGTTACAAATTGAAATGGCATTGTGGATAGTATTGGGCTTATTAAAATATATTACTAAAATTAATTTCACTTTTTTCATCTTACACTTCTTTAATATGGCTAGTAGAAAAAAATTACATATATGGCTTCTATTGGAGCTTACGAATACAGACTCTAAGGCAAACAACCTGGGTTAAAAACCCAAATCTGCATCTAGTAACTGATGGACTTTGAGCAAGTTAGTTAACCTTTCTGTGTCACAGTTATTCGTCTGTAAACAGAGTACCTACCTCATGGGGTTGTTGGCAGGATTCAACAAGTTCACCTATGTAATGTGGTGGGCTGCAGTAAGCACTGGAACATAATAAGCACTCAATAAATGCTGGCCATTATCATTATGGCAGGGTTGTTTACAGTCAACAGGTCTTTGGAACTTCAAGATTTCCAAAGGCATGAACTGCCCAAGCAGAGAGAGAACAAGGAAAAAAGATCCTCGCCCTCCACCTTCTTGCCGGAGTCTCCCATCGCTCGGTCTCTATGGAAGCCGGCCAGCAGGTGAGCCCAGCTGATGCCATCCACAGGGCTCAGCTCCCCAGGCACAGAGCAAGGCAGCGGGAGTTGGGGGCTAGATTTGGGGAAAGGGATGGTGGGGCCAAAGGAAGAGAACCAAGACACCTCACTACTCCAACAGCAACCACAAGCCAAAAGCATCCTACTTTCCACACCCACCTCTCTGTCACCTCCTTGATCCTCAGGACAGTCATGTTTAGTCACTTTCCGTCAGCCTCCCCCAACCCCCTATTTCACAGTAGACTCAGCCCTTGCCATGCTCAGAGCATGAAGAGACGAGCATATTTTCTCTTTTCACTGATTTCTTGCCTTTATTCTATAGAGAGAACAGCTGATCTTTAAAGGCAAAGAGCAGGTATTCTCAGTACTATGCACACCCCACTGCAGCCTGAACTGATTGATGGAGATGAAGAGAATGATGATTAATGACCTCAGAATTGTGTTTGGAGCCGGTTTTTCTTCCCAACAGGATTCTTCCCAGTGTGACCATGTCTACCGTCACTGGCCAAGACACCATTCTCTGAAATAAATGAAGCTGGGGTGGATCTCCTCTGTGTGTAGGGCGAGCATTACCTTTGTGAACCGATCACACTAGCTTTCTTCTGCTGCTGGCCATATGGTCTCTCTGCTCAGTTTTTCCAGGGCACACGTGCAGGGAATCTAATAATGGATTCCAGCCAGCCTCTGGGCTATTATGTAAATAGGAATCCTCTAGCACTCCCCCCTCTCCCCCCACATCCCTTTGGGAATTTCTCTAATTAATTAAGTTTAAAACACACGCACACTCTTTTTCACGGTGTTAGGTGGGCTTAACACTACTCTATTTTGGGGTGTAGCTCTACTTTTAGGGATAGGAAGCACACGACTTTATGATTCTGGTTACTTAAGGGCTCAATCTCATTAAGCTCCTAAAGTCATCACCTACTCTTAGGGTCCTCCAAAGGACTGTTCGCCTGCCGATATTTATGCATTTTAGGCTATTTTATTAGGTGCATATGAGTTTAGAATTGTTTTATCTTTCTGAGGAATTGAATCCTTCATAATTACCTAGTGAGTCCTACTAACCCTGATAATACTTTTTATCCTAAAGTCTGTATTCCTCAATGTAGTTTTCTTTGGATTAGTAATTGCCTGGTATGTCTTTTTTTTTTTTTTTTATTGTTACTTTCTGCCTTGCTGCATTCTTAGGCCTTAAGCTACATTTGAAAAAATACCATCTGATAAGTTTTTTTATGTTTTATTTATTTTTGATAGAGAGAGAATGTTAGTAGGGAAGGGACAGAGACAGAAGGGCACAGAGGATCCAAAGCAAGGATCAGTTGATCTCTCTGTGCTGAGAGCAGAGAGCCTGATATGGGGCTCGAACTCACAAACTGTGAGATTATGACCTGAGCCGAAGTCAGGTGCTTAACTGAGCCACCAAGGCACCCCGATACTTTGTGATTTTAATTGGCTACTTTAATTCACTTGCATATTTGGTGAGTAAAAACAATTATTGTATTTGGACTTGGTTTGCTACCTTATTTTTTTATTTGTCCTGCTTTTTCCGTGACTCTTTTTCTTTCCCATTTCTTGCCAATGTTCAGATTGTTTGTGGTTTATTATCTGTTTGTGGGTGTATCTGTTTCCTTATTTCATTGTCCCTTTTTACTTATTTGGACTTTTTAGACTCTATTTTTACTCATTTAGTGATTACTCTTGAAATTTTATCACGTGTAATTAACTTACAATGTCAGAAATTTAACAATATTTTTACTTTATTCGAGAAAGAAGATCGGCAGACTATGACCCGGTGATCCAATCTTCCCACCACCCGTCTTTGTAAATAAAGTTTTACTGGAACACAGCCTTGTTCTTTCATCTGTGTACCATCTTTGGCTACTTTCACCCCATGATGGCAGAGTTACGTATTCATCACAGGGACTGTAAGGTCTCTAAAACTTACTTAGAATAGTTACTAGTTGCCCTTTTATAGAAAACGTTTGCCAAAGCCTGTTTTCTAATAATACTCTTAAGGACCTTAGGAGATTTTAACTGCAATCTCCCCTTTACTGACTTGTATGCGATTCTTGTCCAATATTTTATTTTTTATCACTTTTTAACGTTATAATTCAACATTAGCATTCCTTTCCAAAATGTTATTTGCTTATATATGTATAATTTTACATTTTTACAGATTTGCTTATATGGGTATATGTTTTTTTTTTTAAGTGTATTTCTTTAGTTATCTCTACACCCAACGTGGTGCTTGAACTCACAACCCCGAGATCAAGAGTCACACGCTTCTTTGACTGAGTCAGACGGGTGCCCCTGTACGGATGTTTTTAGTTTCACCATTCCTTTTTGTATCTCAGATCTTCCTTCTGACATCATTTTCCTTCAGTGAAGATCTTTTGGTAGTAAATCCGTCTGTTTTTGTGTATTTATAAACATATTAATTTTACCCTCTTTCCTGAAATATGATTTTTCTGAGTACGTAATTCTAAGCTCTAAGTTATTTTCTCTCAACAGTTGAAAAATATCGCCCCACAGTGTTCTGATCTCCATTGCTGCTGAAGGCAGCTGTTAGTCTCTAGCCCCTTAAGATCTCATGGCAGTTAGTGTTCTGTGATTGAATTATGATGTGTTTAGGCATGAATTTCCTTTTTTGAAAATACCCTTTTTGGTGTGTGTTGTGATTCCTGGATATGTATTATTATGTTTTTCGTCGGTCTTGGATGGGTCATGCCGCTCTCTCTTCAAATCTCTTTCTCTTCTGATTCTGAAACTCCAATTAGAGTTATGTTTGACCTTCTCATTCTAGCCTCCAATCACTTAATCCCTTGTTCATAGTTTCTATCTCTTTCCCTCTTTGTGCTGTATTCTGAGTAATTTCTAATCCTCTCTTCAGCTGGATTTAATCTACTGTTTAACCAGTCCAGTTGAGTAACTGTATTTTTATTTATAGAAGTTCTATTAAAAAATCTTCCTAGTTATTTCTGCTAGCCCATTGCTGCCTGCTCATCTGTGCGATTGCGTCTTGTATGTCTTTAAACATTTCATACATACTTGTTCTGTATGTGGAGATATGAATCTATTATATGCTATTTATGCTGCCTCTGGCTCATGGTGGCTTGCCTTAATATACTGCAAGCTTATTGCTTGATCTTTTAAAGTTTGTTTTTACATAAGTAATCTCCATACCCAACATGGGGCTCGAACGGATGGCCCTGAGATCAAGAGCTGCGCCCTCCCCTGGCTAAGCGAGCTGGGCGCCCTGCTTATTTCCTGATTTTAATCTGTGCGATTTTAATCCTGTAGGTCTAAATCAGAGAAGCTTTTCTCTGAAGAGGGTTCACCTCAACAGAAAATCAGAGACACCTCTGATCTGAGAGCACTTCGGCGACTGTGAAGATCTTGGCTTAGTAAATGGGCCCTAGGATCAACGTTCCCACGTCAATGCTGGCCCGTGTTTCAGGAGCGCTGTGTGCTGCTACTGGTATCTACTCTCAGAGCATGCCTTACCGCCCTCCCCCCCCCACTTACTGCCTGCAGTTTAACGCTTCCCGTCTGGTCCAGGCTTGGATTATTTTTTATTTTAGGAGCTGCTGTTGTGGAAGCCTTTGGAAATCTCTCCAACCACTTGACCAGAAATGCCTTGAAGAGTGTTTACATTTTATATCCAGGATATAGCTGCTGTGCAGGGGGAAAGTTGCTCAGAGCATTCCTTCCAGCCACAACACACACACACACACACACACACACACGTTAAACTTCGAAACATAAACATACTTTTTAGGTGGAAATTTGGATGACAAAAATGCCATTACGTACTGTTTCACTTACTGCACCAAATATAAAATTAGCTTTCTTATTTAGTCACTATTTTATCATTCCCTAACACTCAGAATAGCTATGGGCCTCAAGATGCTTGCTTCTTGCACACAAAGCTGACATTTTGGCACATGGGACCTAAAGACAGGTGCCATACCCTGAGTTAGTTTGCCTTTAGAAGTGGGTGCTGATGTGTTGGCCACTTGCCTTGATCTAACATGGACGCTGCTGCTACTTCAACACTACAGGAAGACATTATTGAGCCTGTGTAGCTTGTTGGTGATTTGCCACAGGCTTCACGATGCACATTTTCGGTAAGTCATTCCTCACAATCACGCTGAGAGAAAATCAGGTGATCATTCTAGGTTCATCTGTATGTCTCTCAGTATTGACCTCTGTGAGATGACTCGAACCCTCCGAACCTCCATACCTTGGTCCTCTACATTCACTGAGTAAGTGGATAAACTAAAATGAAAAAGTGGCTGCCACATCCTCGTCTTTCCCTACGCCATTTCTTTCTAAATGAGGCATCGGGAAAAGGGGGCTGATCTGACAAATATGAAAATGAACACTCTGGTATATTAATTTTTCTTCCTTTGAACTCCTGCTCTGGTGCAACAGGAAAGACTTCGCATCCCGTATCATGCTGTGGACAAATGTCTCTTTGCAAGGCTCCTTCCATCGTTGGGAAAACTATTCCTTGTATTCAAAGGTTCCCCCACAGATACAGAGAGTGTGCTGTCACAGAAAGGGAAGGAAGACTTTTAAGCAAGTAGCCTTGGGAAAAGTGGGGCGGGTGGCTGGGAGAAGTATGGGAAGCATTCCAGCCATTTTGAAAAGACTATAAATTCTTTAAGACCATGAGGGAAGAAGAGAAATTCACAATTATTGAATTCCTGTTATGGACATGGTACTTTTCTTTCTTTCTTCATAAGTTATTTAAAAATGTCAAAAATAAGAGAGACTAAGGACAATCACGCCCATTTACCTAGATTTAAATCTAGATGATGGGTAAATGGGCGTGAACATTTTGTCATATTTCTTTCATCCATTTTTTATATTTAAAATTATAGACATAATATTTTACCCTTAAAAACTTTATCATGTCCTATATAATCACGATGCCATTATGACACCTAAAATTAACAATAATATCCTAATATTATCTAACACTCATTCTATATTAAAATTTCCCCCAATTGTCTCCTGAAAGTCTCTTGCAGCTGGTTGTTCAAAGCAGGGTCCAATCATGGACCATGCCCTGCATTTGGTTATTATTATATCTAAGACTCCATTAACCCAGATGGTCCTGGTAATTTTCATATCTTATCTTTTTATCTCCATAACAATCCTAAGAGGCAGTTATCATTATTTCCATTGTGCAAATGCAAAAAAAAAAAAATGGAAGCTAGAGAAGTAGTCAGCCCAAGATCGCACTGCCAGTAAGTGTGCAGAGGGCATTTCCTGCTTTTTTAGCTGCCAGGCATCAAACCCCCTCCCTATTTTGAGTGAGTTCTATTGTATCTTGGCGTGTGTGGGGGGGGGGGCGGGCACTCCTGGTGGTCAAGAGGTAAGCACATAATAGTTTATGGCTAGTGCTTGGCAAATTGGATGCCTGGGTCCAGGGTTTTGAGTTTCGACTAGCATGGCCAACTGAAATTTTCTGCAATGATGGAAATGCTCTATATCTGCACCGTACGATATGGCACCACTAAACACGTGTACTGGTTACCATAATGAAGAGCACAATTCTAGAAAGAATGATGCCAAGTTGCAGGGACATCTGAGAAATTACACATAGCATCGGCGGCAGCACTTAGAGTCCGGTGGTTTTGGCGCCTCTCAGGGTTGGGTTGATGATAGTGTTCTGGATAGATCGCTTGCTCACTTTCAGAGTTTGACCCTCTACTCAGCCTATCGAGTATCTGAATCACCCAATAGCCATCCAGTAAATTCCCCTTTTGCCTAAGTTTTCCAAAGTCAGCTTCTATTGTTTGAAATCAAAACTCCATGGGCAGACATTGCTAGTTGTCACTGGATTCCTCCGTTTTCCTCAGGGATAGAATTTCCATTTTTATCTGGGTGCAAGTTTTAGCTGGTTGTGGCTACATAATTTAAGTTCTGGTCAATGACATAGTGGCAGAAGTGGGGTATGGAAGTTCTAGAGAGTGTCTTTAAAAACAGAATACTCTTCTCTTTCTCCTTCCACCTGGCTGGAATATGGATGTGATGAGTAGAGCTCAAGCAGCCATTTTTGGACCATGAAGGAGAAATCAAATCTTAAAGATGGCAGAGCATCGAAACAGAAGGAACTTGTGACCCTGGGGATTCTAAAGTCACAACAATCGACTTGACTGCTTACATTCATGTGAAAGAAAAACTTCTACCTTGTTTATGCCAGAGTGGCTTTTTATTTTCTTTTTAAGGTGAACCGAATCCTACTACTACTTTTCAGCTCAACATAATACTTAGTGATTAAAAACCCTGAGTCAGGTGTGGCTGGTAGATCTAAATTTGATCCCACACCTGGGGTGAAAAGGATGGGGAACGAGATAAACTTATTCTTCTCCAGGATCATTCTCCACACAAAGATGTTCATGCCCCCACGGGCCAAGCCTATAGTTCGTAGGACTCACCCATCATCTTGCCTGTACACAGTGCGATTCTTTAATCCCATCAAGAGGGGTCGTATCCTTGGCCTTGACCATTAGAGAACCCCACTCTGGCTGGGCCCCTTCCTACGGGGTGAGGAACCAGCAAGGCCAAAACCTTCTAGACCATGGTTTAGATGACAGGAACCTTGGGATTCCCTGACCAAATGACCAAAGCCAGCTTCCAGAGACTGACTGCATGGGCTCCTTCCCTGGGTCCTTCTTCCCAAGGGCAGATGATGAGCCAGGAGGAACATAATATGCTGGAGAGAAGGCCAAGGGGGAGCTGTTTTCAGAGGTGTGTGAATAGAATTTAGACAGAGACTCTAGCCCACTGGTCCATGCACCCATGGGGCTCCTCGCAAGTGGGAGATGCAGCCTCGGAGGGAAGGGGTAGGCAGGTGGGCTACAGGCTGCTGACCCAGGCTTACTCTCCCCATGTCATTATGATCCAGGGTGAAACTCCAAGGAGTCTAGTAATTTTATATTCAAACCTGGTCTTTCGGGTCACGCAAAGATATATTTGTCAAGGCAGAGGGATGGACATGTTCTGCTTAATAGTTTCTGAGCTTATTCATACCTTTTAAGTATTTGGATATACATATATATCCAAATATCTCCTTTGGCTCCAGGTCTTACAAATATTAGGGGTGAGCATACTTGTACAAAAGCTTAAATACTACTTCCTACTTCTGAAACTGTAAATGTAACAACACGGTTCCATGGCCTTCTTTCTGGGTTGTTTTCCTCTCACTTTCTCTACTATTTTCTTGTTCTCTCCCTAAAGTTCTCCTCTGGTTGCAATAAATCATTTGTAGGCAGAGACCCAGCTCTCTATTTCTTTCACAATTCCCTGGCCCTTTGGCACAAACTGTTCTGAACACATTGATTCTTTGTCCAGTAAGTCTTAACCCTAGATGAGCATCAGAATTATGAGGGGAATTCTATAAACGTATGGGGTCCTTTGTCCATCTTAGTAATTCTGATTCTGAATTGGGGCAAAAGGGTTTTGTTTGTTTCTTTAAGTTTTAGAGATGATTCTGAAGGAGAGCCACGGCAGAGACGCTCAATACAGTGACGGATTTAATCACTCATTCCTCCCTAGAGACGGATGTCCTCAGCGACAGAACAAGGGTAAGGAGAGGAGAACTGGGCGAATTAACAAGGCGAAGCCCCAGGGGCTTCCAAGCCTTCCTCCTTCCAACCTCTAGGGCACCACAGGTACATCTCATTTTCACGGGCCTCTTGGCTTGGGATGGCTGTCATTAGCACTTCCCGAGGCTTGAATCGTGACCAGGGATTTCCAAATCAGGGTGGCAGCTGATGGTTCTCAAATATGTATCTGTATCTCCTTACAGTTTTGGTTTTTTGCGGTTATACTCCTAATCTCCCACAATAGCAACGGGCGTAGAGTGGATATTTATTAAATGTTTATCTAAGCAAAATATCTTGCCTGAGTTTAAGGCGCATTGTATTTGATTCTGGGAAAACACTGGGATCACTGGAGTTTTATATTCAGATTCCTTCAAACAAATGGCCTACGTGGGTTCTTTTAGGTTTACATAAGTGGACAAATGAACTTCTTTAGTAGCCCATTAGTAGACTTGAACAATCCAAATCACCTTAAAGAAATCCCTGTCAACCCCTCCTGCCCATCTTTCATGGACATTTTAACCAAGACTTCTGATACTCATATTTTTCATGTTCCCATTATTTAAAACGTAGTCAGGTACAAAAATATGCAATTATAACCTGCTTGAAGGCCTTAAGGGATCATTCGCTTTATGCTGTCTTTTAAGATAAAGGTAAATTCTTTGAGAAAACCAAAAACACATAGCAAAGCTGAAACCCAACAAACATTTAGATAACACAAAACGGGAAAACTTCGGAGCTGGGGGCCAGATGTCTTGAAGAATTTTTCTAAGGAAAAGGCTTTGAGATGAACTGTCTCTGCTGGTTTGCTGCCCAGCATTTTTTCATCGGAGCTGCTATTGCACAAGATTGCAACAACGGTTTGATCTTTGTCTTGATCTTGGTTATTTTTGGCCCCAATAGGTTGGGATTATTTTCAATAACTGCGCTGGAAACAGCTCTGTCAAGTGCCTTCTTTGTTTCATGCCACAGATCTTGACTGAAAATAGTACAATGGCTTCGTTAGGGACTATAAAAGGCTCATGCCAGGAATCCTTGGGAAGCCACAATAGAAAGATACCAAGGCAGTTTAGAAGGATGAAATAAGACCAACTATCTACCAGTGGGTCAATTAAACATGCTCTTCCTCCTTTGCTGGTACATACAAGTGACTGAGCATCATCGTTTGGGGTCTGCTTCTTGCAATAGCTTCACTGACCCCGCAGAGCACCAAGCAGTTCCTGGGCCTTGCCTCAGGGTCATCGGACTTGATGCTTCGTCCAAACCACATTGGGAGATGAGTACCACTGCTAGGTTCCCTTGAAGGAAACTGTTAAATTGAAACCAACCCCATTGCCAGGGTTTCTCAGAATAAAGGGAGCATGCTAAGTGAGACAATTGTAAAGTATCATCTCCTCAACTCTGCTTTTTGCCAGAATATTCTATTAACTTAGCAACATTCAGAGCCTTGTCAGGATTCCATATTACAGTCTACAGACTTAATTGGGACCATACAGAGAGAATGGCAAGCATGGGCTAAGTTTCCCAGGGGTTTGGATTATTTAAAAGAGTCACACAATATGGGTTGGGATTGACGGGGCCCAGCAGGGGACACAGGGGGCTCAAAAGCAAGATCTACTGCAGCCTAGAGTATTTTGGTGTGTTTGACTTTTCTTCATGTTAGAATTTTTAAACATTTAGAATATTAAGCCAGAAAAAAAATCTTTAACATTGACAATCTTCTTGGTTTCTTTTTTTTTTAGTTTATTTATTTATTTCAAGACAGAGATAGAGAGAGAGAGAGAGAGAGAGAGAGAGAGAGAGAGAGAGAGAATGAGCAGAGGAGAGACAGAGAGAGAGGGAGACAGAGGATCCAAAGCAGGCTCTGTGCTGACAGCAGAGAGCCCGACACGGGGCTTGAACTCATGAGCCATGAGATCATGACCTGAGCCAAAGGTGGATGCTTAACTGACTGAGCTACTTAGGTGTCCTGTTGGTTTCATTTAACAAAACGCCTGGAGCCTAGAGAGGTATAGCAACTAGATGTGAGACTCAAAGTCACAAAACTAACTGGGTTGTGGCTGACTCATGCCTATTCATTCATACTCAGCTGTCTGAATATTTTTGGTAGCTAATAGTAGCTGCTGAAAAGGTTTGAACTAATGAGGGTTAGCTAGCTACTCCATGGCAGCCTCTGGACAAGGTTATGAGGAAAGCAATCCTCAAACCGTACTCTGTCACCTTGCACGAAAGGTTCACTGGAACACAGACACAACAACATAGCATGACTGGAATATGCTATCATTATAGCCAGCAATAAGGAACCCCTCCTAAACCAATGGTTGGGCAAGGGTCCACGTAGGGTTCAATTCTCGGGTACCATCCCTAAGGGTACAAGGTATGGACGTCACTAGGTTCTTATGCCTGGCTTACGCGAGAGCAGGAAGTATTGCTAAAATATTTGGGCAAATCCACTTATCTTGAATTCATGTGATTTCATCAATGAGAACTCATTTCGACATTCATCTTGCTAATTAACAAGTCATTTATTCCAATAACAAAACCTCGTTCTGACATTTGCTATGCTCACTACCACAACCTAGGTAATCCAGATAGCAAAAATGGATAAAGTAGCAGCCTCCGGAGGGTGGCCCCTCTGCTTTGAATGCCCACGGACCAGCCCTGGGTTATTGCTTAACCTAAATTTGCAGCATGTAAGATCACTCTATAATTGGTGAGGAATTTTAAAGTAAATTTCAGACATTGTAACAAACTGCTTCGTGATGAATAAGAACTCAAACCCACGTCTTCTGATTTCCATTCCAAAATCTTTTCCCAAGGGCCACCTGCCTCTCTAAGTAAAACTGAAAAATCAGAAAGTTTCCTAAACATATGCTAGAAAAGATGTCAAAATACGAAATCATGCAGGCCTGTGAAACCGGGATTTTCTGAAACTAGTTCTTAGGAAGCCAGACTGACGTGCCCTACAACTTCTACAAAAGGGTGTGTTTCAAGGGCTGTCGGAGCACCCACCTTCTCAGAGTCCCACGGAGCTATCAGCAGGTGGTGAAAATTCACAATGGCTGGTTCTATGCTATGGCGATTAGATCACAATCTCTGGGCTTAGGGTCCAGGCATCAGTGTTGTTGTTTTAGGTTCTCAGATGATTTGAATGTGCGGCCAAGGCTGAGACCCAACTCAGTGCTTCTCAGACTGTGATTTTCAAGCCACCTGGGGATCTCATTAGGATGCAGATTCTGAGATTCTGGGCTTCTAACGAGCTCACAGGTAAGGAGCATGCTGAGGTACCATGGACCGCACTTGCAGTGGCAAGGGTATAATCTCTTACCTCTGAAAGGTTTTGAGAGCAAAACCATTAAAGCAAAATCTGAGATGGGCCAATCCTCAATCACATAATTTACCCTTCTGGAGGATGTGAGGAATACAGCTTCAGTGGGAATATGAAGCCAAGTAAAAATGATTAAACACCTAAACATTTCCTACAAACTGAACTTTTGATGTCCCATAGACTTGTCTTAAATGCTTAGAATACTTTTCAAATCACAAAAATGCATGGCTGTAGGTCTAAAGAGCTAACCACCTAAGGAAAAAAAAGTCATCTCCCCATTCTCTAATTATCATGCCCTTCGTATTTATTGAGTGTTTAGGATCTCACTGGCTCTGCAGTTAGCCTGCTAGTGTGATACCTGGGTTGGCTGCTCTTTCTACAGCTCTAGTCTATTCGCTGCAGGATCGGGGGAGGGTATGGAGGACACTGCGCAGAAACAGCCTGTGAGTGTGCAAACAGAGCAGGCGGCTGAAAACGAAAGGGCAATCTTTACATGTAAACAAAGGAGCAGGCTGAGGCTCATTGAGTGGCCTTTTTGCTACATCTGCATAAGCAGATAGTGACTGACATCGGCTGCAGCAGCTTGAATCTGAAAGAGCGAGAGAATTTTGCAAACTCAGAAAGAACAGAAAACCCAAGCCCCTGCCCACGGAGCCCAAGGTGTGCGCCTGTGAATTCTGTTATCAGCTGCACAGCAGGACTTCGGAAAGCACTAACTATGAACAATATATAAATTACAGAGGTCATTCAATGTGCAGATCAAGTGCAATTAAAATGCAAAAGACTTTTCTTTTTACTTGACTCAGAAAAAATTTTTTTTGCAACACAAGGGTGCCTCGAATTGTCCGGTAGAGCAGGGGTGGGGAGGGCACAGGAGAGGCATATGTGTATGTAGGGGGGGGGGGGGCTGATTATTGGACTCAAAAAGGCTAACGTGCAATTTGTGTTCTTTTTATTTAGATTAAATACATTGACTGCAGCTTGTACCGCTTAGATACGCAGCAGGGAGTCAAAAGCTTGGGTATCAGTCAACCACAGCCAGCAGCGAAAGCCTGGGCCAAATCTGTTATTGTGCCTCAGATGAGACACTTAATCTAATCTAATGGGAGCAAACCCCCCTGGACAAATAAAAGGGCATTACCAGCAGCAATGGCAGCTGTAATGTTTTAAAAAAAAAGCACCAAATATTTTTTTGTGATAACATAATTAATGACTCCTCCGGCCTCCTTAAAACTCGTGCCTTCCAGCTCACAGGGGCTCGTGAGCGAGCAGCCTGCCTTCTCACCTCCTCCGGAAGCCATGTGTCCCAGGTACACCACAATCAGAAAAATGTGGGGTTTTTCTCCCTGGAGCCAAATCCAGACCCTCAAGTAGCGTGAAACCATCACTGGGTTTTGATGAATTTGCCTTATTAAATCAAATGAGAGGGACGAAAGGGGTAGGAAGAAAGAAGACTGTGAAACTCAGGATCTGGACTCCTGGGACAGGTACCGTAGCCTCCTAAGACAGAATGAAACTGGAGCCAGGGATCGCAGAACAGACCTACAGAATGTTGAAAAGTGGAGTTCATCTTGAGGGACAGGAAATCCAACCTCTCCTAATTTGGGAACCGATTCTACGGGGTTCCTGTTAGTTAGGGATTTTATTTCCAGAAAAAGAAAACCTTTTCGAGAAGCAATCCTTTCAGAATGTGTTCCTTCAATTCCCCAGTCGCTACAAAAATCATCCTTTAGTTAAGCGCTCCCCAGACTTTAAAGTGCACATGAATCCCCTGGGGACGTATTTAAAATGCAGATTCTGATTCAATATGCCTGAGGTGGGGCATGAGATGCCAAGCTTCTAGCAAGTTCCATGGTGATGCCAAGTCTGCTGTTCCACAGACTATGCGTGGAATTAACCAGCTCTGGTTATCTGACGATACTCTAAATCAAGCTTAAACCTGTTAGCTTGGTTGAGTCTGGTGCTAAGAAGGTCAAGATTTCTAGATTTAGTCTCACACGGGCCATTCTCCTTCGCGACCATACCCTTATCCCTTTTGAACTACCTCACACATGGTCTGTGGCCACCACTCCAAAAGGCAAAGGCAGGCAGGGAAGTTCTCTGAACAATAGACAGCCCATTACTCCAGGTGCTTCTCTGAATGACAGACACATAACCGTTTTTGCTAAATGTATTAGTTGTCTCTTGCTGTGTAACAAATCACCCTAAAAGTTGGTGGCTTAAAACAATAAACACTCATTATCTTCCAAAACTTCTATGGATCAGGAATTCAAGAGCAGCTTGGCCAGGTGGTTCTGGCTTGGGATCTCTCATAAGAGTACAGTCACATTGGCTGAGGCTACAGTTATCAGCAGGGCTTGACTGGGGCTGGCCAGTCTGCTTCCAAGGTGGCAGATTGGTGCTGTTGGTGGCAGAACTCAGATTCTTTCCATGTGGGTTTCTCCCCACCAGGCTGCCTGAATGTCCTCATGGCATGATGACCACTTCTCCCAAAACAAATGATCTAAGACACCAAGACAGATGTCCCAACACTCTTTGATCTGTCCTCAGAAGCCACACAACAGACACTTCTGCCATATTCTCTCAGTCACACAGACCAACCATGAATTCACTGAGGGAGGAAACTACATAAATGTGTAAATACCAAAAGGTGAGGATCACTGTGGGCCATCCTGGAGGCTGGCTGCACACCAAATAAGCCAAGGCTCTCTATTCCCTCTGCAAAACACGCCAGTCGAGGTCCAGGGCCCGCTGAATGCTCAGAGCCACACTCTACTCCCGGGCGCGCTCCTGCTCCATTGTTTACATTTCCTAAGAGTTGATGGTGTTTGCTTCCAAGCCTGTTTATGACAATTGTTACAGTTGTACTTGTTATTAAGATTAAGTAATTTATACATGTGAATTATGAAATATGAATGCAAAACTAATTGCTTTTATGGAAACAAACTTGAAATTGTGGAAGACGTAATAGTAGCAGGTACCTAAAAATGCTGCTCAATTATGTGTCTGCCAAACAATTGTAAGAGATTGAAAAATCATTTAGAAATTAGGAGGATTATGCACTGAGCTCACCTCACAAGTGTCTTAAATTCTTGCTCCACTTCCAAAACTGGAAATCATAGACAGTGCATTTTAGATCCAGATCATGCAAGAAGGAAAGCCTGTAACTCCCATCAGCTGATTTTTATTCAAAGAAAACGACTTGGCTGTACACCAAAAGTTTAGTGAATGAATGTTTATTTACATGTTTTAAATAAAACGGTTATAGTTTTAAAATGTATCCTGGTTTTAATTATTTTTTTCAATTAACCGACCCAATTCTGGTTCAGATGGATGGGTATGAGAGCATCCACTGTACATGGGAAATTGCTCCTGGAAATAGCACTTTTGTTTAGAAGGAGGTGGAGGGGCGTCTGGGTGGCTCAGTCGATTATGCATCCGACTCTTGATTTCAGCTCAGGTCATGATCTCACGGTTTGTGGGTTTGAGCCCAGCAACAGGCTCTGCACTGACAGTGTGGAGTCTGCTTGGGATCCTCTGTCTCCCTCTCTCTCTGCCCCTCCCCTGCTCCCTCTCTCTCTGCCCCTCCCCATGCGCTCCTACTCTCTCTCAAAATAAATAAACATTAAAAAAAGAAGAAGGAGGAGGAGGAGGAGGAGGAGGAGGAGGAAGGAAGGAAGGAAGTATAGAGCTAGAGAGAAAGGGGAATTGACCATCTGGTTCTAGAAAATTCTGAAACCGGATTTGTCTGTAACCTCAATTACATCCTAGCAACAAGGTAGAGCCACAGATCGTCTACTCTACACATGCTTGGGGCTTCATAATATCTTTCGGTGGCTTCTTTTCCCTCTCAAGGCAATGCACACCTTTTATTTTAACCGGATTTTACATGCATGCAATGGTAGGGAAAGATACATCTTTCTGGCCACCAAGGGTTCATACTCCCCTCTGGAGTTGTCACTAAGGAATGGTCACCCAGACAGTGAATACATTCTCCAGCCCCACATGCGGATGTGGCCCTGAAACCAGTTCTTATCAATGAAATATGACCGGAAGGGATAGATAGCACTTCTAGGCTGGGGTTTTGAAGAAGTATATGAACTTCACCCGGGGTCCTTCTCCTTTGGCTGGCTATTTGCACAGGACCCTGAGACTCTGGGGCACAGCAGAGCCACAAGGTGAAAGAAGCCTGAGCTCCTGAACCATTCGCTTGCCATGGGAACCTGAGCTCCTGAACCACTCGCTTGCCAACCAGGACCACCCACAAAGCGCTGTTATGTGTTAACATGCTTGAGTTTGGAGAGTTTGTTATAGCAGCTAGTGTTATGTCGCTTTAACGAATATAGGGGCCGCTCACCTTGAGACTTGCCCTTCTTCACTATCCTGCCCCTCCTTCTCCTCCTCCTCCCACCCTAGCCTCTTCTTTGCCATCGGGATTATTCTTCTTTGGTATGAGCTGTGGATTCTTAAGCTGAGGTGTGCACATGATTGTATGCAGAATGCTGCCCATCGGCGCATTGTCCTGGGAAGAGGGTCCACTGCTTTTGTGGGCTTCTCACAGGGGTCTGGGAGCCCCTCAAACTATCAGGAAGAACTGCTCTAAGAGATTCATCTTCAATGTCTTATTCCTAATTTCATCCATGACCTTAATTCAGTCTATGATTTAGAGATCTGAATATCTGTGGGTAATCCAAAGATGCAAATTAAGGTGAAAGTCGAAGTAAAGAGCTCAAGCCAGATTGTGAATGCAAACATGGAAGCACAGTACAGTCGGAACAGACGCGAGTAGTGGGCCGAGGAAGCTGAATGAAAGCCCCCTTTGGGATTTATTAAGTGGCTGCCTTTCTCCTGGTGCAAAAGTCCAGCTGCAAAGCACACCCTGGTGACCTCAAAGAGCTGCCAGGTTCCTCTCCAACAGCGTAAGTTAGAGCCTAGAACTGAGGAGGTTTGCTTCCGTATATTCTGAGAAGTCATTATTCCCTGGCTCGACTCCTATTTCCTGAGAAGTTTACGCCCAGCAAAACTGTGTTAATGCCAGGGCAGTTCAAAAAAAATGTTTGACCTGTGGGCTTCTGCAAAGGGGCTAGAAATAGGAGATGGTGGATCGTGCCTGTTCCAAGCATTGAAAATTACTGGGTGGAACTAAGGGTCCCCAGAGAGTTCATTATTCACATGAACATGTCTTGTCTCCTCTTCAGAGGCCGGGAATGACCTGATTTCGGAACCAGGGTTCGACACGGAACTTCCCATTTTCCTTGGTGTCCTTTGCTAGAGCAGATAAAGGCATATCATCTTCATCTTGAAGGAGTGTGGAGGGCAAGGGAGCTGCCGCATGAAGTCCTCTTTCCCCAAGAACGAAGCATGCAGGTAGGAGGTATAAACGTCCATCCAAGTAAGGGGGTGTTAATGTTTTAGGGTCCCTCCACCATGTTTTTAACTGGGGTCTGCTGATACCTTCTCGTCTTGCCCGGTTTTTAGACACAGCTTCATATCCTCTGTTCCTTGGACATTCCAGACATTCATTGGTCTAAACCTGAGATCGTGGTCTAACCCAGTGGTTCTCAAAGTATGACCCCCCAGAGCAGTAGCAGCAAATCCTTAAGCCCCACCCCAGACCGACTGAATCAGACATTCAAGTGTGTTTTAAGCTCCCCTGGTCACCCTGTGTGAGAACCACTGGACCGATCTCTACCAGAAGTCTGTCCTTCACTGCCTAAACTCGACACATGCAGTCTCTTAGTAGGTTCCCCTTAATTTTCCTCCCAGACCAAAGTAGGGTGAGCAGCTCTGAAGGCACTTCAGTTTCATTTGGTTTTTTTTTTGTTGTTGTTGTTGACTTTTGTTTTTGTTTCTGCTGTCACCAACATAAGGCTGTGTTTTTAGCTCCCCTAAGAACCATACAGCAGAAACAAATTTACCTTTTGAAAAACTGATGCTTTTATAACCATGAAATGCATTCAGTCTGGTCAGGCACTTTAAGTCCTCGTGTTCCCCAGGTGTTTCTCCAGTGGCTACTCCCTCTTTGTTGTAACGTCTGGGAAGTCCTGCCAAGTACGGAAGACCCGTCTCATCCCGATCCAGCCCTGCAGAGAGGAGACCTTCCTGGCCCAAAGACCTCCTGATACTCTCTTACTTAAATCTACTCCCTGAGATCACATAGCTTCGAAAACTCATGTTTTCCCTCAGAGTTTATTAGAAGGAGGTCTGCTTGTTAGTGTTCAGGACATGAAGACAATTCTTTGAGGCAGAAGACCCTGGCTGCCTCGCACTCCTAGCCACCCGCCCCACTGGAAGTTTTCACTCTTCCTCCTTTCATCCCGTGAACTTACCTCTTCACTCTCTGCCTCTTTTTCCACCTCCTCTTCTCTCCCTCCGTCTGTGCCCAGTAGCTCCTGAGACTGTACTTCTCAACATTTATTTTGAATCATCTGGGAATCTGGTCTAAAATGTAGATTCCCAGCTCCCAGTCCAGGCCTCCTGAATTGGCGTCTCAGGAGTGCAGCCCAGTAATCTTTTGGACACAGGCCCCAGGGGACTCTAAGTCTCACAGCTCTGGTCCTAGGCCTGGAATGTCTTAGGCCTGGCACGGGGTCTGGGGTGGGCCAGGTGACTTGTCTGGCTGCATGTGCTGACAGTCACCTGGCTTCTTTGTGGTCTCAATGTTTCTTCGAAGTGGCTCTGGAGAAAGGCTGATGGAAATCCCGGGGATACTAAAGCGTGCCCCTGGCCTGGCCGGGCCATATAATGATATTACCTTCCAGTCTCCCTGTGTACAGGCTGAAAAAGATGCCAAAGCGCAAGCGAACATCTGATTTGTGCTTTGGATGAGACGGAAAGCTACGTTTTTAAAATCCAGGCTCCTAACACATGCACCCCAATACCCCATATGAAAACGGTAATGCATTTCCATTAAACCTCCGTGTTGGTCATGCCCACTTTCCTCCCTGAACTCGGGACTGAAGGAAGACTCTCCCTGGGGCAGACTTGCATGCCCTTCCTATGCTTGTGAATGTCTGTAACAGATCCTGTTGTCATCCTGTACAGATCCTCCTCTCTCTACACACCTCAGGCTGTTTGTTTCAAAGATCTCTAGGAGAAAACCCCTAGCAGGTGCTCAGGGCAAGGTGAAAATGCTGGAGAGTTAACGCCCCTGGAAACAGCCCTCAAACAACGGCAGACGAGAATTGGTGGAGAAATACCCTAGCTTTCTCATCCCACTAGTGGGGTGAGTCTGGAATGTCTCCAATTCTATCCTTGAGAGTTCCCTCCCTGAGAGAGTGGCATCGGTCTCCAGGAGCTCACATGGTAACTTGCCTATTGTCACACGCAGCTGGGGCTTCCTTCTCTTCCCTTCTCATGCCTCCACTTTCCAACCAGGGTTTCCTGGGACTGCCTTCCAAATAAATGACTTGCATTTGGACTCTCTGCCTCTGGATATACTCCTAGGAGGTACTCAAACCAAGATACCCCCCATCAATCCAGGACTTAACAGCTGCCACAGTGAGCCAACAGCTCACACCGGAACCTGGAACTATAAGAGACAGGAGTGGAAGACAGCAGCAACACGTAGGTCCGTAGCATTATGGCCTCATGGTGAAAATCCTCTGACTGATTTTTGCTCCCTCGTTTCTCACCACCATACAAAATCTGTGGATGCTGGGGAAACGTCATGGCATGATTCCACTGCCCCTCCTAAATAATGAGCCTTTGCCACCTAGAATGACCAGGGCAGAGCAATGGCCCCGGTTTGCCCTGTTGCAGCCTGAAGCCTCCACATTCTACATCAGGAGGTCAAGATCCAAGGACAATGTGGGGACTTGCAAAGTCTCTGATTCACATCACAGGAGTCCTTGGAAGGTAGAACATTCCACATTTGTTCACCTCTTCAACGAATGTTGACGGAACACTTACTGTTAGTCGGGGTCTGGGGGATACGGGAGGGGTGTGCGTAAGTTCAGTCTGATCAGGCCGTCGCTGGATGGAACTCCACCAGCCTCTGCCCTGCAGGTCCCTGCCACGTGGAAGACCCCACTCCCCCTGCCTGGATGAAGCCAGAGCCTGCTGAATGATCTTCCTGCACTTAAGTTCAGACCCATCTGCTTCACCCTCCACCTGGGAGCAGCATTATCCTTGTGGAATAAAAAAACTGCACGTCAGTCCCCTGCTCAATAACCTTCAGAAGCTCCACTTTGCCTATGGAATCAAGTACAACTTCGAGATTATATATGCAGCCAAAAGCTCTCGAGTCTGGACCCCAATCATTTTACTAACTTCACTCCCCACCAGGTGCTTTGTGCTCCCCCAAACACTCCATGTTCCTTCAGACCGCTGTCCTTTCCTGCACACGCTGGTCCCCTCGGCCTGGATCCCGCTTACTGCTTTAGCCAAGCCTTCCTCATCGCTGAAGTACGCGGAAGCCTACTCATGCAGTACGGATGCCGCTTCTTCTGCAAAGACTTCCTAGCCCCTCCCTCTACCTCTGACAGCACCAACAGCCACGTCTTCTGTGTCCCCTGTTATTGTCACACATGTGGCAAATTCGACCTTGATCACACTGTGCTGTCATTGATTCTGAGTCCGGCTTCTCCCTGGAGACTATGAGCTTGTAGAAAGCAGCTCCATCACCATTTTGTTCCTCACTGTACCCTCCGTATGGGCTAAAGATAACGCCTGGAACACTGTAATTTTAAAGAAATTTTCATGAACGACCGCATGGGCCTGAGAACTTAAGGAGATTTAGCCCCTTCTCTCTGGTGATTGGCACCATTCCTGGCATAAGAGCCAATCCACACACTTGGATGGGAATGTTAGCTTGGGCTGTCCACTCGACTTCCTTCTGTTTTGGGCCCTCAGCAGTTCTCTCCCCTGCTTTACAGCTGAGCTCTGGGGCTTGCCCCAGGATTTGAGGTCACCAGGGTGATCTGAAGTGCCAGGCGCCAGAGCACTACAGTTGGATTTTTATTTCCCCAAGAGTGCACTGTGCATGACTCCCCGGGCATGAGGAGGCAGGAAGCTGCTCACACTGCGGCCCCTTCCAGACACCCTCAGGGAGCCCTCAAGTGTGAGGGGTGACAAGGAGGATTAAGGTGGGGGAAGGAATTAGATCGAGGTGCATCAGGGTCTAGAAGAGTTGAAATGTCATTCACACGTAGAGGGCAATGTCGCAGGAGGGACAAGCCGGTGAGCTCTCTGCCAGCACCCAGGGAACAGAGGGGATGAGGCAGCAGACTCACAAGTGTCCAGCAGACGCCAGCAGCTGCTGCTTCTCCCAGAAGCCTGGCAGCAGTGCTGGCCTGCGGCACCTTCAAACTAGAAAGAAAAATGAACCAAACTTTCTCGCTCAGCCCAAAGTGCACTTCTTCAAGGTAGAGCCCAAAGTTCTCATTCTAGTGTGATCTGGGCTTTATAAGTGCTTACTACAGACCGCGCCAGGCACGAAGCTATGTGTTTCTGTGCATCATCTCATTTAACTGCCATAAGAAACCCTGGGTGGTGAAGTGTTGTAATTACCTCTCATCTTACAGGTGGTAAATCAGAGGTTCAGTGAAATCAAGTAACTGGGCTACATTCATATAGCTAGTAAGCAGCAGTACGGAGATTCTCCCCACTTCTGCTGGACCCCATGATATGTGCTTGGAATTGCTACACGATGCCACCTTGAGTATGATGCCTTCCCTGATGTTCAAAGAGGGGGGGGCTGTATAGAAACGAGGCAGGGGCCCTGGGTCCTGGCACATGGCCACCACCTGGCTGTGTGACTCTGGATAAGGCACCCACTTTTCTGGACCTCGATAATTTCCTCAATGGCCAAGTGTGTGTGAATTGGACCAGAGGATATGTAAACTTCCTTTAGACTTAGCATTGTGTGAGTCTATGGTGGAATCACATTTTCCTCAATGCATGGCTACCCTGGGTTGGGATCTCTGCTCCAAGAAAAGACAGACTGGTGGGAAATGAAACTGAGTTTAAGCAATTGGCATATCCCTAAATCCTGGTATAAGGAAGGGCTGTAGTTGCCATTTTTAGGCTGTTGCATTGATAACGCTTCTCGAAAGACTAGAGTTTTGGCCTCTTTGCCACATTCTGGTTCTCAAGTGTGAAGCCCCTTGGATGGGATCTGCCCGCCTTAGGCTATCAACCTTCTGAGGGCAGTGACTCTTTAAACTGTGAGTATCATGAATGGGTGAATGGAGGACGCCTCTAGAGATGATGAGCATGGTGGTGATTTAATAACTGTGTTTTTGGGGTTATTTGGGATTTTAATGATCACTAGGAAGTGTTCCAATTACTACTACATAACAAATCATCCTAAAGCTTAGTGACATAAATCAACACTTTTATTACGTCCATGGATGGATACTGTGAGTCAGTAATTCAAACAGAGCAACAGCAACATGTTGTTGGGACCTAAATTAGGAAGACTCAGTGGTTGAAGGTGACTGAACGGCTGGGGGCTGGAATGACCTGGAAGATCTTTGCTCACATCTGAAAGTTGATCCTGGCTGTTGGCTGGGACATCAGCTGGGTCTGTTAACGAGAACATACACACATGGCCTCTTCATGTAGCTACTTGAGATTCCTCACACCACGGTGGCCTCAGGCGGTCAGATTTCTTTCATGGCAGTTCAAGGCTCTAAGTGTGAATGTTCCAGAAAGCAAAGCAGAAGCTGTACCACCTTTTATAACCTGACCTTATAAATTATTTCCACTTCACTCTATAGGGTACAGGTGAGTCATTAAGGCCAGGCAAGATTCAACGGGAAGAGATATGGTCCCCCACATCTGGGTGGGAGAAGTGTCTAAGCTGGCACTGTGTTTTCATTCTTGCACAGGGCGGGAAATGTGTCTCAGTTATCTCTGAATCCATGGGCATGGCAGGGAACAGGTGCCTGATCAGTGACTGGCAGATAAAGCAATGGATAAGTGAATGATGAGAGGAAAACTCGCCCCACTGAAGAGTATCTTTCTGAGAAGTATAGACATTTAGTCTTTTTCACCCTGTTTTCTGTTTGCATTGCATTTGGTTATGCATTTCAACAGTAAATAAGTCACGGTTTGTGAGTGACCCTGTGGAGTAGAAAAAAGGTCAATGACATTATGACAGTTTGGCCTTTCAGGAGCCTTCCATGGTCATTAATTTTTCCTCGACCCAATATGGTCTTCTAGGTTTGAAGTGGCTCCATAGTTTCCAACAGGATGGTTTAGAAATCACCTTTTAGCATAACGGATTAAATATTTCATGGCGAGGCCTGAGCTGACTTCCCCAGTTGGCCTGCTCGGTTCTTCCTTGCCTGCGTTCTAGTTGAGGCCCAGCCTCTCCCTCCCTTTTTCCTCCCCGCCCACCTCTCCTGTTTCTCCCCTCTTCTTCCTTCTCCTCTCCCCTCCCCCCTGACGCTCTTGCCACCCCTCCTTCTTTCATTACTCCCTCTCTCCCTTCCTCTCCTCCTCCAGTCTTTCCTGGCCTCTCCCCTGCTTTCTCACCCTCTGCCCATCCCCCAGCGCCACCACCTCTAGCTTCGGGAGGAGAGTGTTTCCAGCATTGTCGAAGAAGTCAAGGACCTGAGAAGCCAAGCAAGCCACCCACCCCCACTAGAGGGAGAAGGCCTCGATTTGGACTAGAACCATTGGCCCTTGGAATTCTTCCCGACTGGTTCGGTTCATAGCATTTCATCATTTTTATGGGCACCAACTTATGATGTCATGTGAGAGGCTTAAAGCTCCTCTGGTTGCAAACTAGCACAAAAAGCCCAATCTTATGGAGACACAACAGAAAATAATTCTTTAAAAAGAAAAACCATGACAGTGGGAATGTGCCATTCCCAAATTAGCATTTGGAAAATGCTTGTCACACACACACAAGCCAGCGGAGACCTCAGAGAGCATCTTGCCCAGCATCTCATTTTACAAACAAGGAGCTGAGAGCCAAAAAAAAAAAAAAAGAAAAAAAGAAAAAAAAAAGAAAGAAAAGAAAAAGCTCTAACAACCAGCATTTACTGGGCACTGACTCTGCCCCAGGCATTTTATTGCTTTATTCCAGTTGTGCAACAACCAGATGGATTAAAATCATTAACCCCATTTCTAAGATGAAGAGACAGAAGCTCAGAGAGGGCCAGTAATTTCTGCAAGGTCACGCAGCCAGAAAATGGCAGGGTAGAGATTAGAACTCGGTATGTAAGATGAGTCTAAAACTTATGTTCTTTTTAAAATTTTTTTTTAATGCTTATTGATTTTTGAGAGAGAGCGAGCGAGCAGGGAAGGGGCAGAGAAAGAGGGAGACACAGAATCCAAAGCAGGCTCTGGGTTTCGAGCTGTCAGCACAGAGCCCAACGCAGGGCTCAAACCCATGAACCACGAGGTCATGACTTGAGCCGAAGTTGGACACTTAACCAACTGAGCCACCCAGGCGCCCCCCAAAAGTTACGTTCTTAACCATCAGACTTAACTGTGTCTGTGAGTGACCTTTTATCCTCTCCACACCCAGGGTCACACATATTAGTAGCTAACAGTTACGCCAATTTCAGAAAGATAAATTGAGTAGTGCTTGGAGCTCAACGGGTGGTGTTACAGTTCACATCAAATTCAAAGTCAGACTTCGCTATGCTGAATTCTGAAAGAAGAAACTAAGCACAGACATCCCAAGAGACTTTGAGGACGGTCCTTTGTAGGAACGGCTATGAGCGCAGAGTGAGCAAGGACATGGCAGTATGGTTTGACGATTTTAGACTCAGACTTGAAGCCAGTATCCCAAGGAAGGTTCAACACTAGCTCTGCTGCTTCTTAGGTTAACTGCTTTGTGCCTCAGTTTTGTCATCTGTAAAACAGGTGGCAGTTATGCGCCTGAGAGGATGGATGTGGAGAACAAGTAAGATCAATAAGCATAAAGCTCTGAGGCCTGCGCCTGACACACAGGAAGCTCTCCGGAAGAACGTGCTCTGTTATTACTCAATGCTCTATCGCCAGAACCGAACACAGCCCTCAGCACGTGGAAGGTGTTCAATAAATATTTGTTGAATACATGAAGAGAAAGATGTTAGTAGTTCTAATGGTCCTCATCTGTTCTTCATCCTCTCCAAACAGAAAACAAGAAAAAATTAGTTTCCCCCTTGATTTCACCTTATCCTTTTTCCATATGTCAAAGGCCTGATTCTTCAGTGATCGGAACCACTCTGCCTTGGCCAAGTAGCTGTTTTCCACTTTAATCCTTTTCTGAGGCCTGTTGTACCAAGGAAGCGACATCTTAAAGATGTGGAAGACCACAGCCTCAGAACTCTCTTAATTACAACTGTCAAAACTCCGACCCAATCTGGAGGAAGAAGCCATTTGCTGAATTTATACGCTCGTTTAAAAACTATAGGGATGATTTCAGGCATGGCTAGATCCGGGGCTTCAAACGATGTTATTGGGACTTTGTCCTGTTCCATCTCTAGCTCTGCCTTCCTCGGTGATGGTTCTATTCCCAGGCAAGTGCTCCTCTGTGACAGTAAGATGGCCACCAGCAGTTTATGTCCCCAAATATTTACATCCCCAAAACTCCAAAACCAGGAGACACAAAATACTTTTTTCATGATCATTCCAGCCCAAGTCCCAGTTTCAGCTCTGAGTGGACCAACTCGGCTCGTGTGTTCATCCTTGAACCAGTCTCTGAGAGTCTCCAGAATGGAACACTTTGATCGTCCAGGCTTCCTACATGTGTCCTTCACCTTCATTTTCAAGGGGTAGAGCCAGCCCCACACAAGCTATCAGACGACCGAGGGACGCCCGACTGGCTCAGTCGGGAGAACACATAACTCATGACCTCGGGGTCATGCATTCAAGCCTGAACGTATTTAAAAAAAAAAAAATAATAATACTGGGATGCTATTCCCATGGAAGAGAAAGTGGAGCAGGCCGGCACAACGGACACCCTTCCGCTACAACCAGCCACGAGTAGAGTGCCTAGCAAGTCTATTTTTAAAAAGGTACTGGATACGCAATCCTTATCTTACCTAAAGCTTCTTGTATCGCACCCCCCTCACCCCAAACTTCTTCCCATCTCTAAGGCAGTGACTTTCAAAACTTTTCACCTATTACTCCGGCAAACAAATAAAATTTATATTGAGAAGTAGTATACATATGACCTGAAACAAATGCTTCACCAAACAAATTCAGTTTTTATTACCTGCGATGCACCCTGCTAGTTTCTATTCAACTGTTCTCTACTCTACCGTATTTTAATTTATTCCATTATATTCCTTCCTTTCCACTTCATTCCATTTTATTCTACTGTTTTTATTACGGCAACGCTTACTAGGTGCTGAAACAAACAGCCCTTAACTCTCAGCAGCTTAACAAAATACAAGTTTATTTCTTGTGCATGTCCCAGCCCAGAACGGATCAGGTGACTCTACTTAGTGGATTCGTCAGCCCCTCTGGAGATCCAGACTCTTTCCATGTTATGATGCCACCACCCTAAACACAGAATCATGGCAGAAAGGAAAGAGAGAGAGAGAGAGAGAGAGAGAGAGAGAGGTGTGAAAGGGGAGAGAGAGTCACCGAGAAGATTTTACGACTAGGCTCCTAAGTGGCTTGTATCTCTTTGGCCAGAAGCAAGTCACACGGCTCCGACCCAGCTGTAAGGGCCACAGGGGAGCAGTCCGAGCACCCAGGAAGGGGAAACAGGATTGAGGAGCACTCACGCAGTCTACGGTACACCATTCTCTTCCAGTTTGTTGAGAAAAGGGAAATGCTGGTTCTGACTCACTCTGTGGAGTTCAGGATTCTATACTGGTTGCAAAGCGAGTTGGAATAACCTGGCCTTCACAGCCTGCCTTGACTTTTCTGCCTTGTGGACTAAGCCTTTCTTTGTTTCTGCCTTTCTATTCTTATCTGTCATGGGACCTGACTTCTTTGTCACTGGTGAGGGGACTCTACCTTCCTAACCACCTTCCTCCCTGCCCACCCAAATCTGTCCCTGACTCTGACCCTTTGCCTGAGAACCTTCCGCCTTGGATGCTCAAGTCCATGAAGTAGTCTGTGGCGGCTGTGGCAGCCATGGCTCCTGTCCCCTGCCTCATGCTGTCTTTTCTCCAGCGCTCTCGTCCTGTCTGCTCTCTTACTCTTCCCAGACCTGGGGCCTGTGGCGAGCAGTCTTTGCTTCCATTTCCTCTCCTGAGACAGTAAATGACCAGGTTCTGTGGGGCAGCTAATGGCCCTTCCAACCACGGGGCTTCGCCCCCGGCCGGCTGCAGCGTCTGCCTAGGTCAGGACTGAAGTAAGTGAGCCAGCCAGGCATGTAATCAGATCGCCCTCTTCCCCGCTGCTACTCTGGTGAGTAGCCATGGAATCTGATTCCAGCAGCATCTTTATCTCCCCACTAGGCCTCAGGGTTCATTATCTAAAAAGCACTGGCTGTTAGGTAGTAGCAAATCTGTTACCATAGAGAGGAGCTGTCTCTTTAAAGCCAAGTTGAGGGTGGAGGCTAAGATCCTGGGCTTCCCAGTTAAAAGGCCTTCTGGCCCCGGAAGAATTGCTGGCTTACTGCTGTTCGTGTTGATAAATAATTTTAGTCAGTACTTAAAAGGCGCTTACCGTTGGGGCGCCTGGGTGGCTCAGGCGGTTAAGCGTCTGGCTCTTGATTTCAGCTCAGGTCATGATCTCATGGTTGAGTTCCAGCCCCATATCAGGCTCTACAGTGACAGCTCGGAGCCTGCTTGGGATTCTCTCTCTTCTCTCACTGCCCCTCCCCCACCCGTGCTGTCTCTGTCAAAATAAATAAACTTAAAAAAAAAAAGGCACTTACCGTGCACTAGACACTGTCCTGGGTACTTTATAATTTTAACGAATTTAAGCCTCGCAGAAAGTCTATAGATGAGGAAACTTAGGCTCAGAAAGGGCAAGGATCTGCCCACAGTCACAGAGCCAAAAAAGAGTAAAGCCAGGATTCATACTTGGGCAGGCTGGCTCCAGGTACTGCCTCCTTGAGAACTACATTGCCCTGTTCCCACGAGAATAATTTTTGTTTGTGTATAATATTTACATGCTGCTTACAGGTCTCAAAATGTCCTCCATGTACTTTCTGACCCTCGCAAGAACCCTGTGATCTAGATATTAGAAGGAAAATGAGTATTTTGATGCTGCTTTGGAGTCAGCTTCCAAGGGCCGATGGTTAAATTTTCAAGAATTTTGCATGCCAGTTGTAAACAATGGTCTTTATTTAAAATGAAATTCTAGAAATGTACGATATTCAAACGAAGATAATAAATACTTGAAACTCATTACTTCCTAATTCTTTTGCTACATTTTGCTCTTATCCGGGCACTCAAGATGATCTGAATCTCTGCTGTCCGTGTCCGGGTGGAAACAACGTGTGATCGGTGCCACCGAGCAGCTCTCCCCAGCTCCGCGCTGGGGGATATCACATCGGTAGCAGTTGTAGTCACACCAGGACCAGCAAATTCTTTGAAGGCTCGCCCTCTCCGTCAGCCTTCCCAAAGGGGCCGGGGCTGGGGCCGGGGGGGTGGGGCAGATACTTACCGGCACGGCCCCTGCTCCCATGGGTATGACCCTCTCCGCTCCATGCCCACCATCTCAGGGGTGTGCTTCCCGTGACTTGTTTTCCTGCGCTTCTCACTGTTGGGTCCCCAAGGCCTAACCTGGTCTTCTTTCTCTCGAACTCCCCATCGAGACCCCACCCGGTCTCCTGAGCCTCCAACTCCCTCTCTTTGCACCCCACTTCCCAGAAGGCCTTCCAGAGCAACCCACAGCTGCCCGCACTTGGCCTCGGTCCACTGACATCCAGTCAGCCCTGTGGCCCTCATTCCCACCATGGCCAAGTTCTGGCCTCGTTTTTGCAACTTCTAAGCATAAAGGCCCACCCGCTCTCCTGTCCTCCTTCTCAGACCTGGGAGTCAGTGAGGCCCGAAAATGTTCCTGCTCCAGACTTCTCTCCCACGGTCTGACCCAGCCGGTGGGCAAGGGGATGGTTAGCTTCTCTGTGTGTGTTCTCTGGGAGCCGGGTGCAGATCAAAGAATGAGAACGGTCCTTCCCTAGTCTTAATGCAGAACACCCTTAGCCATGCCAAGCGCTCCTAAGCATGCCAAGTGCTCCCGTTGGCAGCGTGGGCCCTGACTTATGGGCATCCAAGGGATGCAGGGATCCTGGTCCCTGAGCCATCTGACCACCTAGTAAGTACAGGATAGAAGTTCATCTTCATTCTCTCTGAAATGCACTTAGATTTTTTTAAAGTTAAGGATCCTCTTTCATACACTATTTCCTTTACAGCCCCCATGGACTTGTGGGAATTCTAGAACATTATCATACTATACGAACATATGTAGGGTTCATTACACGCCAGGCACCGTCCTCCATTTGAAAGATGAGAAACTAAGGCACAGAGAGGTTAAGTAATTTACTCAAGGTCACACAGCTAGTAAGAGTGAAGCCAGGTCTTGAAACCAAGTGGTCTGGCTTCAAAGCCTATGCTCTTAATGGATGTGCAGAAGTGACCTTAAATCTAGTGGTCGTCCCTCTAGACTTTGACAGTATTCTGTTTATACCGGAGTTAAGAACTTACGGCATCTTATTGTCATTATCTGTCTACAAGTTTGTCTCTATCCCTCCATTGTCTACACCCCTCCCTGCACCCCTTCACCTTGAACCCCCTAAGGAAAGGAATGTCTTCTTTTTATTTTGTCCAGGATCCAGGGCAGAGTCCAGTATGTGCTAAGTGCCCACCAAATGTTAGTCCAAAGGAATGGTCCTTCTCACTTTCAAGATGAGAGCACGGCATTGTCAGCTGAGGCCCAGAGAGCTGATAGAAAAGACGACAGAGGCCAGGCAAGAGCCCAGGTCTCAGGCCGCTAGTCTGGCACTTACTTTGCCCTGCCTCACTGTTCTCCTCGGCTTGGAGGGTTGGGGGCCAGATTACGGGGACCTGGAGCGGGCCCACTCACCACAGCGGTCTGCTGGTCGTAGCTTCTCCCAGAAAAGAGTGTGCTTGTCCCAAAGCCACCCCCAGAAGAGACTGAGACGAATGGCCATCGCTGTGCTAATCACTCACTGCCAGCGCAGGTGGGCACAGCTCGGGCAAGAGTCCAGCCTCACCTGAGAAGAGTTACAGATGCACAGAACACCGAGGACTTAACGAAATCTAGAAACTCCTCATTCACTTTTTAATGGGCTTCAGGATTGCTCTGATCCAAATCCTATCAGGGAAAAGGCAGAAAGACCCTAAATCACAAATCTGGCCCCTACCACACGCATTTTGTCAGAGTCTCCTGAGCAGATTACCCAAGGCTTATCCACTTTTTCTCTAAGCCTTGGGTTGCAAATGGCTGTTTTCAGCCTTATCCTTAGGTACAGAGGAAAAAACTCCTGTTTAACCTAAATGTAAATGGCCAGAAAAAGAAAGGGAGGGGTGAGGTTCCATGTTATTTTACAAAGCATAAACAAATGACGAGTAAACAAAATAATACCAGGGACTTTAAAAATTCAATTAACCTTTGAGATATCACCAGGTCCGCGTAATTCATAACGACTATACAATGAAATGTTGATAGTGTCACTAAGGCCCTGGCAAGGATTAAAGTACCTTTGACAGATCAAAGAAAAAATAAAACATTACTCCATTTAGGTGCAGTGTTATGGAGAACTTGGCATTATAGTTCTTTGGAAATGATTAACTCCATGTGGTATTGATGGTAATGATCCATTTTCTGGCATAATGAATTAGGCATTCCTCCATTGTTCTGCAGCTTGGCTGCGTTCTGTGTGTATGTATCAGTGGTAACTTTTTAAAAATACCTTTTGGTTTCTCTCTCTGTCTCTCTCTCTCTCTCTCACACACACACACACAAGAAAAACACGCCCTATAGGCTGCCAGAAGAGAGAACACGAGCCTTGAAGCTGATTTATTTCTCTCACCCTGAGTAACCTATTTCCTACCTGAGACGCGAAACGACATCAAGATGAGGGGGACGGTTTTCACTTCTCTGAACTGGGAGGGAAATTGCTCCTCTTCAAGCTGGGAGCTCAAAAACCTTTGCTGAAAAGGGTCCATTTTTATCTATCACTTTCTCCTTCTGAAAAGCCCTTGTTTTTAAGGAATAATTCTTCCAACAAAGGCTCGCCCATCAGGCATCCCACTCATGATTAGTTACTCGGTGAAAATGAGAAACGACCTCTAAGTGGCTGATCTACTTTAGCAGCAAGAGATAATCGCAGCCTCTAATTTCCGCAACTTCCAATTGTCTTGTGACTGTGGGATTTTTAAGCTGTGGAAACACCAAGAGAAACGAAGTCAAAAGAAAAGTCAGCTAGTGTGATACCTAGATTCAATTCGTCTCTTCGGTTTGTTTTGTTTGTTCGTTTTTTAATGATGAGCCGCCTCTGAGAGTGCTGATCTGTCTGTAACATCACTGCATTTCTGCATATTATGCTGCACCCTCTCCGTGGCATTTAAAAGTGAAATATTTGCCTCAGAAATAAAAAAAAGATAGGCAATAAAATGTAGCTGTAAACAAGGCTTCATGGCTTTATTTTTCATAGATAAATACACAATAAGTTCAAAGTCGAATTGAATTCCTAAAGCAATACTCCACTAATCTGTATTCGGGGGTCTCAAGCGTATTATCTGTAATTTACAACCAATTTAAATGGCATTAACAGTCTTCCCCTTCTGGGAATTTAAATTTGCATCCTACCATTGAATTAAACAGTGATTGCATATTTTCTATAGGGGACGGAATGCTCTTTGATGCTTGTTTTGAATAATGAAGCATCTATTCATGCACAGGGTGCAATGTGCTCCTTTGTGCTCCATGTAATTGAAGCAAAATGTGAGTTAAAGAGATTTTTCCCCTTAGCCAAAGGTTTGTTGATTGGTGTCTATTTTCATCTATTCAAAATTATGAAAACAGTCATCTCTCATGGCACTGGAAAATCATTTACCCAAAAAGGCCCTGAATGAAGGGAGGTCAAGTTTCGCCTTATTTGATCTTTTCAAAGATGGAGCAGGATGTCAGAAAATCTTGCAAACTAACCTCTGGGGGGATGATACTGTGGAACACTTTGCAATTCTTTGGACTCAAAGAATTAGAAGTGGAAGACAGGGAGAGAATATAGACTGTTTCTAAAATTAAAAAACTTCCATAACCTTACTCTCCCTCCGACGCCAAACTATACTGAGATGGGAGATTTCCTGCAAATCATAGAATCCGAAGCCTTAGAAATCCAGGGATGGCACATTCATTTAGGGTGCCATCGGTTTCCTCTAATGCACCCATGCCAGACATCGGTCATCAATTATTGCTGTCTGTGCCACTGAGTGAAGATAGAACCTCATGATCAAGGGCTCTGGGCAGCCAACGGCAGTTGCTGTGAGCTGGCACTAGCGTCGAAACCTATTTGCCATTCCAGGTATTCCACCTATCTCATTTAATAGATGGCTCTAGAAAGATGAAGTGACCCTCTAAAGCTCTCAGCGCTGGTCAGTGACAAAGCCAGGACCAAGAACTTGCCACTACTGATTGCTCAGTAGTGCCCTTTCCACCTAACGCCACCCATGCATAGCTACATCCCCAGGGCAGAGCTCTGAGGAGACACTCAATAATTACTTTTTTAAACCGAATGAATGAGTAAGAGAGATACACGCTGTTAAACCTTCACCATTACGGAAAAGTAGTTCCTTCTTTGAACATAATAATCCCTCTGACCCAGCTGGACATAATTAGACAAGGTCCGAACAAAATTTGAGCATCTGTTTACCAAAGCCTTCCTTCGGAGACAGGGAAAGTCACACATGTCAATGTTATCAACAAGAACAAAGCGTTTATGAGAAGAAATGGTTTTTAAAGACTTTAAAATCTCTTGAAAATATCTATTAATGTATGACTGATACACAATTGCAAGCCATTACTCAGCAGCAGTGACTGAAGAACTTAAACTTACTCCGCTGAATTTGAAATAAAATCATGTTGAAAAATTGAGTAATTCAGACATTTCAAGAATTGAAAGGGGACTTTCTGTTTAATACTCCATATTAGTATTCTAGTATATTTCCGTTAAAGAAGCAAAAGAGTAAGTGTTCCTGACACTTGTCTAGAGATTATCAAAGTTCCTTCATATGAAATGTTAGCCTTTTTTGCTTTATAATAGGGCCCATCTCCAAGATTTGAAATTAGGGAAAACATAAAAATTCAACCCTGCCACATTCTTAAGTGTATTCCAGTGGTTCAGCCAGGGACAATTTTGTCCGTCAAGGGACGTTTGGCAGTGTACGATTTGGACCATCACAAATGGGAGGTAGGTGGTGCTATTGGCATCGATGGGTAGAAGCCAGGCAAGCTGCTGAACAGAGAGTTAGCCAACCCCAAATGCCAACAGTGCCGAGGCTGAGAAACCCTGCTCTATTCCCTCCGCCCTCGACTGTTCATATCAATTCGGCCCTATGTTGAATTTAGAATGTATCGATCTGTGGCAAATAGGACATTTAACTGTGGTTACCATAATATTTTATTTCTCTCCTTTTTTTTTCCTTAAAGCTATTGTTTCCTTATGTGGAGAGAAGACAGATATTGAGGTTCCTCTTGTTTGCCTTCTCCCAGAGACAAACTAGAGATTAGCTCAGGTAGCTCAATTCTGGGGTTTTTCAAGAGCACAGAGAAAGGCTTCAGAAGCTCCCCGGGGTCTCAGATACACTCTAATATGCTGCACGCTGGTCTCATAAAGGCGGGCGGGGGCATGAACGGCTTGCTCCTATATAAACCTGAGGCTGGCTTCCCTGTCTCAGTTGTAGAAAGGGAAGAGTGGAATGTTGTTGTCGTCTTAATTTCTATCTGTTGTTATTGTTCCTCTACTTATTCTTGTTGTGCTGCTAACTTGCTTTGTGATCCTGGAGATGATGAGCTCACTGCTTCCTACTTTCTGCCCTTCAGCTCTTCCATCGGCTATGGGGCACTCGCACTGTTCCACTGGAAGGTAAAAGGAGAGCATGAAAGCCAAGATGTTTCAAGCGCTATCCAGTGGCGATAACATTTCTAACTTGGTGGGGCAGGGACTGTGTCCCGTTTGGCCTCTAGCTCCAGAACCCGTAGGATCCGTGCTGAACACAAAACAGGTGCTTAATAAATAAGCACTGGCAGTACTTTGGAATCTGGCAACATCTACCGATGCTGAACACTGATCTACTAATTTCACTCCAAGGTGTGTACCCAAAACAAATGGGTGACTATGTCCTGCAAAGAACAAGTACAAAAGGCTTCATAGCAGCTTTATTAAAAATAGCCCAAAAAGTAAAGAACTCACATGTCCATCAACAGGAGAATGGACAAATAAATAGCGTTTATATAATAGAATGGTGAGAGCTATAGAAAAGATTCAACAATTGCACGGCGAGCTCGCAGCAGAGTGCCTGGTAGTAAGGGATACTTAGTAACAATAACAATGATGACAGTGATAATAAAAATTATTGAGCATTCACCATCTGCCAGACCCTTTTAGGGGGTTTACACACACTCATTCATTTCACTCGCAGAACGACCTGACAGAGTAGTTTCTATTTCTATTACCATTGTACAGAAGACAACAGTGAGGTACAGAGAGGTTACGTAAAATTTTGTTGAACTAATCTGAAATACAGATACATTCTGACCCTTTTTAAAAAGCACCATATATAAAACAATATTGGGGGAAATTCAAAAGCAACAGTTTGCCCTGTACTTAGTAGGGACCTATCTTTTCTCCACTGTGTCCAGTGTTAGGCCTTTCCATCTTGTACCTTTTGGCCGATCTTACTTTTCAAACTCCAAAGCCCACGCAGATGCTGCTCATGGGATTAAGGGCTACTACCATTTGCAATGCTCTGGTGAATGGAAACCCGATGGAGCAGTTTGCCTTTGATTTGCCCCGCCTGCACAGGGACAGCGCCGCCGATGCACTCCTGTAGGGCAGTCAGTCAATGAAAACCTGAGGGTGACTTTTTGAGGCAGGCCAGGGGGAGCTAGGCTGTCAGATAACGAAGGCCACACCCCTCCAGGAGCCCAGGGCAGCAAAGGGGTGACAGACCCGTCTGCTCCTCCCACAAGGTAGTTTCGAGATCTCCACAGTTAATATGATGTCACGGAAATACCGTTTAGGCTCTTGTACACTTTGTCGTGCCCCAAGTAGCTATCTTGTTTGCTGTAATGGTGTTGAGGAAATCGGGGGGCGGAGGAGTCACCAGAATAATGAGCACTGAGGTCGTATCTCAATTGTTCACCTCATATGCTTCTGCACATTACTTTGGACTCACAAAAATGTCTTCATTAGGAAAGCAAATAAATATAGGTGACAAAGGAATACTCGCACACACATCCACCCCACCCCCTCCTACCCCATCATATTGGAAAAAGCTGCCACTGATAATGACAAATTTGCACGCGAGAGAAGGGTGGGAGAGAGCGCGGAGCATGGAGAGTTAAAATCACATCCTATCCTAGCCACAAGTTTATTTATGGTGTGCTCAAGGTTTACTCCCCACCCCCATCCCTGCATCCCCAATGAGATGGTGCTGAGAGGGCAGAGATGGGACTATTAAATCCCCTCATCTACAGCTCATCTCCGCCGTTGGCGGCAGCTGGTGCCTCCCCTCCGCAGAGCTGGCCCCAGTGGATGGTGGATGTCGTTACTTGAGGAGACAGGAGTTCTGGCCAAGGTGATGGACGGTGTCAGCCCTGCTTTCTTGGGGGCTATTCTGGACACTCGTTGAGAGTAGCTCAAAAATTCAGTAGGTTCAATGCTTTTAACATGAGTTAATTGGCTGTGTTTTGTGGGGTCCAAAAGAATAAATTGCCAAAAAAGTGTTTTTAAAAATTTTTTTTAAATGCTTATTTGTTTTTGAGAGAGACAGAGCACAAGCAGGGGAGGGGCAGAGAGAGAGGGAGACACAGAATTCGAAGCAGCCTCCAGGCCCCGAACTGTCAGCACAGAGCCTGATGCGGGGCTCGAACCCACAAACTGTGAGATCATGACCTGAACCGAAGTTGGATGCTTAACTGACTGAGGCACCCAGGTGCCCCAATCCGAAAAATGTTTTAAAGAATCAGTTTGAGAGCAAAAAGTAGTAACTTAATTCTGGAATTCTCAGGACATGGAGTAAAAAGTCCCTTTCTTAAGGAAAGCTCCTAGGACTTTTTAAATTAAAAATATCTAAACAAGAAATTTTTATTAATTGACTTTTAAAATTATACAAGTAATGGTCACTGTAGATTTTAGAAAATAAAGGAAAAAAAAGAAATTAAAAGAACACTCAAACCCAAATTTCCCAGATAACTTTCCAGTTTTCCCATATGTATATGTGCATGTTTCTATGATTATTTTTTAAATGGAATAGTAATGCACCTAGCGATTTGTAACTTGCCCTTTATTTTTTTCGTTAAATAGCATTGCTTCAACAACTTTTCAGGTTAAGCAATATGCTTCTACACTATTATTCAATACAGTTGCCTAGTATTCCATTGTGTGATGTACTAGAATTAATTTAACCAACCCCCTTTTATGGACATGTTTCTGAAACCGGTTGATTCCAGTTTTCCACTGTCATAAATAAAAGTGGGGCAAATAATCCTGCAGGCAAACCTTGTTTTTTTTGCATGTATGTTCTCTTAGAAAAATCTGTTAGAACTGTCATTGATGGGGCAAGGGTATTTTTAAGGCTTTTCAGATGTATTACGGAATTGCCTCCAGAAAGGTAAGAGAGGCCCGCTCACCTGCCAGAAGTGTGTGAGACTAGCCCACCCCCCAAACACAGGGGTGTTTGTGTAAACATTTTAAAAGCTTGCAATTAACTTTCTTTCTATTGCTTTTTGTCTTCTCTCATGTCCCCAGCCTCCCTCGGTTCTCGACCCACTGCTGTGGTCCTTTCAGAAAGCCAAGAGAGAGGACAGAACCCTGAGCAGAACCCATTAAAGGAACTGGTTTTGGCCAACTGTCAAGGAATTTCAGTTTCAGGCTGGAAAAAGACAACACAAAGAGCTACCCATTCATTCTGTGCGAGAGGGTATTTACATTACATTTTATAACAGTCATAAATAAAAATGGCATTAATCTGCCAAGTTGTTGTTTTTAAAAGAGAAAACGGGAGGAGGTGGTTGACCTACCAGAGAAAGCCCTGTGTCTGCCAGAGCTTGGCTAGGAGTATGATTTTAAATAGCAGGGCAAAGGTGATGAAGCCCGTTCAACATCTCTGTCTCCATGGCAACCGCATCTCTGCTCTGAGGCTGACACAGCGGCAGGGACCAAAATACACTCCTTGTGCACAATTACACTGCAAGTTAGGACTTTCTTTTTATTCCTTGGAAATGCACGATTTAAAAATACAAGCAAGGACAGAAAAAGAACAAATCACAAACAGCTAGAAGAAAGTCTTTAAAATGACTAAGTGAAGAAAATGAACATCCAAAGGGCATGATGAAGTCTGCAGCCTACACTTACTCTGCATAGAGATTGAAAATCTTTCTTGCACGTGAGTAGAAAAAAAACTATGCATGCATATATAAGGGTGTGCATTAACTTTTTTAAATGTCCTTTCCCTAAATTTTTAATACAGGTCGATGTTGCTTTCAGCATATTCACTGAGCTCAGGTTATGATTTAATCAATTAAAGCAGCCACGCAACTTACACAAGTGGAGGCTACTCATGCGCTAAAACCAACAAAACTTCAAAAAAAAAAAAAAAAAAAAAACCCTGCATTAGCCCCGAGCTGTGGAGGGCCTAAGTTGCCCCTTTAAGGTCAGTTAAAACCTACAAGTGGTCACTAATGTATCCCTGAATCCTCCTGAGGTACATCTCTCTGTTTATTTTTAAGAGAACTTGACAATAAAGAAGTACAGGGGCGCCTGGGCGGCTCAGTCGGTTAAGCATCTGACTTGGCCTCAGGTCGTGATCTCCCCATCCCTGAGTTCGAGCCCTGTGTTGGGCTCTGCGCTGACAGCTTGGAGCCTGGAGACTGCTTTGGATCCTATGTTTATCTCTCTCTCTTCCCTTCCCCCAATCATTCTCCCTCTCTCTCTCTCTCTCTCTCACTCTCAGAAATAAATAAACATGGGGCGGCTGAGTGGCTCAGTCAGTTAAGCTGACGACTTAAGCTCAGGTCATGATCTCATGTTCATGAGTTCAAGTTCTGCATCGGGCTCTGTGCTGACAGCTCTGAGCCTGGAGCCTGCTTCAGATTGTGTCTCCAACTTTCTCTGTTCCTCCCCCGTTTGCATTCTCTCTCTCTCTCAAAAATGAATAAATGTTAAAAAAAAAAAAAAACAGAAAGAAAGAAACATAAAAAAAATTTAAAAATCAGAAAATAAAGAAGTACAGAATCATGACTGTGAACTGCCAGGTTCTTTCTGCGCTGGTACCTCTGCCGGTTAGTGAGTCATGTTCAAGAAACCTGGAGGGATGATATAACTAGTAAAGCTACTTAACATTTAGTTCTTAGAGAAGGTACCTCAATTAATGTCAAGGAAATAAACGAATGAACGGAAGGGAATGTGAAACAGACACATGATGGGCTCACTGTATGGATACTTCTGCTGAACATGCCAAGAACACCTAGTTCAGTGGATCTCAAGCAGGGCTGATTTTGCCTCCAGGGGACATCTGGCAGCATGGAGAGACAATTTCATTGGCCACAACTCTGGAAGGGGGGCTACTGGCATCTAGTGGGTGGACGCCAGTGATGCTGTTCAATGTCCTACAGTGCACAGGACGGACCCGGCAACAAAGAATGATCCAGCACAAAACGGCAACAGTGCCGAGGATGAGAAACTCTGATCTAGCCTGACTGTCCATGTCGCCACTTTTGGTTCAGAGGGTTCTGGGAGTAGATTAAATGGTTTTAGGTTCTGTATTCAGTATAAAAACAAAATTCTCCCTGAATTGAGTGTTAGTATTTTCTTCACTGTTTTTATCATCACATGATTTTTTCCCTTGTTTTAAACACAATATGTTCTATTTTATTTCAGGTAAACACTCCTAAAAGTAAAAAACAATAAACAGAAAACAAGAGGTGAAGCATTAAAAGTAAAAAAACAGGATTCATTCCTTCAAAAAGAGCATTTGCAAAGTGGCTGGCATAGAGGAATGCTCGACAAACATTAGGTATTTTATTATTCCCTACGTTATTTTAGCATGAAAAAACCACGTATACAGACTAATATATCGTGTGTTCGCTGCTGAAATAATAATAATGAAAACTACTTAAACACACTTTGCCCAACGCCTTTGAAACCCGCGTGTCTCCTCCCTGATAGTGTTTCTCTCACCTCAGAAAACCATTATCCTAGTTTTGTTCATCATTTCCTTGATAGAGGCATAAACATATAAATACATAAATTATTTGGCTTCCCTTGTCCTTGAACTTTATATAAAGGGAGTCGTACTGTACATCCATTTCTATGAATTGCTTATTTCATTCAATATCATGCTTCTGAATGGTTGCTCCAAGTGCATGTGTGCAGCGATAATTTCTGCGGTTTCACTGCTATCCGGTATTTCGCTGTATGGCTGTATCACACTTTATCCATTTTACTGGTACTGGACATTTGCTTTTTCGGGTTTTGCCCACTACAAATTAGGATGCTATGTACATTGCTATGCACCTGTCCTGGGGCACATGCAAAGCGTCTGAATGGTTTATGGGTCATTTGGGGTTCCCTGGTTGTGAAATATCTGTTAATGCCTTTTGCATCATTTTCTATTAGGCTGATACATATCGTAATAGACTCCTCACATGGCCAACAAGGATCCCTACCTCCGGGTATTCGTAGCCTTGTGTAATCCGCCCCCCTGGAATGTGGACTGGACCTAGTAATGTGCTTCTCACAAATGGAACACGGCAAAAGTGATGAGATATCGCCTCCGAGATTAGGTTACAAAACATGGTGGCGTGTGTCTTGCTAGCAGGTTCTCTTTCTGGCACCCTCTCCTGCCCTCCTGCTTCCTCCCCACAATGAGGCCAGCTGCCACCTGTGAGATGCAACGTGGAGAGGCCCACATGGCAGGGAACTGAGGGAGGCCTCCTGCCAACAAGTCATGAGAGACAGAATCCTGCCAACAACCACGTGAGTTTGAGCTTGGAAGAAGGTTGTTCCCAGTTGGGGCCTTGAGATGACTGGAGCCTGTGAGAGCCTGAGGCAGAGGGTCCAGCTAAGCCACGCCCAGATTTCCGACCTACAGAAACTATAAGATCATATATGTGTGTTGTTGTAAATTTCTAAGTATTGGGGTAATGTGTTACATGGCAATAGAACACACACACAGGTGTGTGTAAGTGTGCGTGTGTGTGTGTGTGTGTGTGTATCAAATAGATAACGTACATATACATTCTGGAGAAGAATTATCTGTTAGTTACTTGTATCGCAAATATCTTCAACCAAATTGTGGCTATTTTTTTTCACTCTCTTAATGGTGACCTTTTATGTAAAGAAGCCTTGACATTTAATATAATCAAATGTATCCATCTTTTTCTTTAAAGTTTGAACTTTTTCTGTCCTATTTAAGAAATCATTACATACCCCCAAAGCTGTTACATGAATATTTCCTTATGTTTTCCTCAAAAAGTTTTTAGGTTTTATCTTTCATATTTAAGTTCTTAACCCATCTGGACTGGATATATGTGTCTGATAAGGTAGCAGTTCATTTTGTATGGCATATGGTGATGTAGGGATTCATTTCCATTTTTTTCCCTTGGGGATAGCCAATTTTCCCCGTTCTATATATTGAGTAGTTTTTTTTTCCTTCCCAGTTGTAGTCATAATTGTCATATATCAAGTTTTCATATATGAACGTGTCAATGTCTGGAGTATCTTTTCTGTTCCACTGTCTAAACCTTATCAGCAGGACACTGTCTTGGGGCACCTGGGTGGTTCAGTTGGTTAAGCGACCAACTCTTGATTTCGGCTCAGGTCATGATCTCAGAGTTCGTGAGCTCCAGCCCTGTGTTGGGTTCTATGCTGATAGCATGGAGCCTGCTTGGGATTCTCTCTCTCTCTGCCCCTTCCCCTCCAAATAAATAAACTGTTAAAAATTAAAAAAAAAAAAGGAGTACACTGTCTTTACCACAGTTATATAATATTTGAGGAGTCAAATTCCATCATCTACTTTCTCTTCCTTAGGAGCATCTTGGCTACCCTTGGTATATATTCTTCATACATATTTTATTTTAAATGTTCATTTAGAGAGAGAGAGAGAGAGAGAGAGAGAGAGAGAGAGAATGAGCTATAGCAGGACAGAGAGAGAGGGAGAGAGAATGAGCTGTAGAAGGACAGAGAGAGAGGGAGAGAGGAAGAATACCAAGCAGGCTCCATGCTCAGCGCAGAGCCCTAGGCAGGGCCCAAACCCACGATCGTGAGATCAGGACCTGAGCCGAAATCAAGAGTCAGACACTTAACTGACTGAGCCATGCAGGCACCCATCTTGATATATATTTTAGAAACAGCATACCAAGATAAAACTTGTTGGGACTGCAGTGAATTTATGTATTGGTTTGGGGAGAGTAACTATTTATAGTGCTGAATCCTCCTATCTTTGAAAACAGTATTTTCATAGACTTGACTTCAGACTTTCTTTAACATCTTTCAATAAAATTTTAAAATTTATTCCAGGGAACTCTTGTACATTTTTGTTAGATGTATTCCTAGATAACTTGTGTACTCTTGTTACCATTTTAATTGGTATCTTTTTAACAATTCTTTTCCTGATGTGCAGAAATGCTGACCTACAAAAATGCAGTTCATATTCATAGATTGGAAGAACAAATGTTAAAATGTCCATACTACTCAAAACAATCTACAGATTTAATGCAAATATCAACAGCATTTTTCACAGAACTAGAGCAAATAATCCTAAAATTTGTATGGAATCACAAAAAAACAAAAACAAAAACAAAAACAAAATCAAAACCAAAACCCAAATAGCCAAAGCAATCTTGAAAAAGAAGAACAAAATTGGAGTTATCACAATTCTCAATTTCAAGATATACTATAGAGCAATAGTAATCAACACAGTACGGTACTGGCACAAAAACAGACACAAAGATCAACAGAACAGAAGAGAGAGCCCACAAATAAACATACAATCATATAGTCAATTAATCTTCAACAAAGGAGGCAAGAATATGTAACAGGCAAAAGTTTCTCCGTGCTGTCGTCCCAGGAATTGTGTAAAAACACAGCTCTTGATGCAGATTCAGTCCTTCTCACTGAGTGCCATGCCCACATGGCTCAAGAGGGAAACTGGCTGGAGGCCACCAATAAGACGGTATAACCTGACCAAGCTGGTTAATGTCATGGTGGGGAGGATTCTACTATCCCCAAGTAAAGCTCTAGCCTGAAGCTATTCTTTGCGTTAAGTATAAGGTGACTGTCAATAGGTTCTATAATCAAGTTGGAGCTTCTCTTAAATAGCCCATCCACTACCCAGGCAACATCTGATTCGGCCTAATTATCTGTCTTGATTCACTATACTGAGTGGCTTGGTACAGTAAACAGGCTTCCAGGAACGTCAGACTGGCAAGGATTACTATGGGGTTTGGAGGAAGTTAAAAACCTCCTTAGCCTTTACACTGCCATCTGCCAAATGGCGATTGCACCATCCGTCCTGAACAAGAGGCAGTCTGGCAGGTTCTGAGGTCAGACTCCCTGGGATCAAACTGTTGAAACTTGGGAGAATGGCTGAATCTCCTTGAAAATGGAGCCTCAGTTTCTTTATCCATAAAGTGGAGATGATTATACTAGCCTTACGGCACATGGGTGGAGGCTTAAATCACACTGCTGAAAACGTCTAGCCCAGTGCACAATCCATCGTAGACGCTCAACTAATCCTTGGTGCCTCGCCCCTGCCCCTGTGAATGTCTTGCTTGGTGAGAGTTTGGGTAGACCCTTGGCTGTAACTACAACAGAGGACTAAGAGGCTACTGAAATCTGCGGCAAAATAAAAGATGTATTTAGAGCAGCAAGGGATTGGCTGTGACAATAATAGTCTGCATATGGGAAGTAAGCCTCAAATGACAGGAAAAAAGAGAGAACTCGGGCTAAATTTTTTAAAAGACATGCTTACTAAGGAGGAAAAATACATTTTTTCCACCCCCCCCTCCCCGCGCCGATGCAAGCTATTTTTCTCCAGAACAACGACAAGGGGGGAAAAGCTGAGGTTCTTTGAGATAAAGACTGGACCCCTCAGGGCTCCTTTCCTCAAACCAAATCTCATAGCTGGGCTTTGTCAGACCAATTTCATGAACTGTAATTGTAATTTCGAGAATCACTATACCCAGAGCCCTTAAACCACTAATGGAGAGAAATCTGGGTCTTTTTGTACATCCTGCTATTTCCTTTCAGATCGTTAACGTTCCTTATTGGAATGGCAAACAGTTGTTTTGATTCTGGTTGCAATGGCCCTGGACCAAGGGCAAGAAAGCATTCCTCTGTTTGCAGCCTGGCTAGAAAGACTCAGTCATACGAGAAAGGAATTTTTCCCCAACAAGCTCCTTCAGCCGCCTATGCTGGACCTGATTAATTCAGGAGGGCAGCGTCCAGGAAAATGCCTTTCATTCCAGTTAAGCTCTTCCTGGCTCTGTCTCTTTTCCTTCCTCAATTCAAAGAGTCTGAAGACGCACTTTCTAAAGCATCCTAGTCCCTGACATAGGAGAGGAACATTCAGTCCCACAAAAGGAATACAGAAAGGATTCCTTCTAGATGGCTTTTGACTCAAGGGATTTGTGTCTGTCGGTGTCTTCAGAAGGTGACAACGGTGATTTCTATGGCACTGGAAACACTTGGGGTAGACAGACATTAAGGGTGGGAATCTGGAATAGTGAGGGCAACAACGATAATGACCAAGAAATGTGTCTAGGGCAACACCACTGTCAGCCTGTATATTTCTCCTGATCTCCCCCTTAGTCTGAGTAATACCCCATCTGAGTAATAACACGTCCTTGGTGCTGAGCAAAGCAGGTTGATTTCATCCATTCTGCTCTCTGTGTTCCTCTTACGGGAGAGCAAGACCGTAAAATGATGGTGAGGATAGTAAATTTTTGTTATTTATTGGCGGGACTTTCTATGCCCTTTGCTAAAAGCTCTCGTTGGGAGAAGCGGCAGCAAGGAGGAAAGTATTTCTTTAGCATAGTTGTCATTTTTCAGTGAATGGAATGTGGTTACAAAGGTCATAAATGCTGCCTCTGTGTCGTCACAGAGTAGTAGTATCACAAGTGCTAATATTTCATACTGAAGTTAAAATCAATTAATTCATTAGAATTCCCTGGTTTCAAGGAAGTGGCTAAAACGAGGCTACGTTTCAGGGTTATACTAATGGTAGTATCTGCAATCTTCAGGGCTCATTTCGAAATTAGCACCCTGAGGAGCGCAAGTGGTGGCACGTGGTTCCTAAATTACTGAAAGCTGGTTTCATATCTGGCTGTAAAAATACAAATCGGCCTCTTTCATCCTGTGTCGGCTCAGAGAGCAGCTGCTTATGATATAGAAAATACCACGGCTGGCTGGTTTACAGCATCCACTATAAATACAGGGGTATCTTATTCATCTGAAGAAAACCATGAATTGGATCGAGACAAGTTCGAAGAAAAAGCAGGAGTTTAGATTTTAGTGAGTGTCACAAAACGCATCCCAGGCGGAGGATTTGAGCTCTGGGCTGCTTTTCTGGCAGAAGCCGCTCTTCCTCTCCAGCCCTGCCCCCCGCCCACCTCAACATATGGGATCCCCCAGGGCCACTATCTTTCCTAAAGAATTCATCTTCTCCAGTAGATATTGGGGCTGGTGGGGAAAGGAGGAGCTACTGTTGTCTACAGAATTAAAATCATGGAAATTTGTCTACAATCCGATTACTGAAATGCACCGAGGTATTATCTAGCCCTTCGTGTCATGAAGCGCCACGTCGAAATTCCCCAAACAAGGTGAACTGTCAATAACAGTGTCATAAAAGTCCATATATTATCAGGCGTGCCATTTCATTTCACCACATTAGACTATTTGTATAGGAGGCTAAAGTTTAATTCCCTGTAATTTTATTGCACTGGCTTTAGTTCTGATTTCTCCAGCCCCACATATTTAATGAGCTATCTATATACTGCCCCGTGCCACAGAGGATTTGAGGCAGCTTATGACAAATAAAACGCACATGGTATACAAAAGAAAAATAAAGAGTTGAGAAAATCTGGTAAAGAGAAGATGACAGTCAGAAAATCATACAACCAGAAGCCAGATTCAAACCAGAGCTGTCTTTCATCCGGCCTTTTAGGATTGTTGGAGGCAGCCTCCAAAGTGGCTCTGTATTTCCTAACTATCACAGGGAAGAGCCACTGGGCTAGAGGTCCCAGGAGAGCGGGGATATGTGTCAGTTTCATTCCCTGCTCTGCCCCGCCCCTGCTGGTGCTAGCCTAGCAGGTGCTCAATCGTTCTGTGGTTCTGTGTTGATGAAAGCTGAGTGAAAGAGGAAAGTGCCTTCGACTATGAGATTCAGAGTGTTGGTAAGATCAAAAAGAATGAAGTGTTCAGAAGAAGCAATTCCTGGAAATAAAAGTTAAGGAAAAGTTCCCCTGAGTCCTCGAATAGAGAAGATAATGTAGCATAGTGGATGACGTCCTTGACACTGTCCCTACGATGGGTCAAAGAATGAAATTTCCTCCACCGTCTTTTGTAATCATACTCAGTGCGGGCAGAGAGGATAAGGCCACAGCACTGTACGGTAAAAAGGAATTTTACAAGAGGGCAAATGAGGCAATGCAAGTAAGTCTAAAACGTTTCAATTCCAGGAGCACCTGGGTGGCTCTGGTGGTTGAGCGGCCAACTAAGGCTCAGGTCATGATCTTGCCATTTATGGGTTCGAGCCCCGCATTGGACTCTGTGCTGACAGCTCAGAGCCTGGAGCCTGCTTCAGATTCTGAGTCTCCCTCTCCCTCCCTGCCCCTTCCCTGCTTGCACTCTGTCTCTCCCTCAAAAAGAAATTTTAAAAACATTTAAAAAAATTAAAAAGTTTCAACTCCAAGCTTTTCAGGGGAATATTTGTATATCCCTAAAGGCTTGCGTCTCTGCGGGAGACCAATATTAAACACAGATTAAACAAGCCCTATCTCCATGGGTGCCAAATTTGCTACAAGATGGAGTTGGGGGAAGAGAAGGCAAGTTAAGGCATTTAAACCCTTGCTACCCAAAGTATATATAAACCAGCAGCGTTGGCATCACCTGAGGGCTTATTAGAAATTCAGAATTTCAGTCTCTCCCCCAGAATTACTCAGTTTGGAATTTGCACGTAACAAGGTTCCCAGGTGATTCGTACACAGAAAAGTTTGAGAAATGCCTCTTTAATCTATTATTGTTATATTCAGAGAGATACAGAGTATTTATGAAGTAAAATGTAAAATTTGCATAACTTAAAAAAATTTTTTTAACATTTATTTATTTTTGAGAGACAGAAAGAGACATAGCATGAGTAGGGGAGGGGCAGAGAGCCAGGGAGACACAGAATTTGACGCAGGCTTCAAGCTGTCAGAGCCCAACGCTGGGCTTGAACTCACGAAGCACGAGATCATGACCTAGGCCGAAGTCAGACACTTAACCGACTGAGCCACCCAGGCACCCCAAATTTGCATAACTTTTAAAGATGATATGAGAAACTTCAGAGAAATTTCTCACCAGTGACTGGCAATTCGGGGCTATACCTCTGGCTGAGCAGGGAGGCTGCAGGAGCTGTCCTGTCCTCAGAGTAAAACGAGACTTATTTGAGAAGCAGCGCTCCGATTTACCGAAAAAGAAAAATCTAAACTCTTCAACTCCTTAATGATGGCTCTGAAATCCTCAATCTCTCTCCTCCTGAGTTTTTTTCTTTTTGAATCGATGTAACAACCTCTCTGTCTTTAATCATTCCTCAGATCATTGGTTACTGACAGTGGTGTCCTGATAAACCCACTGTCTAGAAAATAAAAAGTGCTTGTTTCTAGCATTTTCCACTTACCATGGTGTAAATACTCCCACCATGGCCCATTTCAAGCTACCTAGGGTTTAATCACCAGCTCAATTCCTGAATATTTAGCAGTTTCTAGAAGTGAGTACCAGCTGGCTCCAGCATGCCATTAGTTCTAGACCCTTTTCCACCCTGACTGCCTGTCTGAAATCCATTGCAATTTGACAGCCTGCCATGATCTGAGTACAATCATACAGAGTCTGGCAGGTACCATGTACAATGGAATTAGCTTTCCTATTATACTATAATCAGAGTAGTCCAAGATCACATTCGATACTTGGCACCCATGTACACCTCTCGCTCACGAGTTTATAATAAATTAAAGGTCCTAAGACTCCGTACCCACCACTATACTAATGTTGGCCCCTGTCCCGTTGATACAGTTTTTGTATAGTTTAATTTTTCAACAAAAGCACATGCATTTACCTATATTCTTATTGCATTTAGTCTTGTTCATTTCAACCCTTCATTCTAGCTTGCGGAAAACCCTCTGAGTATGCCATTGGCCATGGGATCTATTTGTCTCTCTTCTGCATCTTCTACACATTTGCTGGGCTTTTCTCTTAAGTGTTTATTAGAGAGTTTAATAAAAAGTAGAAAAGGCCAGCATTAAGAGTGTAGGGGCCAAGGGTAAGAAGCCTCAAAATGTGCCATTTTGGCAGGCAGATTACTATGAGCTGAAAACAATTAAGGCCCAAAGACTCAGGAAGAAACTTTGACCCTCCCCCTAATTGCCTCAAAGAATTTAGATAATGGATCTGCTCTAGGAAGAGAGCTATCACCAGTGATAACTACATTATAATATAAATCAGGGGTGGTAGACAGGGAGGAATTTAGCAAAGTTTGTTTGTTAAAATTCATCCCTATGTCCTGTTGTTTCTGAATGGCTCAGCAAACATACTCTTTTTCAGCTCCTCTGAATTACTTCCCTTCCCTTTGAAGCCCCAGACCACTACTCCCTCCTCCTTAGTTCAGGATGACATCTACTACTCATTGTGCCCGAACTCGAGTGTTTGCAAGTATGTAATTAAATTTTATTTTCTCCTGTCAATCTGCCTCATGTCAACTTCTTAGATAAGCTGGAAGAATCTTGAAGGACAGAGAAAAAACTTTTCCTCCACACCAAGAGGAAGACGCTTACAACAGTAGCAGAGATCTAACTTAAAATTTACATTCAAGACCAGAGACGAATTTACTTACCTATTCCATCACTCAGACTACACTCTTTGTTTCTCATCCACAAAATACCATGATAGCCCTGTTAAGTAGTTTGCTGAGGTCCAGATATACTATGTCTAAGGCACTCTTCTTGTTGGCAATTCTAATAACGCTATCAAAAAGGGGAAAGGATGACTGAGTTTGGGTATGGAAGGATTTCTTAATAATCATCGCTTTTCACTTGAAGTGCTTCTAAATCAACTGTTTAATAATACACTTAAAATTTCTCCAAGGACCAATGTCCAGCTCAATGACTTAACACTATGGTATTTCACTCATAACTGGAAGGTTTCACCAATGCAGAAAACCAAGCAAACTAGGAGGGGAGGGGCTCGATCTTGGAATTAGACTCAGTTGGTGGGTTGGACGGGCAACTGGGGGCAATTCGAGGGATGGGAGGAAGTTCTGACCAATAGGTGGAACATGGCGGGTGGGGAGTATAATCCCTCACAATGCTCTGACAAAAGCAATTGGTGTCATGGAAGTCTCTCAAAAGGTAACGGAATAGAATTGGCAGGTAAGTGAAGCCAAGGAGATGGTTCTGTATTGTGATCTGAGGAGACTTCTATCCACAAGTTGCAAACTGGTCCAAGAACAGACTCCAATACCTAAATTAGCAATGGATACTGCAAAGAAGAACGGAGGCACAAGGTCCAAGGATGGGGGGACGGTAGCCCACAAAATATGATGGTGTACTACCAAAGCATTGAACTAGGACCTCTCTTATAGAGGTCACCTCTTGCCCAAGAGCCTGACTTAGGCTGAACTTTCAAACAGATATCAGGGGATTCCCAGCATGAGGAGAGGGTGGATAAAAGGGCAGGGAACCAGACAAATACTGAAATCTTTCATCTGTGAGAAGTATAGTGTAATACCAATTCAAAAACTTAGACTCCAGGGTCAGATTCCCTGGCTCAAATCCTGGCTCTGCCCTCCATCAGCAATGTATCTCGGGCCGATTACTTAACTTCTCTGAGTCTCGGTTTCCTCACTGGAAAAGTGAAGATAGTATTAATGCTTATCTCATAAGGTTGTTGTGAGGAATTGATGAAGCAACCTATCTAAAGCACTCAGAAACACAACCTGGCACCTAGTAGGCACTATATACACGTTTGCTACCAGTGTCATCTGCCTTTTCCGGTTGGAAAATCTGGATATGAGCCAATCCTCTAGCATTTCTTCCTTTCTCCATCACGTTCCTGGTAACCGACAGCAATTCTCTAATCTCATTCTGCAGGTTCTTTCAATGACCACAGATATCATTTGCCCAGGCTTAGACATTTTTAACTCATCTCAAACAAAGAGAGGCTTTTAAAATATTATTTAATACCTCTTCACTTCATTCTTTTTTTCCATGTGTGTAGTCGAGTGTTTAAGAACACTTCCTTTTTTTCCCCTGAAGTGTAGTGGACATACAGTGTTGTATTCATTCCAGGCACACCTTCACTCCCTTAACCAAGGGAGAGGCCCTAGGACACCATTCCCACAGAGCAATCTGTCTTTTCCTCTTGTTCCTGTTGTAAAATTCTTTTCCTTTACGAAAAGGAACATAAAATTGAGATTTGGAGGAGGTAGTCAATAATATTTCAGATCAAAATAACCTCCTCAAGTATAGAAAGTGGCCTTGAGAGGCAATTAGAAGATCTGTTTTTCAGTCTTGCTTTCTGATGCAGCAGGGTTAGCATGGCAAGTAGTGTCCCCTCTCTGGTTCCAGAGTCCTTCTCTGTCAGAGAGAGAGCATACTGGATGAGCTCTTCTCCGTGCCTTCTTTGTCCACTCTGGTAGTCACTCACTGGGAGTGGCGCCTGAAAGCTTGAAATGTGGCAAGTCCAAATTAAGAAATGCTGGATGTATACAATACATACCACATTTTGAAGACTTATGACAAAAAGAATATCAAATATCTCATTAATACTTCTATATTGATCACACATTGAAAGGTGAGTATCTTGGATATATCTTGTTAAATTAAATATGTTATTACAATTACATTCACCTGTTGTTTTTTTTTTTTGATGTGTCTACTGGAAATTTTTAATTACTCATGTAGCTCACATTATACTTCCTTTGGACAGCCCTGCTCTATAACACTCTGACTGCTTATCTTGCATCGGTGGTGTTTCCCAAAGTCAGGGGTGACAGTCGATAGGATTAGATATGAATAGCACGATTCCTAGTGGCATTCCTGGCTGATTTCTCTTCTTCTCCCTAGCCTCGGTTGGTAAGAATGGCCCTGAAAGTTCCTGAAGGTGACTTACTAAACACTGTGTAGACAAATGACGAAAATCACGATTGCCTCTTTGGTTGCACAGAAATATCAGCTTTTCGTTACTATAACTCATTCTCAACCCTACTTTCAAAAGAATGTAGTGAAGGCATTTACAACTTCAATTCCCAGTAAAGAATTATTCAAATTACTTAAAAAAAAATCTTAGAGTTTATATCCTCACTTTCATTCTAGACCACTTATGTGAGAATGAAAAAACTGAACTCTGATTTCAGGAGGTTGAAAGCACAACAAAGGCAAAAAAATTCCTTCCAAAACCAGTGAGGAAATTAGTGGAGAGGATCAGTAACATCAAACTAATTAACAAGAGTGAGAAAGAACACAAGAGGGAAGACAAGAGCTCATGAATGCAAAAGAAACTACATTTTAAAAAGCATTAAATAAAAATCTCAAATTAAACTAAAAATATACTCAAAATAATTGAGACTGGCACAAACCTTGTTACAAACAAGATAACGGGGTGGGGGTAGCGCTGGGTGGCTCAGTCAGTTAAGCATCCAACTCTTGGTTTTAGCTCAGGTCATGATCTCACGGTTCATGAGTTCGAGCCCTGCGTCGGGCTTTGGGATGCCGGTGTGGAGCTTCCTTGGGATGCTCGCTCTCTCTCCTTCTCACTCTGCAACCCTACCACCGCTCCCAAAATAAATAAATAAACTTAAGAAAAAAACCCAAGACAACAGGGCCAAAATGGAGTCACTTATGCTAAGCCCCATATCACCAGACCGAGACTTCACTTGATTATAGTTTTAACCCATTCCAATCAGTCAAATAGGAATTGCCTGGTCAGCACTAGGTAGGTAATCTGCCTGAGAGACCTCTGCTGTCACCTAAAGGAAAGTGACTTTGCCACAACCAATCTGCTTTTTGCCTAGCATAAATTCCTGCTCCTTTCTGCCCATAAAAGTCTTTCATTTTATACAGCTCCTCGAAACTGCTTTCTGTCTGCTAGATGGATACTGCCTGATTCATGAATCATGGAATAAAGCCGATATGATCTTCAAAATTTACTTCGATGAATTTTGTTTTTCAACAGCGTGAATTCTCAGGAGACTAATCCAATGTCAATGATTTATAGTCCCAAAGAAATAATATGTTAAAATGAGAAATCCCACAGTCAACTTCCATGCCTAGTCTCACAGGACTTGAGACTTTGGGTTTATCACTGACATTATGGATACGAAATAAAAATGCTTTACTTCCTGAGAATAAATGCTTTTTCCTTAATTTACTCTAAGTCTATTGCCAAAATTTGTTACATCCAGACCATAATAAATAAAGTAGGACAGTATTACAAAGAAATAACATTTCCAAGAAAAGAGAAATAAAAACAACACACGCACACACGCTCACACTTTTAAAAAAAAATCCTAGGCATTAAAAATAGTCTACAATGAACCTATAAGTTTCTATTAAATCACCATCTTGACAACCAAATTTATGCATCTAAATGAGTAACAGACATTACATACCATTTTGGACTATTTTCACCCCGTAGCTATGAATGATGAGTGTGCAGGGGGAAATAACGCTGTGGCAGCCAGTAATATATACGTTTGGGTCATAAAACAAAATATCAAAACAATTTCTTGGTTTCCCCCAAATAGAAGGCATTTCGTTTTTGCTTCTGGGTTGGGGTGAAAGTTCAAATAGGGAAAGAGATAAAATAGGAAGCGAGGGCCCTGAGACAGACTTTTTCCACTTGAACATGTGGCCTTGAGCAGCTTAAGGTCTTGCGCATAAAATAAAATGGTTACACTCTTTTAATTGACAGAGACTTGGCGAAGGTTGCCCTGTTTTCTGGGATTCAGATTCAATAAAGCCTTCCTGAGGAGCTGCAATCCTCTGAACATTCACCACATAAAATGTCAACCAGGCCCTCCGACTCGCAGGGCTCAACACACAGAAGTTCCATTTGCTGGAGGTCAGAGCACACAAATCAGATCAACGGGTGCCCCAGGGGAAAATACATTCTGGGTTGATTCTTTGAGAACTGTTTGCCTTGCATTATTTGCATGGGTGGCTATCTTTGTCATAAAATCTGTTTTGTTTGCTTTCTAGAATCACTTCATCACTAGTGACAAATATTATAAAGCATTTTATGTGGTTAGGATATTGTCCTAGGAACAGGAGCTATAAAGAGAAAGGAGACACACTCTCAGCATTCAAGAAACTTATATTGTAGTTGGGGAGAGAATCAATCGAGGTCTAAAAAAATATAAATAGTAATCTAAGTGTGGTAGGAGGCCGGACTTGGATTTCAGTGGGATTTGGATATGAATGGGCATGATCAACAGACTGATTGGGTGGGCTCACCAGAAGACCCTCTGCGTGAGTATTGAACAGCTGCTTTAAAAAGCTCCTCCCAAACAGGACAGAAAATGCCAGGAATAACATGTTTTTACCAGTAACAAAGCGTAAAGGAATAGTGTTCTGAGTAAAACCCAATAGTTACACTGTCTCTAATCCAGCCCTGGGGAAACATCTCTTGGATTCTAGGAAGAACTAAAGCAATAAGTAAACATTTACTTTCACGAAAACTCTGTAGAACATTAGAGAAAGAACGTGTTTTGAAACCTCTCTAACAGAGTATGACAAGCGGGGACTGTGGCAGTCATCACTGCTATTCTCCAAATAATTCCTGCTCTCTGTTTTCTAAGCATATTAAGTTGGGATACAATTCTTGGTCCCCTTGTGTTTCGGTGAGTCTGGTGCCTAATTCTGGTATGTGGATGGATATATGGAAATGGGTACAAAGAATCAAGACCCATGATTCTCATGTTCACACCCACCAGAAAGTATCCACCACGGATGAGGCAGTGACCAACATTTAGACAAAATCAGTTGGCTGGTTGATGGCATAGAGACTTTGTCATTGGCCACCAAAGAATTGGCACAATGGAAGAAATAGAGTAACCACAGGGGCAGAGATGGAGGTAACACATGGGCCCGAAAGGAATCTATTACTGCCACTTCAGTATGTCCAGCCTGTTAGCACCATAGACCAATGTTGAGCCTCCAATATGATACTTTTCCTTGAGGAGACTGATGGGCCACTTGCTAACAGTTGACTTCATTTGGGTCACTTCCACCCTGGAAAATCCAGCAGTTCGTTCTCACAGAAAGATATTCATTCCACATATATAGTTTTCTCTTTTCTGTCTGCAGAACCTCAGCCAGCACTGCTATCCAAGGGCTTACAAAATGCCTGATACACAAGGATACAATCCCGTGTAATGTAGTATCTGACCAGAGGTGAGGGAGTGAGCCCATGATCATGGGATCCACCAGTTATATTACATACTGTACTGTTCAGAATGCAAGTGGCCATCAGAGAGCAATGGGATTGCCTGCTAAAGGTAGAGCTGAAGTGCCAGCTCAGAGGCAAGACTCCACAAGGATGGAATGCCATCGTCTAGGATTCAGTACACACACTGATTCAGAGACCTCTATGTGGTATTGCGTTCCCCACAGGAAGAGTGCAAGGGTCTGTGAAGGAAGAGGTAGAGGGAGGAGTGATCCCACCTGCCACTATTCCCAGTGACCCACTGGAGGGACTTTGTGCTTTCCATCCCTTCAACTTTGGGCTCTGCTTGATTAGGATGTCCCAAAGGGGGCACACTCTTGCCACCCTGACCCCCTTCAGAGGATACAGCAAGATGCCACTTGGGCTATCTGTGCTTCCTGTGTCTTGGGTTCAGCAGGCAAATAGAGTAGCCACCATCTTACAGGGGGGATTGATCCTGCTCAGCAAGAAGAAGTAAGGCTGCTCTTACATGGTGGTGGGGGTGAGGGGTGGCGGGGGTAGGAAGGGATATACATGAAACCCAGATGATATGCTTGGGCACCTCGTGGTACTCCCTCGTCCAAAGGAGACTGTGACTAGATGAGTGCATCAACCTCAGTCTGTGAAGGGAAGAGTTACCAGGGCTTAGACTCCTCAGGAATAAGGGTTTAGGTCATATCACTGGGCAAGTCACTGAGCCAGCAGAGATGGGAGCTTCAGGTGAAGGGACTTTAGAGAGGACAGAGGAAGATGACAAGGACCATTTGCAGCCCCAAGTCCCACTGCGGAAACGGGCGCTGCCGTTCATCACATTAAACTCTCTATTCAAGCTCTCCCTCAAGAAGGAAGACCCACCGGAACCCTGGACTAACTGCTCCCTGAACCTGTATGGAGAAGTGAATTTGTGTCAACCATGGAGGGAAAGTCCTTGACTACTTAGAACCATTTCTCCAGAAACCCTGCCCAAGTCCCTTCCATCAGGATTACAGAGATTTAACTCTGACCTGAGGTCTTAATCGTCAAGCACATCAAGAACCTGTCTTCCATCCACCTCCACTCCCACCTCCATAGAAATGAAGTTTTGACCTCCTAGTTTGCTTTGCCTCAGTCTCCTTAATATCACCCGGGGGCAGAGTATTGCTCTTTTGCCATTTACTTTACTTCTCTGGTCTCTCTTTTCTAATGATTCTTTTCAATGCTGACTCACAGTTTATGCATATTTTATCCTAAATTATTCTGATCATGGAAAACATATATGGAGGTAAAGCTGCCTATGTAGCATTCAGAGTCAGGACAGCTAAGTATTTAGTAGGCATCACTGTTCAGAAAGATTCATATCGAACGGCAAGGGACTAAGGAGGGTCATACATATTTTTTAAAGCCTCGATGGACATACCCTTCCTCACACTATTCACAGGTTCACAGCCTCACAGCTAGGATCCACCTTTACTCCAGTTTATCTTCGGGTTTCAATGTAACAGCCACCCAGAGGCACCTGAAACCACCATGTGACCGCTGCCACGCGTAGTTCATCTTGCATATGTGGCAGATATATGGGCTAGGTCCCAGGTTCTCCAAGTCCACCCTCTCCACGGCTATTTGTGACTCTTGCCACCTGCTCCCAGACAGAAACTGTATCTAAGTGTATACATGTGTTTTTATCAAGGAAGGGGATATTTATTTGGACCATCCTCTGTAGAAGTGAAGCAGTTTCTCAGGGTATTGCTGCATTTCTAGGTCTGAATGCTAAGGCTAATTCTCCCTAGTACAGAACGACCACCTCTGATTGCCTCCTAAAAACTGGAGAAAAGGCAGTGGCTGTCCAAATTCGATGCGACTTACCTGCATGTGAGTGGAAAGGCATTCAGTGGCCTTGGTGCTGGATATCAGGGAGCACTCAGCAGGAAGTCACATGATGGGATATGATGCTAGAGTCTGAAAAGAGGAAAGAGACAAAACGATAATGAAATATGGAGAGAGGTTCGAAACAGGGGCAGTCCCGACAATAACTGAACACACATTCTTGTTCAAAGGGCACAAGAACATTTACCAAAATTTGCCATATACTGGTTCGTCAAGTCTCAACAAATTTCAAAGGATGGAAATCATTCAGAGTGTGATCTCTGACCACAGTGATCTTAAGCCAGAAATCAGTAACAAAGAGATTATTAGAAAGTTCACAAATGATTGACTATTCAGCAATACACTTCTAAATACTCCACGAGTCAAAGAAGAAACCACAATGAAATGATAAAACATTTGAACTAATGATAAAGACACTGTACGTCAAAACTGATGGGTGTAGCTAGAGCTGTGGATAGAGGGGATATTATAGCTTTAAATACATGTATTAGGGAAGACAGGCTGCAGATCAATCATCTATGTTTCCATTTCAAAGAGTTAGAGAAGAACAACAAATCAAATCCAGGGAAAGTAGAAGGAAGGAAATACTAAAGCTGAGGACAGAAATCTGAGAAAAGAAAATAATAGAGCATAATCAACAAAGCCAAAAGTTGGTTCTTTGAAAAGATCAATGCAATTGACATACTAGAGGATGTGATACAGCTTTCCAAGCCCAGGGGCCAGAGAAGAACATCAAGGTTTAGGTAACGCTAAGCTCACAAAAGGGAGTTGAATATAGATACCGAACGGGGCCCAAACTAGTCTATCGGTGCGTGTTAGCTGCTAACGTGCGCAGTCAGACAGAGTGTGGTCCATGAGAGGTCGGCCAGGCTCCATGCACTGAGGTGTGAACAGGAGATCAGGAGCCAGCAGGGAACCAGCTCCCGAGCTGAACCACCGTCTCACAGTAGAAGCAGAATCTGTGAGGGTGTCTGTAGCAGACTCCTCCCTCATCTGTGCTTGGGAAGTGTTTTACACCCAGCATCGACGAAAACGCTCTTATTAATTCCATAAGTAGGAATGAGGTTTGTGTTCGTGTTCTCTGTGTCTGGAATGAGTACCCTGCTGTACTTTCACTTTCCTTGCCAGGACTCAAAGGCCAGAGTAAAAACTCCACAGCAACAGTCACCGTGTGCACCTTCCAGCCAGTGGCTGTCCAAGCATTTACCAAGAAAACATCAGGAGCTATTCATGCTCGGACCACACAATGACAGTGTAATATCCTGAGGTTTCAAGCAGACACAGTAAGAAGCCAAACGCTTTTGGAGGTCATGGTCTAAATCGAAGAATGGGGCTTAAAGAAAGTAACTCCCCTTTCTGTCTTCATACCTATGTATCAGTAAGGATACACTGGATTGCAAGTAACGGAAAATCAGTGTCAAATTGACTTTAAAAATGAGAAAATATATTAGTCCAATTACTACAAGTGTCCAGAGGCGGGACAGACTCCAAGCACATGATATTGCGTCTCCAGCCCGATTTGGCTCTGTCCCCCTCCGTGAGATAGCCAGAGCAACTCCAGACGTGACATGCAGACACAACGAAGGGTAAACCAAGAGGGGCTTCTCTCTGTCACTTTGGTAGTCTCCCCGGCAGAATTTCTTCTTACATTTCATCGGCCCAGATTGGGCCCTATATCCTTTTTTAAATTAATTACTGATATGGGATTGCCATGATTGGTTCAGGCCAATTTAAAAAACATTCTATTGGGGCTCCTGGGTGGCTCAGTCGGATAAGCATCCGGCTCTTGATTTCAGTTCAGCGCATGACCTCACAATTGGTGGGATAGAGGCCCACGTCGGGATCAGTGCTGACAGCACAGAGCCTGCTTGGGATTCTCTCTCTCCTTCTCTCTCTGCCCCTTCCCTGCTCATGTGTGCATGTGTGCTCTCTCTCTATCAAAATAAATTAACTTAAAAAAACGTTTTATTGAAGTATAAGATATCTAAAAACATGTATTTCTTTTTACAAACTCAATTATTACTGAGTTACTGAGGATCCACATATCTAACTAGGTATGTGTTCTATCTAACTAGAAGTAGATAAGGGCTTTTAACCTTGTTCGTACCATGGGCTCCCTTGGCGGTGTGGTGAAGCCTAAGGACCCCTTCTAGGAATATTTTTAAATGTATTAGGTAACATGTGTAGGATTACCAAGGAGTCCAGTTACTTGGAAATGACATTATTATAATTTTAATGCATTCATTCAGGTTAATTGAGATTAATTTGGTCATTCAATACATCTATGACATAGTAGTCATAGTAGTATATGTGCTTCTTTACTAATACGTTAAATAACAAAATCTAGTGCCAGGTCTAATTACTGCAATAATTCCGAATTGATGATGAGCATAAAGGATTCAACTGGTAACAAAATCATAGGTCCTGCCAATACACTAGGTGGTTTGTTGCCTACATTTATTATTGAAGGAAAAGCTACATTTCAGTCAAAGATCAGTGGAAATAAAGAGGTGGTTTTTTTTCCATGCACTCATAGACTCCTTAAATTCTATCTAGGGACCAGTTAAGTGTCAGTGGATCCAAGGTTAAGAACACCTAAAGTTTAGACTCATCAGTTGAAGTGGTCTGGATGCTGGACAGTTGAAGACCAGACTCACCCCAGTACATGAAAGAAATTGGAGCTTTGGGTTTTGCAGATTCATTTTTCATTCATTCATTAATTTAACAATTATTTGGATGCATTATGTGTTGGACGCCACGTTACGTACAGGTATGCAGTGGTGAATTAAGAGAGAAAATCTCTCCCATCATATAGTTTTTACAACAGCGGACAGGAGAGAGAATAAAGAAGTAAAGAGAGATGAAGATTCAGAGAGAGAGCAAGTTGGCCTTTTGAGCTGGAATCCAGAGGGCTGGTTCAAACCAAAGGATGCGCAAGTCTCCAACTGAGTTTGTTTTGTTTTGTTTTGTTTTAACAAGTAATTGCTAAGATTTCTCCTGAGCAAAACAGACTTTCCAGCAGGGACACTCTGGACCCCTGGTGAGCCCTCCCCTGGAGGAGTCCTGACGATCTTCAGTGCGGTGGATGATCCCATTTAATTTGATATCATCCAATAAAGATCCCTATGACTTGCCTTGCCGTGTTGATTTTCTCCACCAAAGCTTTTGGCCAAAGCCAGAGGTTCATCTTTCAGTGATGTGCCTTAAGATGCTATCTCTAAAAATATGTTATGTCTCCAACCTGCACCTTACAGTATCAGTGACGGCATTTCAGGAAATACCACAATGCCCCCAAAAAACGAAGCTTCATTTTTTTCCTTCTTTCTTTCATTATAAAATATTTCTTGAGCACCTGCTGGATAATAAGCCTGATGCTGGGAGCAAAGGCCACAGAGATTAATAAGACATGGCCCTACTCACAAGCAAACAACACTCTAGTGGAGGGAGCAGGCATGTAAACCAGTAAACGCCAGTTGGTCCTCCAGCTGCTAGAGGAAAAGTCTGTGGGAGTTGCAGGGTGATACAAAGCCTGAAGCGGGAAGTTCTACCAGGACTGGAGTGAGTAAGGGGGCAGGTAGGAAGGCTTTCATAAGAAGTCAATTCTTAAGCTTCATGTTGGAAGAGGGGTAAGTAGAAATGCTGCTAGGTGGTCAGGGAAGAAGGCACTTTCTTGGCTAGGCATTCACCAGCCACCATGGCCTTCCTCCACCCACAGGAGCCATGAATTCCCAACTGAAGCCCCAAGGAGGTGGTCCTAAAATTAGAAGCAACCAACATTTAACCCTGCTTTCCTTCAATGGTGCTTGGAAACAGGTGTGCTAAAAAGACGTTCAGATAGGGGAAAGACATGAAATCATAACTAGGCAAGCAAGCAAGAATCAGAAATAGCTTGATAGAGCAAGGAAAGGAAAGGAAAGGAAGTTAGTATTTCCATGTTATGTAAGGGAGCAAGTATTTTTTTTTTTAGGTCCTCAAATTGTCATGAGTGAATCAAGTTTTATATCTCCTTATACTGGATCAAGTGGTTCTAAACTTTGCCTGCAAAGCAGAATCACCTAGAGTTTTTAAAATGACCAATTTCTAGGATACATCCCAAACAATTAAATCAGTATCTTTAGGGGTGGGACACATGTACCTGTCATTTTTAAAGCTCCCCAAGATGCAGCCCAAGTTGAGAACCAGTACCCTATGATCAAGGGTCATTTCTGTCTGTAGAGTGGCAGACAGTAAATATTTGGCGCTTTGTAGGCCATACCATCTGTCGTGAGCACTCGACTCTGCCAATCGTAGTGGGAAAGTAGCCACAGACAATACATAAATGAATGGTGCGGCTGTGTGCCAAGAAAACTTGATTTATGGACACTGAAATTTGAATTTCATAGCCTTTTTAAGGTGTCATGAAATATTTGTCTTTTGACTTTTTTTCAACCATTTAAAAATGTAAAAACTATTCTCAGCTTTACTGGTCTTACAAAAACAGTAGGCTGGTGGATTTGGCTCCTCGGAATAGCTGGTCGTTTCCTGCTATCGGCAACAGGAGATACCAGAACAAGGAGAGCAAAATGAGAGGCTTCCGTTGCCCCTTGGTGAAATATCAATTTGAAAATAAAACACATTCCCACAGCCTGAGCATTTCTGTCTTCATCCCAATTTTGTCTCTGAAAATTCAAGCTTAATACTACACACATATTGCTAAAATTACATCTCACTGCTCTCTAAAAACATACAGGTAAGGTGGACAAAATATACAAAAACGAGTTTTCGAAATATGATTCTGTAACCCTATGCGATATCCACTTTCAAATTGCCAATATTGCAACCCGCTCTGCAATTTCATCAAACTGGCAGAAACAATTGGATGGGGTTGGAAAGCGATGACTTGCCAAATGTCGCTTGAGCCAGCGGGGGCTGGAAACAGCCTTGCTGACGAGGCTTCAGCTTGGTGGATGCGCACACAGCTATAACCAACCTGTTCTCAACCAAGTAATTACCTTCTCCTGGGGAGAGAGAGTGGTATTAAAAAACTGCAGAAAGATAGCACACTGTGTTAGGGGAGGAAGAAGGGGACAGAGAAAGAAAGAGAGAGACAGAAGAGAGGGCTACAGAGGAAATAAATTCCTGCAAGATAAAAAGGAAGAGGGATGTGGAGAGAATCACTAAAATCCCATCTGGGAAAATCATCCGAGAGATGGGAAAGGAAACTAAAGGGCTGGCAGGTGAACAAGCTTTTTAATGGCTTAATAATAGGGATGTTTGGTAACCAATGAGGTGAATGTGCAAGTGACATAAACCAGCAGGGGGTCTTGCTGGGGACCCGCAGCACATGCTAATTGAAGGACATTTAATACAGGGTAATGGCAGAAAGATAGGGCTGCGGCTGAATCCACTTCCCTTCATTCACGAAGGATGAGCTGGCAGAATTTAATAGCTTGGCACTGTCATTTGAGAGCAGCAGCAGATGGAAAAAGTCTTCTTTTTAATGTGGGAACCAGTTGAGGGAAGGAAGCAAGGAAGGAAGGAAGGAAATGAGGAAGGGAGGGAGGGAAAAGAGAAAGAGGGAAGCAAATACATGAAGTGTTAATGAGAGAGCCCACGGTCTGATTCAGGCTTAGGGAGCTATTATCTGCCATTCATTAGAAAATGCCCTCCCTCCATGCAGTTCATCACTACGTCCCCTTCTCAAACTTTGATGTGCAAACAAATCACCCCAGGAGCTCTTTAAAAGGCAGACTGATTCAGTAGGGCTGGGATAAGGCCTGAGATTCTGAGATTTCCAGCACACTTCTGGTAGTGTCGCTGTGTTCCAAGGACAACACTTTGAGTAGCAAGGCTCAAGGTACAGTAGCCGCTGGCTCAGGTGGCTGTTGAGCACTTACATCTGCCTGATCCAGGGCGCCTGGCGGACTCAGCTGACGAAGCGTGCGACTCTTGATCTTAGGATTGTGGGTTCCAGCCCTTTGTTGGGTGTAGCGACTACTTAAAGATAGAATCTTCGGGGCGTCTGAGTGGCTCAGTCGGTTAAGCGCGAACTGTGGCTCAGGTCATGATCACACGCGTGCATGGGTTGGGGACCAGCAGAGAGCTGTGAGAGATGCAGCATCCGAAGCAGGCTCCAGGCTCCGAGCTGTCAGCACAGGGCTTGATGTGGAGCTGGAACCCACGAATCGAGTGCGCGCGCTCTCTCTCAAAAACAAACATTAAAAAACTTTTTTTAAGATAAAATCTTTAATAAAAAATACGCCTGACCCAAGTTAAGACATGTAGATGCCAAAGACCAGGTAAAAAGAATGTAAAACACATCATCGATAATTCTTACATTGATCACATTTTGAAATGATACTGTTTTGGATATAATGGATTAAATAAAATGTATAATTATAATTAATTTCACCTGCTTCTTTTTCACTTTTGTAAATGTGACTTCTTGAAAATTTAAAAATCACGCCTGGGGTTCGTGCTCTATTCCTACCGGACAGCACAGCTTTAGGCTCTTTCTAGTCACTCTCTCCTCTGGTTAGAGTTATAAAAACTGCTTTTGAGCAGTTTGTATGATTGAGGTACAAGCGATGGACAATACACCTTATCTCTTTTTCTCTTTTCTTCTCTCCTTCCTATCTCCTGCAGATCCTGCCCTCTCAGCTCTCACCAGGAAAATGTAAGGAAATCTCAGGCACCCTAAGAAAGGGTGCCCCTGAGCTCATTGCCCCACACTAACTCACTCCTCATGCAAGCCTTTACTTCAGCAAAACCCCTGGCTCACTCACTGAATCAACACTGGTAAAGATAAGACACAGATGCTGCACTCAAGTTCATGGTCTAGAGGAGCAGAAAGGCAGGTAGATAAAGACATACTACAGTTTCTGGGTGCTATAATAGAAGCATATGCAAGAGACACAGTAGAGAACATGATCTAACCTAGTTCCATTGGCCAGAACTTTCTTCTTTTCTGGATATTAGCTCTGTGACCTTAGGCAACTCCCCTGAGCTCTTGCATCTGTTTAATGGGAGTAATACTAGTGACCTACCTCAGCATGTTGGTATGAAAAGTTAAATGAGTTCATAATTATAAAGTACTCAGGTCAGTGTTAGACACATGGTAAGCTCCATATATATGTGAACTAAACAAATAGGCTTGAATGACCATTGTTAATCCACTGATATACGTTTTGGGGCATAAATCTAAATATAATTATGATCCCACTGCATCCCAACGGCCTTCCGGAATTCAGTACTAAGATGCTGCAAAAGACCCAAATGGATAGATAACTTGTAGTTGATTCACACAACAGAATACTATAAAGCAACAAAAAAGGAAATACATTACTGCTACTCACGACACTGTAGATAAGCCTCACAGATCTAATTTGAGCAAAAGAAGCCAGGCACAAGAGTACATGCTGTGTGATTCCATTTATATAAAGTTAAAAAAATATGCAGAACTAATCTATGGTAACAGATTATCTTTACTTTCAGAATGTTGGTAATGACTGGGAGGAGCTATGAAGTAGGCTTATGGGTGCTAGTTACATGGCTGTGCTCCCTTTGTTAAAACTTAGTGTACTATACACCTGAAAGTTTTAGACTTTACCTTATGCATATTATTTTACAATTTGAGCAAAATAAAGAAGCTGCAGGAGAGTTTTCTAAAGAGTTTCAGTTGGAAAATCCAGCCACATACCTCTGGGTACAGAGATATCAAAACCTACTTAACAGTGAGAGATGGATCTGAACACTTTTATAAAATTATGCCATTCACTTTGCTTCTGCTCCAATTCTTTTGATCTCTGACCCAGAATTAAGTCCTTCTGAGAGTAGGAGAAATGGATAAGTTGGGCAAGAAGATTAGAGAAGAGGCAGGAAAATCAGAAGAGAGCAGAGACCCAGAAGGGCCCTAGGAGCCCCACGGAAGTGGTGAAGAGCAGCCTCCATGGATCAGAGAGTAGCGCATCTAGAGAACAACACTGGCCAAGTGGTTCACTTCAAGACCCCTTGTGAAGCTGAGCCTTCTTCTCCCCTAAGGTTTTCCTAAACACTCTCCCACTGAGAGCTTTACCTGAAGGGCTTCTCCAATTCCCTGTGGGACTTTGCAAATTGCATTTTTCCTCATTGCATTTTTAAGAAGCACTAGGAGTGTTGCAAGGGGATGGGGCTGGCTACATCACATGGAGTCCTGTACTTAAAGAGACTTACACAGAAGACCTCAGATTATCCAAAGGGCAATGTAGAAGAACCCAGAACTGACAACAGCCTTGTTCAAAGCCACAGGATGATCATCTAATGCCCAGGAGGAATATGTGCAGAGAAAAGGGTGTTTGTGATTTTTTTTTTTTTGAGAGAGAGCAAGTAGGGGAGAGGGGCAGAGGGATGGTGGGGGGTGGGGGGGAGGGGGGGGAGGGAGAGGGAGGGAGAGAGAGAGAGAAAGAGAGAGAATCTTAACCAGGCTCCATGCAGAGCCTGACAAAGGGCTCGATCTCATAACCGTGAGATCATGACCTGAGCCAAAATCAAGAGTCAAACACTTAACTAACTGAGTCACCCAGGAGCCCCATGATAATTTTTACTTTGTCTCATAACCAATTTATTAACTTGGACAATTATATTTTCTTAATATTCACACACTACTACTAACACAAACAAAAATTATTTTCTAAATTTCATGATGATAAGCTTTTAGTATTTCAAGCACCCCCTGGTTTGTGGATACTATGGCAGGGATAGAAGGCTCTAGGATAAAAAGGTGAGAGGACTGGGGTGTCACTGCAGCCCAGCCATTATGCAGGTGGAAGACCTAACCTGTCTGCACCAAAGTCACTTTGATTATGAAATGGGGAGGAGGAAGAACAGAGGACTCTGGATTTTATGACATTTAAGGCTTCCTCAGGTCTGTCCTTTTAAGAAACCTGCATCCTTTTACCCTCCCCACTTCCGAAAGCCAACACCTACATTTCATGTGAGGGCTATCTCTAGCCACTGAAGCCAGATTTGTCTAGGCACCTACGTGGCAGGACAGAAGTGCCAAGGAATGAACCTCATTTGGAAGGAGCCATGCTCCAAAAATACTGAGGAGTGGTGTATAAATACCCCAGTTCTCTCGCCTTTAGGTGGAAGAACCCTGGAGCGTGTGTTTTACACTATCTCCCCAGAATCTTCTGGTGAGATCAAGTTCTCCTCAACCAACATGGTGACTGACTCGATAATACACCCTTGGTTCGCTACCTTCCCTTCCCTGTCTCGCTTCCTCACTTCCCTACAGAGTTTCCTTCATCACCCAAATAAACTATTTGTACCAGAATCCTTGTCTCAACATCTTCTGGGTGAACTTAAAGTAAGACAAAACCCCACAAACCAAACACTGTGGTGATAGGCTTCTTGAAAGCTGCAGAAAAATGGTTCCCTCGCCCCAGACATGAATTTTTTTTTAATTTTTTTTAAATATTTTTATTTTTGAGAGACACAGAGACAGTGTGAGCAGGGGAAGGTCAGAGAGAGAGGGATACACAGAATCCGAAGCAGGCTCCAGGCTCTGAGCCATCAGCACAGAGCCCGACGTGGGGCTCAAACTCACAGACTGTGAGATCATGACCTGAGCCGAAGTCGGCCGCTTAACCAACTGAGCCAACCAGGCGCCCCCCAGACACGAATTTTAAGGCATTTAGTAGATAATGTGAACAGGGGAAGGCTCACTGCCACCCAGACACAAGCTGAGGGCAAGACCACTTAACCAACTGCTCTTCTCCTCCTACCAGAATGGCGCTCCCGTTAGGCATTTAAACTGCTAAAAATGCGCAAGAAATAGTGGGATATTGGAAAACTTGCACCATCTGGCTAAATCTAGACTAGTGTCTGGGAGACACATTAAATTTGATGTATACTCCATTAAGGAAGATAATGAAATGGTCATTTTTCAAAGATACAAACTAAGCCACTGGTTAAGAGGCCATCCCTCCAATTTGATGAGAGACTTTCGAATCTGTTGTTCCAAACGGTTTTCACTATCGGCTAGAGTCTACACTTTCTTCTGAAGGGATGAGCGTGAGGCTTTTTTGTGTGTGTTTGGTCTAGAGAAAAATAGTAATTGGCCATCTTTGATCTCAAAGAAGGCTTTCCCTTCACTTCTGTTCCATCTTCTCTCAGTGTAGAAGTGTTGTTGTGGGACTGTGCAGCAGACACTGTGGAGAGATACCCAATGTTCATTCTCGCTCCTTCTCCCTTCTCCTTTGTAGCCCCAAGAGCCTGGAAAAGTCAGAGACTCACTTCTCTGCTTTCCCTTATACAAAGGTGGCCATTTTACTTCGGTCTGACCAATGAGACTAACAGGAAATCTGCTGGGAGGCTTTACAAATGGAGAGAAGTATGTGAAGAGACCTCCTTTCCTGTCCGCCCCTTCTTATGCAGGTGTGGCAGCTGGAGGCTTAGTAGCCATCTTGTGACCAGGAGGAGAGACTTCGCCAGAGCACTGAAAATGAGCAAGAGGGAGAGTAGGAGGAGCCCGGGTCGGCGAAACGCCACCAAACTGCCACATCAACTCTGAGACCACCCACCTCCTTGTTAAATAATAAATATCGTATTTGGTTTAAGCCACCATTTATGAGATTTGGGTTTTTTTGTTGTTCTGTGGTTGTTTTTTTTTTTTTTTGCTGCCAAAACAATTCCCAACTGGTATAGATTTTTAAAATAATTTATTGTTAAACTGGTTTCCATACAACACCCAGTGCTCATCCCAACAAGTGCCCTCCTCTGTGCCCATCACCCACTCTCCTCCCTCACACCTCAGTTTGTTCTTAGTCTTTGAGAGTCTCTTATGTTTTGTCTCCCTCCCTCTCTGTCTTTTTTCTTTTCCCCTCTTCCCCTTCCCATGGTTTTCTGCTAAGTCTCTCAAAATCCACCTATGCATGGAAATATATGGTATCTGTCTTTCTCTGCCTGACTTATTTCACTTAACATAATACCCTCCAGGTCCATCCATGTTGCCACACATGGCCAGATTTCATTCTTCCTCATTGCCGTGTAGTATTCCATTGTATATATATATATACCACGTCTTCTTTATCCATTCGTCAGTTGATGGACACTTAGTCTCTTTCCATGATTTGGCTATAGTTGAAAGTGTTGCTATGAACATTGGGGTACACGGGCCCCTATGTGTCGGGCACTCCTGGGTCTCTTGGGTAGATTCCTAGCAGTGCTATTGCTGGGTCATAGGGTAGTTCTATTTGCATTTTTTTGAGGAACCTCCACACCGTTTTCCAGAGTGGCGGCACTAGTTTGCATTCCCACCAACAGTGTAGGAGGGTGCCTGCTTCTCCACATCCTCGCCAGCATCTATAGTTTCCTGATTTTTCATTTTAGCCACCCAACCAGTATAGATTTAAGTAAATTTTAAAAATTGAAGTAGAGCATACATAAATATGTACAAATTATAAGTACTGAAGAATTTTCACAGAATTTTTTTTTGGTTTTAATCCTCCATTAGCCAAATGCTTTCAAAACAGGCATACTCCTTAATAGCACAGACTCTGGAGCCAGACCGATAACTTTAAAACCCAGATCCACTACACACTAATTCAACTATTTAACTTCTCTGGGCCTTGGTTTTCTCACTTGCAATACAGGAATGACAATATTATCTATGCCATGGGGTTTTGTAGGTATTAAATACATTAGCTTTTAAAATGTATGTGTCTGGCACGTAGTAGGTGCTAATACGTGTTTGTGAAATATACTGTTACTGGGTGTAACTCAGGAGGAAGGTAAAGTGGAAAAGACCTGGGAGAGAGGGTGAGTAGGTGTTTTGAGAGCTGTGCCTCACCTCTGGCCTTCGATGATCTTGGAAGCTAAAGTACCCAATGAATCAGTAAATGCTACAGTGATTTTACAGCCTAGAGCTGTATAATGGAGCTACAGACCTCTAGCACTTCAGTAAAGTTTTAAAATCTCTGTCTGGTCGTTCCTTTTTTTTTTTTTTCTTTTTTTTTTTTTGAGAAAGAGAGTTGAGGAGAGGGGCAAAGGGGGGGGAGAGAGAGGGGGAGGGAGAGAGAGAGAGAGAGAGAGAGAGAGAGAGGGAGAGAATCTTAAGTAGGCTCCATGCTCAGTGTAGAGCTCAACAGGGGCCTTGATGCAGGACTCCATCCCACAACCCTGGGATATGACCTGAGCCGAAATCATGAGCTAAATGTTCAACCAACTGAGCCACCCAGGTGCCCCTTCAGTATGGTAGTTATTTTCTTTTTTTAATGTTTGTTTATTTATTTATTTTGGGGAGGGGGAGGGAGGGAGAGAGACAATCCCAAGCAGGCTCTGTGGCATCGGTGAACTGTGAGATCATGACCTGAGCCAAAATCAAGACTCAGACCCTTAACCGACTGAGCCGCCCAGGCGCCCCATCTTGCAACGCTTAACTGGAACCTGGAAACTCGCCACCCTTGGTGCGACATACGATGTGAGCATAAATGGGCATACGTGTGTTTTACTGAGGAGAGGACTGAGAGTTTTCATCGGATTCTCAGAGGAACCCATGACCCACAAAAGGTTCAAATTACTTACTAGCTTATCTCCCCGACATCCTATCTGTGGCCCAGAGAGAGGCCATCTGAATTGTCACATTTAACTTTATTTACACGTCCCTGGAAGAAAAATTATGTCAATGAAAATGTTTTTCTACTCCAAAATCCTAGAATAATTCCAACGCAAGGAACTTAGTCACTTTTAAATAGAATCCTGCTGCATTTACAGATGAGAAATCCAAATTGTATCGAGGTTACTATGACCTACTCGGCATCCCAGAGAGAAACAGAGTTGTCTCAGCTCAGCATTGAATTTCCCCCCACAAAAATACTTTGGTGACAAAAAATCCCACCAACTCATTTCTTGGGTTGACCCTGGTCACAGTTGTTAAATGCTCCAAACTGCAGCCCTTTAAGTGTGGTTGCTAAGGGCAGCCAGGACCAAGGGGCTTCAAACATTGTATCCCTTTCATTGCTATAAGCTTTGGAGTGATAATTAGCTACACACCCTGGGCACCTGGGTGGCTCAGTTGGTTGGGCGGACGGCTTCAGCTCAGGTCATGATCTCACAGTCTGTGGGTTCGAGCCCCGTGTCGGGCTCTGTGCTGACGGCTCAGAGCCTGGAGCCTGCTTCAGATTCTGTGTCTCCCTCTCTCTCTGCCCTTCCCCTGATCACGCTCTGTCTCTCTGTCTCTCAAAAATAAATAAAACATTTAAAAAATAAAAAAAAAAAATTAGCTACACATCTCATGTGTATCATAGAGCAAAAATGGGAAAATAAAGCTAAGAATTTTCTACCAACCCAATTTATCCTCTTCGTGGGAAGTTGTTTACCACTTTCTTTGTGCTCCTTCCTCTGCTGTGATAAATCTTTAGGAACTCCTTTCTCAGTGCCATGTGTGTCCCCAATTATGAGTACAAGAGGCACAGAAATAGCAAACACAAATATATGAAATGGAAGTTATATATAATCTGCACAAACTAAACAGTTTCTAAATACAGACTGCTCTTTCTAGGGTGGGGGTGGTCGGGGGTGGTGAGGGACACTGATGCCAAACACGAGTTAATATATTTACCCATGAGAAGTGGCCTGGCTCTGGTATTAGGTAGTGATTAAACAAGGTTTTTTTTTGTGGGTTTCATGTAAGTTTAGAGGCAAACTTGGATATCCTGGCTCACAGCTCAAAGACTCGCCTGCTGCTGGAATGATTTTCTCATTTCTACTGGGATTTTGATTAATGTCATACCTGAATTGGCAGCAGATCTGGACCACTTTATTTCTGCGAGAAGGAAGAGGGGACAAGACGAAAAGGAGAACAGACTTGTACAACTGGGGCCACATTAGCCTGGCTGCAATTTAAGATTCAAAGGTCCCTCAGACTTTTTGTGAAACGTAATGCCACAAAAAAAATGTATTTCGCCCAGCGATGACTGAGAATCACATTTTTATTACCAGAGGAGGACAGTTTTAGCTGTGGTTGCTGATTGTAGGACACAAAAATAACAAATCTAATTATAGTCTTTATTCCGTATTTATTTTATTTTTTTGGTTGTATCGCTTTTTGCCCTAGAGCCTCATCCCACCCCCGCCCCTTTTCCTCCCCAAAGGCCAGAACGCACGCTTTCTTACTCAGCCTCAGGCTAACAGTGACGTCTTTGGGTCATAAAACAGAGGACCAGTGCAAAGCCGGGCAACATGCCCCAAACGAACAGCCAAGGGCCCACTCACAGGGAGACGTCTCGGGGAAGCTAGGCGGGTGACCTGTCCACCTGAGGCAGAGAGACCACACGACATGACTAAATTGAAAGTGGCTCACTCTCGGCTGGGCAGGCCAGAGGAGGGACACTTAGTGCTGAGAAATCAACTGTCTTCTTGAAGGTTCCAGGCCCCATGGGGAAGACCGCTTCTTCTCCCCACTGCCTCTCTCATCCACCACTCCATCCACCTGCACTTTTTTCATTTAGGGCTTGGGCTGGTCCATTTCCAACAGATTTAGATAAATTGGAAGGGCTGAGAAGAGGAGGGAGGGGAGAAGACAGTGAGGGAGTCAGAGGAAGAAAAATACACTTAACAGCAGTGCCCCCTTATTCACGGTTTCACTGCCCAGGCTTTCAGTTACCCACGGTCAACAGCAATCAGAAAGCAGCTAATGCTTCTGACCTGTGCTCAGAAGGTCAGCAGTAGCCTAACGCTGTGTCACGGTGTCTATGCCATTCACCTTACTTCGTGTCAACACGTAGGCATTTATCACACCACACCATCCCAAGAAGGGTGAGCACAGATATTCTGAAAGAGAGAGACCACCTTCACATAACTTTCATTTCAGTAACTGTCATAATTGTTCTATTTTGTTAGCTATTACTGTTAATCTCTTACTGTGCCTAATTTATAAATTGAACCCATCATGGGTATGTATGGATAGGAAAAACCATAGTATATATAGTTCGGTGCTACCCATGGTTTCAGGCACCCACTGAGGGTCTTGGAACATATCCTCTGCAGATAAGGGGGGGACTACTGCCAATTTTTCTCTAGGAAAAGGAATCATATATCTTGGAACCCCCAAAAGAGCAGCATAGGTAGCTAGATCCAGGCTACTATCATTCCCCCTCCTCCAAGTTGACCAGAGAGGCAATTTTAGGCTATTTCCACATAAATATTTGCCTTAATTCGTAGGAGTTTTTATAAAGGCATATCCCGTTAAAGGCAGAAGAAACTACAAATGCATTAATTAAATTACTTAATCACTGAAACTTATACCAACTGCAGCCAAGCTGGATTCCCAGAGGATCTACTAGCTTCCTCAAAATGAGGGACGGTTTAGGGGTTGGCACTACCAGGTACGGAAGGAAGCAACTGGTGACTGAGCCCCACGAGCCTCAAAGTGCACAGCAGAGTCATATCTCACAGTAAGACATGGTAAGCCTTCTCATTCCGTCGATTCTCCCCTTTGGGTAGACTGGTTTCTCAGGGCCTGAACACCCATAAGCAGCTTTTCTTTCTTTTTTTTTTTAATAGTTTATTTTCAAATTGGTTTACATATAACACCCAGTGTTCATCCCAACATGTGCCCTCTTTAATGCCCATCACCCCCTCTCCCCCCTCCCCACCCCCCTCACCCTCAGTTTGTTCTTAGTCCTTGAGAGTCTCTTATGTTTTGTCTCCCTCCCTCTCTGTGTCTTTTTTTCCTTTACCCTCTTCCCCTCCCCCATGGTTTTTGCTAAGTCTCTCAAAATCCACCTATGCGTGGAAACATATGGTATCTGTCTTTCTCTGACTTATTTCACTCAGCATAATACCCTCCAGGTCCATCCATGTTGCTACACATGGCCAGACTTCATTCTTTCTCATTGCCACGTAGTAGTCTATTGTATATATGTACCACATCTTCTTTATCCACTCGTCAGTTGATGGGCACTTGGTCTCTTTCCATGATTTGGCTATTGTCGAAAGTGCTGCTATGAACATTGGGGTACACGTGCCCCTATGCATCAGCAGTCCTGTGTCTCTTGGGTAGATTCCTAGCAGTGCTATTGCTGGGCCATAGGGTAGCTCTATTTTCATTTTTTTGAGGAACCTCCACACTGTTTTCCAGAGTGGCTGCACTAGTTTGCATTCCCACCAATAGTGTAGGAGGGTGCCTCATAAGCAGCTTTTAAAAATACCCAAGGGCAGGAAAAAAAAATCAACTTTGAATCTTGCAAAAGCCTCCTTGTATCTCCCTTAAATACTGTTCCTCTCTCACCACTTCGAGCCCATAAGTCTTTGATCCAAAGGCTACTTACTGGGTGCCTCTCCGAAGAGCTATTTTTCTCTCCCAGACTCTGTTTTCCAGAGCCCTGACACGAGCTCTCGGGGATCCTGAGCCTGTGGCCAGCAGACCCAATACACTAAAGATTTCTGGAGCCTACGAGCGCTGTGGCAAATGTGTCCTGGCCTCTGCGGAAGACAGCTTCCTTCAGGAAACCTCCACACGTGCACGGAACAAAGGGTTTCTTTCTTTATCTCTCAGCCTGATGGTATAGGTTTAGGTTGTGACCAAACCTTGACCTCTAATGATGGCCATTAGGTCTCCCCACCCCCCTGCCCTGGTTTTTGAGCAGCAAAAGGCAAAGTGGGAACAAAAGACATTTTTCTTTCTATTTTTAATGCAGTGTGTATTAGCAATAAATTAACACTCCCCTTTCGGCGCCTTTTAAGCACCAGCAGGGGCCAATTCTTTTTACTATATTGTCTTCCGAAGAGCGGTCAATGGATCATGCTGTCACAGAACGCAGCCCGGTAAAATAGCCCTTTGCAGGCGGCGTTCCCCCAGTCCCACACAGCGTATCTTCTGGAAGTTGCTTTACAGTGGGGAAGCCAGAAGTCAGCGGCCATGATGTGTAGCGTGATCTTAGGGTGATGGGGAATGGACGTCACTGCTCCCCCTTGCTTGGGACAGAGCGAGGACGTGAGATGAACACAAACGATAGTGACTGGCCTGAGAAAACTGCTACCTTTGTCTGGATTTTTCGGTATTTAGAAGGAAGGCAAAAGAAGAGATATGACAGACTATTGGAAAAACCCGAATTAACTCTTCATTTGCTACATCGTTTAGCCAGAGTCGCGCTCCAGGCTCTATCAGGTAGCAGATATTCCTTGGGTCTCACATCCATTTTGGATACTGGAAATCAAAATAAAAACTGCCCTATCTTTTTCTCATAGGTCCAAACACCTAGGCCAGTTCGTGTAAGAGCATTTCCATGTTGGCATCTACTTTGCTGACGGAAGAGATGGATGTCTTCTCCCCAAATATTTACAATTAAACCATGAGAGTAATAGGAATGTGATGAGATTTCAAAGTCAGATATCTTGAGAAATTCCTGAACTGACAGAACAATTTCATATTAACGACCAAGAATACTCTAGGGGTGCCAGATCTATCCAGGCCATTTTAATGCCAATTCAGTTCACTGTCTGGACAGGTCTGGAACCCTTAGAATGGTCTTGATCATTATTTGGACTTAACCTGTCTTTTCAGGGAGCACTCAAAGCATAAGATTTCGAAATCTCACCAATTTCCCATTATTCTAATGTTGAGAAACACATGGATTATGGAGCCAGACCCCTGGATTTAAATTTCAACTCCACCAATTGCTAAGCTGTGTGACTTTGAGCAAATGGACTGAACTCTCTGCTTCTCGTTATCTTCATTTGTAAAATGGGGATATTAATAGCAACTACCTGATAGGGTTGTTATGAAGATTAAGTGAATTAAGATTCATAAAGTGCATAAAACGGTGCCGTCTCACAGTAAGTGCCACATAGGAGTCTGTGAGGCAAATACATAGAAGTCTACGTTTATACGGTGTCTCAGAACCTATTTTTCAACAACTTCTTGAATTTCAAAATCAGCTTCTACCCCTTCCCCAAGGACTCGAAGGGTGCTCTCAGACCACAGCTTCAGGAGTTGAACCCCACATGAGCAAGAGCATACTTGTCACAGAGGCCCCTGTGCCCGAGGTGTGTGCAAAAACTCAGATGCTCTTGGTGAAAAGGACCGAGGGACCGCCTGTGCAGAAGCCAACTCTACTCCACGATGAAATTCGCAACTGTCGGACTTGGGGCTTGTCTCTCTCTCTGCTAGACTGTGGGACTAATAATGGCCTTGACCTTCTTAGATAAGGGGCACCTATCCCAGATGGATTTTTGGTTCTGGGTTAGCTGTTCCGAAGAAAAATTCCATGGGAGATAGTGAACTGAAGCATGTAGAATTTCTGAAAGGCAGAACAGAAAACACTGAGGAGAAATATATTGCTGCCTCCCCAAAGGTACTGGAATGGATAAGGGTGTGTTGGCCTGGGGGCATTTTCCCCTCTTTCTTTTGTTGTGAGCAAGTAGGAAGACACTCACTGCTCACCCTTCAGAAACTTTCAGGAAGTCAAACATGGTCCCATTTTTTCTCCAAATTTACCCAGAGAATTGCAGATCACAATTCCCACTGCCTCCCTCCCTGGTTCCGGTTGGATAGCCTTTTAGTCTGTGATGGGGAGAAGTTTTTCTTTTTATTAATATTTCTTTTTTAAGTAATGAATCCAAACGATCCAACTTTTTTAAGGTATAAAAGGCTATCCAGTGAACCCTTCCTTCCGCTTCTGTCCCCAGCCATACAGTTTGCCACGGGCAGTTAATATTACCCATTCTTCATGTTTCCTTTCAGGGAGATTTTCTTTCTAGACAAGCAAATGCGCGCATGTGCAAAAACACAGACACTCGTATGCACGTTCCCTCTGCAAGTGTTTTGCCATCTTGTACACAATACAAAATCCACTCTACATTTTCTTTTTCTACACTTCACAATAGGTGTTGGAGGGTTTTTCCCATTTATGCATGAGTTTCTTAATCCCTTTTCCAAGGTGTATAGAATCCCACAGCATAGAGGTACAACAGTTTACTTCTATTCCCTCTGCAGGATCCTTCAACTTGTTTCAAACATTTTGCTACTAGCGACAGTGCTACAGCGAATAACCCTGTCCACGCAGAGCTTTGCACGAATGTGGAAGAATAGGTCTGTAGAAGGACAAGTGTTGGTTCAAAGGATATCCCCGTTTCTAACTTTGATAGATCTTGTCAAGCTGCCTGGTGTATGCTTCCACCATCTATGAAAGGGCCAATTTCTGAGGGGGGAGGTTTGATGCCAAAAACTACACATTGAAGGTATCCAAGACGCTGCCCTCTGCTCAGGGATGAAATTCAGCAAACCCCGTTTTCAGATTCTTGCTGTGAAGGGCAGGTAAGATTCAGATGATCTCAGATTAGCCACATATCTTAATGGGAGTACTGGAGACCAGGGGTGCCTAACGGGGTGGTGGGTGGAAAATGTCTTCTTTCCAACCGGGCGGAAGAAGAGGTGTGCAAACTGGGTGGTTCTGCGGGACTCTACTGCTGACCCTTGAAAAGATTCTCCCAGCAGCTGGAGGGCAAGTCAAGCCCTCGTGGTCAGATTCAGAGCCAAACCATCCAGCTTTTCTTTTTTAATTTTTTAATGTTTGTTTATTTTTGAGAAAGAGAGAGAAACAGACAGACAATGTGAGCAGGGGTGGGGCAGAGAGAGAGGGAGACACCAAATCTGAAGCAAGCTTCAGGCTCCAAGACCCAAGCTTTCGGCATAGAGTCCAATGCAGGGCTTGAAACCACGAACTATGAGATCATGACCTGAGCTGAAGTTGGACGCTTAACTGGCTGAGCCCCCTGGACACCCCCAAACCATCCAGCTTTTAACGGGGCTAAGGTGGAAAGTTCTTGCTTGTGATTAGGCATCTTTGTTTTAGGGCAGCTGTGACTGGTCATCATGCGGCCCAAACACAGCCCCATTACCTCATCTAAAGTGGGTTTACCCAATTGGCTCTTCAGCAAGCTGCTGTGATTTCTGGACAGAGACTTCTCCCAGAACCACCGCAAGGATACACATCCCTGGTGTTTCAAGAATGTAACTTCCATCTTTCTGAGAAAGGTGGCGAAGGGTAAGGACTGCAGAGCCCAGACTTCCTGGGTGTGAATCCTGGCTCTGCTACCTGCTGGCTGTGTGATCTTAGGCAAGTTGCTTCACCTGGGTAAGCCGCCAGATGAAATACAGGATGCCTGGTTAAATCTGAATCTCAGATAAATGACAAATAAGTTTTAGCAGAAGTACATTCCAAATGTCACATGGGACACATTAAATAAACAAATGAAAATATTTGTTGTTTGTCTGAAATTCAAATTTAACTGGGCATCCTGTAGTTTTACTTACTGAATCTTGCAATCCTAATCTGTTCCTTAGTGTCGTCACCTCTACCTACCTCATAGGGTTGTTACAAGGATTAAACGAAATAGTGTTTTAAAGTGTAATAGAACAGTTCCTGAACATCGTAAATGCTACCTAAGATTTCTTTAAAATAAAGAAATGTCATCTTGCTTCAACCTATCTGAGGACTCTATTATTTCATTTTTTCACCAAGATGAGGGGGGTGGGAATTATTAAATATATGGTAAGTGTTAAGGAGACTCGGGGTTAAAAAAAGAATTTGACAAAGAATGTTCTGGAACAGGTAGAAGATCTGGAGTTCACTGATGCATTGGTCCAAGAATAGAGGACTTGCTGTTCTGTAACTCGAAGTTTCGAGTTAAGACTACTGAACCAGAAGACTGTCATAAGCTCCCTTGCATTTGTGGCTAGGGCAAGAATTTCAACAAAGGTGCGGCTTGTGAATGGTAGTCTAGGCCTGGACCGGCCGGCTGTTTCCTCTGGCTCACCTATTTCCTAGCCACCATCTGCACTGAGGCTGTGAGCATGCATTAAGAGGGGAGTATGTTCACTGGAAAAAACATGTCCTTTTCTTCAGTGGCATCACAGGTTGAATGGTGTCCCTCTGAAAGCTATGTTGAAGTCCTAACCTCAGCAGCTCAGAATGTGACCTGATTGGGAAAGAGTCACTGCAGATATAATTGGAAGGTAAGATGAGGCCGCACTACAGTAGGGTGGACTCTAATCCAGTGTGACTGGTGCCCTCACTAGAAGAGGAAATCTGGGCACAGGCAGAGGGAAGGCAGCCGTATGAAGATGGAGGCAGAAGCTGGGGTTATGTTGTCACGAGCCAAGGAACACATGGGGCTACCAGAAGCTGAAAGAGGTGAGGAAAGATCCTCCAAGCCACCCAGCTGGTGGTGCTTTGTGACTGTAGCCCAAGTCAATGAATACGATTGGCTTTAACCTTTTCTTTGGCTTACTTGCCTCCTGCCTCCATTTCCAATGACCCCCAAACATCGGAGATGCAGAACCTAAGGATAAGAATCCCAGAGAGCAAGCTTAACCTATAACAGCAGAAGCAGCATGAGAGGGGAAAATATAACGCCCACCATCCTGATGCCAAATTTAGCCAAAACAAGACCAATCTGCCTTCCTGGTAAAATCGCCCAGTGCCTGAAGCAACATCCCTGCATGTCATACTGACTGCACAATGAGAACCAAGGGTTCCACGCAGTCAATCTCTCCTTCTGTCCCACAGGCCCTGACTAAGCCAGATCAGCATGTGAAGAGAGGACTTGATCCTTCAGGGCTTAGCAGCCTAGCCTTGCATCCGAGGCCCAGAAGCCAGAGTCGGGGAAGGGGAACCAGGAGGCCAGAAGTTGGCCACCAGGGCTCCTGTTTTCTACCACGCTGGCCACAGGGCCACTGCAGTGTAAAGATTAAAACTAAGATTATTATACTTGACAGATTAAATACCACAAAATTTTTAAGCAAACCAACTGGACCTCGTAATTGTGTGCCAAAGGCTGCAAAATGTAAAGTGGGGAGTCTTGGCTCAAATGAAAGGGTCTCTCTGAATAACAATTTATTTTAATTTGAGATTTTTCATACTGTCCATATGGCGAGTCTTCATGGGAAAGCAACTGTCTCACAGTTGATGGGGACATCTGAAGTATGCTTTTTTGGCATTCAGGAGGATTTTTTTGTTGTTGTTGTTGGGTTTTTTTTTTGTTTTTTTGTTTTTTTGTTTTGTTTTTTCATTTAAATCAGTGCCTTGGTTGAAGGGAGTTTGAAAACATTTCCCTAATGTTTCCAGCTTTTTTACTCCTGGAAATTTATCATCAACCCTTGGAAGTGACAAACTGAAACCCATTTCCCAACCAAATTATTGCTCTTTTAGGTCAACACCAGTTTGTAATTGTGGAGTTCTGTGGGCATTCCTTTGAAAATGGCAAATTCTATTTGCATGCATTTTTTTTAAAACAACCCAGAAGGCATGTGGAGAATGTTATGACCTGAAGTAGGACAGTCTCGCCAAGTATCGCAGGCTCGTGTTGTGGAGCAACTCCTAGAATAATCGACCATCTATTTCTGGGAGAGACCCAAGATCTCCAGCCAGCTCCAGGTAGGACTCTGGTACCGCCACAGGTATGGGGATAGTTTTTACTCTGATGGGGCTTCCCAAGCACATGTAGGGTTCCAGGGCTGTGATGTGGGAAAGGAAGTCTGTTTGCTCTCTCTTCAACTTTTTCCTCTGAGGCACCTCTTGAGCTGCTGCTGAGGGACAGAAAAGAGCCCCGGTAGAAGCTCGACTCCCCCCGACATGTACAGCTGTACAGGGAGAAGGGGAGCTAAGTGAGGGGTCATGAAGTTACTAAATATTCCGAAGAAACCGAGCCCAATCTTTCTACAGAAACCTCACTATGCAAATGCCACATCTTCAGAGAGATTTTTTCTGACTGAAGCCTCAAAAATAGCATCCCCGCCATCCTCAGTCTCCTAAACCTGCTTTGCACTTTCTCCACAGCGCTGTACGTATCTCTTCGCAGCTCCGTGTTCAGCGAGCTCCTACCTGGACCTGCGGTCCAACTATTTACACCAAGGAAAGTGGCAAATGCTATATATCTGGGCTCTCCCCATCCCCAAAGCCACCTGTTAACCCCTTCTTAACACAGCACTGCTTCTCACTATCTGCTATTACGTTACGTATGCGGTTTTATAGTCTGTAAGCTATATGCTGGTATATAGCATGAAAAGATAATACACTATCTTATATCATTAGTTTATTAATGATCTATCCTTCTCTCCACCAGAATGTCAGCCGCCCCCTCTGCATTTGGTTCGCTGCCACTTCACCATACCTAAAACAGTACCTATACCTAGAGGATGCTCTGTAAGTATTTGCTGATTGGATGAATGATAAATTAAATATTCAGAGGTTCCCTTTACCTACCTGTTCTAGGCATTAACTCCTCTGTGGGTTTCCAAATCCCCCTCCATTTTGCTTCCACCCATTACCCCATGTCTTCCTGCCTTTTACCACCATCTTTGTCATCACCCTCACACCAGCTAAAAAAATCCACCAACTGTATTTACTAGTGATTCTTGGTTTTGTGATTAAGCAGCAACTCTGGGCATCTGAGACATTCTTTGGAACTTTTCCCTTTCACATCTTCCCCAGAATAGTATTTCCTATGTGGTTAGCCAAGGTTAGGTACTTACGAGGCACCCAGGACAAGTGTATTTATTAAAGACCCTCTCTTTTATAATCTAGTTGAGTGGCTAAGATTAGCTTGGCTTGAAAAATTATGATCAAGTAAGACAATTATTCAACTGCTAAATGTGGGGAGTAGAAACCATAAAACCTCAGAGCAAAAGGAGTTGGAGTTCAGGAAAACATCAGAGAGAAGCAGTGGGCCTTGAGCTGGTCCTGACTAGATCGGGGTTTCTGACCGCAGCACAACTGACAGGTTGGGTGGATACTTCTTTGTCGTGGGGGCCGTCCTGTGCACTGTAGGATGTCCAGCAGCAGCCCTGGCCTGCACCCCACTAGACACCAGTAGTACCCCCTCCCTAGCTGCCACAAACAAAAATATCTCTAGGTATTGCCACATGTCCCCTGGGCGGGGGGTGGGGGGGGGCAAAATCCCCAGTTGGGAACCAGAGAGCTAGATGGAAGAGAAAGAAGACATCAGAACTTAGAGCGACACAAAAGCACTTGCTCACTTAATTCAGAATCCTGACTTGATCCACAAATGCACCCGTCACAAACTTGACTTCTTTTGGCATGTGAGTCAGCTTCGGATGCAGGCTTCATACATGTTCTTTTAAACCTATACCCTGCATCAAATTTGGATAGAACTACTGATGTGGTTTCCAACTGCTTTTGTTGTGGAACCCTTTGTTCCAACCAAATCTTAGCCAGAAGACAAACAAATACTAAGGACAGAAGCAGCATGGCTTTTGTTGACTCTTCAATCAAGAACCGTCCTCTCCCCACACGCACCATAGTCCTGTCCAATGGCCCAACAGCATGACAGTTCCCAGGGTGTTTCACTACACTGTGAACATACTGAAGGCAAAGGTGACAGGAAGCCCTACAATAATAGCTATAATACTGTCATATAAGCAGAGGAGCAGTGGATTAGAGGTTGCAAAATCTGAGACTTTTTTATTAACTAGAACTTTTCACTAACTGCCTGTGCGACTGTGTGTCATTTGACCTCTCGGAACTTGTGATTCTTGATCATAATCTCTAAGGTCCCTTTCAACTTCAAAATGTTATGAATACATAAGCATGACTGTGTCACATAATTCGTGAGCCCAGAATAATGATGTTGGTGATTACAGAGAAGCTGATTATTTATAACGTCCTCCCAAATTTCCTTTTAGAGTCAAGGGGGAATGAAGAAGTGAACCTGACCTCTAAAATCCTCTATGAATAGCCCTTTGGCCCTTGCTTGATTTATTCATCCTTGTAATTCACTGGTGCTCAGTCTGGTTGGCCTTTATTCAAAAGATCATGCTAAAAAAGGTCACAAATGGAGGTGTGAATAGCTATTTAAAAAATTAAGAATGAAAGTGACAAATCTGGGACACTTGCTGCCAAATCTGTAAAGTTTAGAATAAGACTTTAAAAACGGAAATGGAATAGATTCTGTTATGGACAAGCATGTGCCCCGAATGAAAGTCTAAACATTGTAATAACAAGAGACATATAAACTAAAGAGTCTGGAATCATCTCTTTCCTACCTCAGTGGTACCACTAGCCTGTCCTTAGGATGAAAGAGTCTCACACAAACAGCAGACACAACATTCCCATCCCCCACCTTGGAATGACTTTATGGCTTTCCATAAAAGCTCATGCTGGGCACGAGATAGGTGGGAATTTGTGCCTTTACTTTCTGTTTTGCTCCTTCTTTGTAAAAGAATTGAAACCTCCCTGCAACCATGCAATACCACAGAGAAACAGCACAAAACCACAGCTACCAAACAACGATGCTGAAATCCACAGCTATGAGGCTATCAAAATATGATACTGTGTTTACAGATTCCCGATTCGGAGGAGTCATTCTCCTCTTCTATTTCAGACATAAATGAGATGTTATGCTAGTCACAGATAAATGATATTTTTAACTGAAATGGAAAAAATGTTTTTCAAATATCCAGTAACCCGATTCTTAGAGAGAACATGACAGATACATGAACTACTTTGGTGGTTGAAAAACACCACACCAGTATACGTGTGTGTGTGTGTGTGTGTGTGTGTGTGTGTGTGTGTGTGTGTTGAGGGAGACGTCTCTGGTCAGTGAAGATAATTCAAAATTATCCCCAGCGCTTCAGTATTGATAACTGGCAGGGGAATGAAAGGTTTGTCTCATGGAGTTGCTCTTTCCAGGAATAATTTCTCCTTGTACTAGGAACTGCTGAAGCCTTAATATTATTGCTAATTCTTTACATTTTTATTTATTCATTTTGAATAATATGGACATAGTGAAAAGCATTCAAACTATGCAGTTTACATACAGTGAAAATTAAGTCAAACTCCCAGCTTAGTTTCTCAGGCCCTCTATTACCAGTTTCTTAAAGAGATTTATTCCATGCAGTACACACATATGCATGTTCATATACACACATGTATATGTTATAGACTATGTTTTAGGTATGTTATTTTATATATACACATGTACCCATATACCTATAAAAGCTCCCTTGCTGGGGCGCCTGGGTGGCTCATTCAGTTGAGCATCCAACTTCAGCTCAGGTCATGATCTCACAGTTTGTGGGTTTGAGCCCACATCAGGCTTTGTGCTGACAGCACGGAGCCTACTTCGGATTCTCTGTCTCCCTCTCTCTCTCTCTGCCCCTCCCATGCTCACACACACTCTCTCTCAAAAATAAACATTAAAAAAATATTTAAAAGCTCCTTTGTTTCATAAATGGGAACCAATCCACACTCCTTGCATACTTCCCCCTTCTACTTAACAACATGTGATGGCTTAAAGATGCTTGTGAAACTTTGCCATTCTTCCTATTCAGAGGTGCAGTTTTTTCCAGATTCTCCCTTTGAATCTGGGCCTGCATGTGACTTGTTTTGACCAATAAAATGTGGCGAAAGTGAATCTATAACTTCCAAAGCTGGATCTTATAAGATTTGCAGCTTCTACTTTAACACACTTGGAACACTCCCCTTTGGAACCCAGAAGCCATGCTGTAAGAACCCCGAGCCATATAAAGAGGCTCTGGACACTAATCCCAACCAGTAGCAATAGCCAACTAGGTGAGGAAGTCATTTTGGATGTTCCAATCCCAGCTGAGACCTCAGATGACAGCAGTCCCAGCTGACACTACACTGGGCAGAAGAATAGCCCAGCTGAGCCCAATCAACCCTCAGAACCATAAGAAATAATGAATGGTGGGTGTTTTAAGCCCCTGAGTTTTGGGGTGATGATTCCATTTCAGTAGAGTATATAAATCTAAATATATAGAGCAGATTTATATAGCTATATAAAATATACAAACTATATAGCTAACATATATTCATATGTTTACTATGTGCCAAGCATTGTTCTAAGAGCCCTTCCATAGGCTGGCTCCTTTAATTCCCACAAACCGTAAATATTTTTTTAAAAGACTTTATTTGGGGGGCACCTGAATGTCTCGGTCAGTTACGTATCCAACTCTTGGTTCCAGCTCAGGTCATGGTCTCGTGGTTCGTGGGTTCGAGCCCCGCATCGGGCTCCGTGCTGTCAGCGGGGAGCCTGCTTGGGATTCTCTCTCTCTCTCTTTCTTCAAAATAAGTAAACTTTTAACTAAACTATAAAGAAGTTACATGACTTGCCCAGTACCCCAAGCGAGTAATTTACACTACTGGAATTTGCCTCAGATACTTTGATATTAAGCACTATCCTAGACCACCTCAGTGGCTACTTTAACTAGTCCTCTACTGATGGACATTCCCGTTATTTCTAACCTTGTGTTTGTGAAAATAAGGTTACAATGTCTCTCTTTGCATATACTTTTAAGCAAAGTATGTAAAAATATGTGTAAAAGGAAAACATTCTTTTTATTTTTACTGATATAATTATTACATTTATTTATTGAGGTATAATTGACATATCTTAGTTTCAGGTGTACGGCATCATGACTCGACATTTGTATTCACTGTGCAATGGGCACCACAGGAAGTCTAGTTACCGTCTGTCACCATACAAAGCTACTACATTACTATTGACTATACTCCCCATGCTGTACATGCCATCACCATGACCTCTCTATTATAGAGCTGGAAGTTTGCAATTCTCAATCCCCCTCACCCATTTCACCCCCCCTTCTATTCTATCTGTGAGTCTAGGTTTTGTTTTTTAGACTCCACATGTAAGTAAAATCATTTAATCATGTGTGCAAAAAGAAACCAGTCTTTTTAATCAAATGGGAGGATGACTAGATTCAGTTCACTTTGCTGCATACTTAAGTGTCAAAGAAATATGCTGGGTAGACAATGTCAGGTGCATCCACTGCAGTCAGAATAAAGTTCCAGCCCACCTTGCCCTTGGCACTTGGTGCCGGAAACCTTATCAGGAGACATGAGGATCTGGAGACCCCAGAGAGAATGTTTATCTTGTTTTCATTTGGGCTCCGAGTAGAGCAAATAATAAACTTTCTTCAGAGTATGCTGTAACATAATGTATATTTTTATAGGAGTTCTCAGACACCTGAAAAGGGTATTTGGAAAGTAACCTATGAACCTTGACCTGTGGTCCATACAAGAAACCTGCTGCCACAATCACGCCAGTTCTGAGGAACCAATGACCATACGTATTCAGCACAGGTGTACATTCTACGGCTGTATATATCCTTGGACCTCACTCCAACAATAAGCACATTTGGAAACAGGGTGGACGGACAGAAGCTCTTTTTGTGACTGCTTGGATGTCTCTACCACCTGACGTTAGACTTCTAGCTCCGCAAAGCTGGAGACTGAAAGCAAGTCACCTGCTGTCACCTCAGCGGCCTCTGGGGCCTATCTTCTGAGCTGCCAGGATGGCCACAGGACCAGACCCCACTGGCTGTGTGGAAGGGACCAGTACAGAAAGGTGTTTGTATTTGAGAGCTAACGAAATCTGCTTCTATTCATTAAAATATAGAAATGAATTAATACCATATAGTGCAAAATGATCATGAAATAGTTGCCTAATTATATTTAAAAGATACCCACTTGGGGCTCCTGGATGGCTCAGTCGGTCAAGCGTCTCACTTTGGCTCAGGTCATGATCTTCTGATTCATGAGTTGAAGCCCCACATCGGGCCATCTGCTGTCAGCACAGAGCCCTTCAGATCCTCTGTCTCCCTCTCTCTCTCTGCTCCCACACCCCGCTCACACTCTCCCTCTCTCTCAAAAATAAACATTAAAAAAACAAGATACCCGCTAAAGAGCCTCTCTTCTGTTCCTGCATATGGATTCTTTCCCTAGGAACCCAAAGCCTTGGGAAGAAAACACGGTAATACAGCTTGCCTCTGTCTTCAGGACAGTTGAAAGAGGCTTTAGAGTCTCTTGTTCAGTGCCTTCATTGCACAGAGAAGTAAACAGAGTTCCAGAGAGGAGTGATTGGTTGAAGGTACTAATGGTTGACACATCAGTCAGCTATTACCAAAGTAATGCATGTAACAACTACCTCAAATCCCAGTGTCTTAAAACATTGACTCTTCTCTGGCTAGGGACTGACTGAGGCTGCACCAGGCTCCAAGCTGCGAGCTGAATTCGAGTCTTCTCCATCTGTCTCTCATCCCTTGGACCAGTAGGCTAGCCAGAGTTTGTTCTTCTTCTTTTTTCAAAGTTTATTTATTTTGAGAAAGAGCACGTGAGCAAGAATTGGGGAGGGGAAGAGAGAAAGAAGGAGACGGAGAATCCCAAGCTGGCTCCACGCCATCAGTGCAGAGCCCGACACAGGGCTTGAACCCACAAACGATGAGATCATGACCTGAGCCTGAAATCAAGAGTCAGATGCATGATCGACCGAGCCACCCAGGAGCTTCCAGAGTTTGTTCTTCTAATGGACAACGTAAGGCACGCAGGAGAACAAACCTAATGATGTACGCATAGTCCAAGTCTCTACTTGCAATATATCTGCTAACAGCTCACTAGTCAAAGCCAGTCACGTGGCCAAGTCCAACACGGACAGGACACGGATATATTCTCTGCTTCTAGTCAAGAACTATAAAGACACGTGGCAAAGGGCATGGATACATGGAGGAGTGAAGAATTGGAACTATGAAGAAATCTACTACAGTTAGCAAGTGACTGAGTGAGAATTAGAACCAAGGCCCTTGACTCTCAGCTCATTTCCACCTTTGAGTTTGTAAACAGTTTTTGTTTATCTTAGAAGCTGTTTTTTCAAGCTCAAGAAGGGTTTGCTAAATTCTGAAAGGAAGTGAACGCAGGCGGCGAGGAAAGGAGATTGTAGTGACGGTGGCGGCAGAAGTGGTGATGCCTGGGAGGACCAGCAATGGTGTCCAATATCTACTCCCCTGTGCGGTGCACATTCTCCGGTTCACCCTGTGGGGCGAAGCCAGCATAGCAGCTGGTCAGATCCTGCTCCATCTTCTCATATGTAGAGTCCAAGGCAGGGGGCCAACTGTGTATCCATTTCTGGAGGTAGTTCAGTGCCGTGCACAGTGAACTAAGGCCTCTAACACTGAGCTTATAATCTGCGCAGACAATATGGGCTCCGGAACCAGACAGAGCTGAGTGTGAGCCTTGGAGCCTAGTTGCACTACCAAAGGCAAGTCACTTTGTATTTCTGAGCCTCAGGTTCCTTCCATACATCATCTTCCGTGCTCTTTCCTCTTCCAGCTTGATGTAGACAAGCTCAGTGACTTTGAAAGTCATTCTAAGGAGACATAAAGAAGCTTGCATTCCCGAATCTGCGCTTGGCATATCCAATTTTTGCTTCACGTGTGCAAGTTTTCTCTTATATGTGAGCTATAATGCCCATATGACTTCGCTTGTTACGACAGCTAGCATTATCTGAACTAACGCGCTCTCCTTGTTTCCCCTATTGTAACGATGAGGAACCTATGGCTTAAAGAGGTTAAGCTGCTTGCCCAACGTCACACAGCGATTAAGTGGTGGCTCTCAGTTATGCATCCAAATAGTCTGGCTCCAGAGCCTATGATCGTAAACAGCACACTGCGCTGGCGTTCACGAATAACAGTGTCAATCTTATAGGGTGGGTGGTTGTGTGGATTAAATGAACTAACGTTTATCAAGCCTTGGCGCAATGGCTGCCGCATAGAAGGAGACGCTGAACACAAGCTGCAGACGTAGGATGATGTTCCCAGGCAACATGTAATATAATATGACGTCCTCTGAGGTCTGAATAGTGGGGACAAAGACAAGCAGCCTCAGAGAAACTTCCAGTGACTGTTTTGTGTTGAGATCATTTTCGATCACACCGATAGCCCTAAGAAGTTTGCCAAGTGCTTCTTTCTCATACATGATTTCATTTTATCTTCACAGCCGACCTGTGAGGGTGTGGAGAGTAAGTCGTGTCATCCCCAACTGTTAACGCAGATTCTGAGGGGAGACTGACGTGGTTAGGGTCAGAGCCTGGATTTGGATCAGTGTTTCTCATTTCTCACCTGCAGCTCCTGAGTCCTAAAAGGACTTGAAACGGGGAACCAGATCAGCGTGAGCCAACCTTCTTATGTCCTAGATCCATCTATCTGATAGAAATATTATGCAAGCCACAAGTGTAATTGTAAATTTCCTGGTGCCTCATTTCTAAAAGGCGGAAAGTAACTAGGGGAAATTAATTATAACAATATACTTTATTCGGGGCACCTGGCTGGCTCCGTTGGCGCAGCATGCAACGCTTGATCTCTGGATCTTAAGTTCAAGCCCCATGTTGGGCGTAGAGATTACTTAAAAGCAAACAAACAAAAAACAATATACTTAATTCGACCAAAAATATTTTAATTTCAACATGTAATTAATATTAAAATATTAATGAGATCATTTACCTTTTCTTTATGAAGTCTTCAAAGTGTGGATATGTATTTTACAGTTAGAGCACATCTCAGTGTGGACTGGCCACATTTCAAGTGCTCGGTAAGCTACCGCGGCTAGTGTCACAGGCCTAGAACTAATGCCTTCCCTGCAGCTGTCTTAGGGTAAAGCCTTGGAAAGCCTCCCAAGGAAAACTGCAAAACTTACTCTTTACTCACTGAAAGTCTAATTATATGCCTTTAAATAGGAAATGCTGTCTGAAATAGAGCAGTGTATTTTAGAAGATTACAGACATGCTTAAGTTCCAAATCTAAGAAATACGTTCGGCACTAGGGAAGCTCGCGTATGGGGTGGTCTCACCACCTAATGAGACTGTGTGCAGAGCGCACAATGGAGAATGATGCCAGGGCAGGGTGACCTAAGTACCAGCGTAGGTGATTTTAATGAATAACACAGATGAGAAAAGCAGAGAAATGCGCTAAAGCTGAACCGTACAGGGCTTTTACTTTTAATTATTTAGTGTTTCTTCACATTCTACCTACCCACCTTTTCTTGGCTGCTTTTGGGAATGCACAGTTACACACGAGTTTCCGATATGCCAATAACGGCAGGCAGTAATCACTGTTTTTTGGATTTAGGAAGTCACCTTAGGAGGGGTGCCCATTATGGAACTCTGCTTCGCACATTTTAAGTATTTGCTAGAACTGGTAGCTAAAGCAGTCCTAGCTTAGTGTGTTTATATGCATATCAAGAAAACAAAAGACCCAGTTTCAAAGTCCTCTTTTGGCTACATGACCTACAATTACAATGGTTTTTATCAGAGTCTTAGCACTAAATTCTCCCCAAGCCTGACCTGGTGACCTTAGAATATGTTTTTACCACCATGCCTCATTTATCCAGCATTGGTGAAGATAAAGCTTTCCATATATGCGAATTATCCAGGTAACTGAAATGTGCTGATAAACTCCAATATATACAAGCATTTTTGAGGGACATCTTTCTAAAATGTGGCCTGCAACACCCCTCCACACTTTTTTTTAATTTGAGAGAGAGAGCAAGCACATGAGCAAGGGAGAGAAAGACAGAGAGACAGAGAGGTGGTGTGTGTGTGTGTGTGTGTGTGTGTGTGTGTGTGTGTGAGGAGAGGGAGGAAGAGAGGGAGGAGGAGAGGGAGGAGGAGAGGGAGGGGGAGAGGGAGGGGGAGAGGGAGGGGGAGAGGGAGGGGGGAGAGGGAGGGGGAGAGGGAGGGGAGAGGGGGAGAGGGAGGGAGGGGGGAAGAAGGGGAGGGGGGGAGGGGGAGAGGGGGAGGGAGTGGGGAGGGAGGGGGAGGGGGAATCGTAAGCGGGCTCTATGCTCAGCACAGAGCCCTATGCGTGGCTTGATCCCACAACCCGGAATCATGACCTGAGCCTAAATCAAGAGTCAGACACTCAACTGACTGAGCCACTCAGGTGCACCCCCCCACACACTCCCCACCCGCGCCCTTTCTTAAACAGACTATTCAAAACCTATTTCTTATTTCATGTCTTAAGGTCATTGTTTACATCTGCTGGGGCATGTACATTTAGAGAGTACTGAGTCATATGGTGTTCTTAGCATGTATAATTATTTCAATATAAGATTTTATTGTACATAAGTATTTTGAAAGCATTTTAATGCCTCCATTCACCTAATGACATAGGCATATCCCATTTTACAGACAAGTACACTGAGCCTTACAAAAGTGAAAACACTTGTGCGTCAAGTCTCTGGCTACCAGATTTCTACATAGCTCTAGATAAAGTTGTATTAACTTTGGAGCTCTTTCCTTTTTCCTTTCCATAGCTTAGACTGCAGCTTTTTGCTAACTCATATATATTATTGCTACAAAGCTCCTGATTTATTTTGTACCTGATTATCTGAGAGAAGGCTTGAGGATCTGCCCTCCTTTTCTAGAACCCTATGACAGCTTTTTACCACTTGAGGGACATTTCTGCACACTCCAAGGTTTGAAGTTCTGTTCTAGACAATTGAGGCTATGCAATGTCTGATCACTAGTAGGTGACCCTCAACATTCTCTCCTCCCAGAAGACTCTGTTGGCCTGAATGGCACACCCAAGTAAAAAAGCTTGACCAGAAAGAAGGAAACACCCGACAAAGTGTCAAATAAATGTGTGTGGAGCTGGCGGGGTCTGCACCCCACATTCAATGGCTCAGGAACCCACCGTGTGATGACAAACCCACAGGAGGCAAGCCCTGTTGGCCACTGAGCCACAGAACGAACTCTGCCAGGAGCCACCACAGGCTGGATTCAGCATCAAACTCCCATCTGTAAGCGCCACGTTTCCCTGGCTGGGCGCTCCCGACCGGAGGAACACTGCATCCCAGCAAACCTAAGATGCCAATGATTGTAAGATGCACTATTATTTCGTGTACCATCAAGAAATAAAAACACTCCCAACTACACTATGTCACAATACTTCCTGAGCACCTACAATTTGTATTTTATGTTTATTGAGCGCCCCATTTTGACTTAATTGATGTGGAACTTTTTATGTGCTACTCTAGAACATACATTAAAAGGTCAGCGCCTGAGGCCTCTGGACCAATCGTCAACTCGAACGCAAAGATCCACGTGCCTTTCCACACAGTATCATCCTCTGTGTCATCAAAACAGTTGTTGACACGGTCGGCCCTAAACGTGTGCTCCACTGTCGTCTCTGGGGTTTTCTTCCCAGCTGCCGACGCCCATTCTACAAGTTCGGGTGCTTGTGGGCTTTCTAGATATTTACTTGGAGGAAGCACAGAAGGTTTTCAGCCCAAGTGTGCATACGGGCAGACAGCACCCATTGCTTGACTGACAAGAATGATAGGCATCCTCGACTAGACGTGTCTAGATTTCAGAGATGCTAAAATGTAAAGAAAGTGTCTGCTAGAATTTACAAATTCAGTAGGTCTGGAATATGGAGATCTCTATATGCTTGTTATCAAAATCTCCTTAGAGGAATCAGAAGTCTTTTTTATTTTTTTTGCCTTTTATAAACAGTAAGTAGGTATAATTGGACATGTCCTCATAAGGTCTAAGTTTTTTTTTTTTGTTTGTTTTGACCTCGTTGAAAACATGTGGAGGCAAGCTTGAGAAACATGCTTTCTCTTGAGTGGAATGAGAAAGATGGTTAAAAGTCAGCAGACAGTTCTCCCCTAAATCGCTAAGTAATAGAGCGATACATGTATAGTGATATACACTTGAGCCCTGAACAACACAGGTTTCGAATGTTTGGTTCCACTGTTTTGTTTTGTTTTTCAATAAATATGGGCCAGTACTGTAAATGTATTTTCCCGCTTTTCTTTTCTTTTTTTTTTTTTAACGTTTATTTATTTTTGAGAGACATAGAGACAGAGTATGAGCAGGGGAAGGGCAGAAGGAGAAGGAGATACAGAATCTGAAGCAGGCTCCAGGCTCCGAGCCGTCAGCACAGAGCCCGACACGGGGCTCGAACTCACAGACTGTGAGATCATGACCTGAGCTGAAGTCGGCCGCTCAACCAACTGAGCCACCCAGGCGCCCCTCGCTTTTCTTTTTAAAGTTTATTTATTTATTTTGAGTGAAACAGAAAAAGCGTGAGTGGGGTAGGGGCAGAGAGAAAGGGAGAGAGAGAATCCCAAGCAGGCTATATGCTGCTAGCTATGGAGCCCAATGTGGGGCTCAAACTCTCGAACCGTGAGATCATGACCTGATCTGAAACCAATAGTCAGCTGCTTAACCAACTGAGCCCCGCAGGCACTTATTATTTTTTTAATAACGTTTTCGTCTCGCTTACTTTCTTGTGAGAATACGGTCTATAATACATTTCACATATAAAACGTGTTGACTGACTTTATGTGATTGGCAACATTTCTGGTCAATAGTAGGTTATTAGTACTTAAGTTCTTGGGTACTCAAAAGTTTTCTGTGGATTTTCAACCACGCGGAGGGCTCCTGTGCCCTTACCCCTGTGTTGTTCCAGTTCGACTGCATGTGACACAGTATTTCAGTCTAATTTTACCCTGCTCAATAATTATTAGTTTCCCATTTTGCCAGGATTCAGTAACACTCTCTACATCTCAGAGATATAGTGAAAGAAGAAATTGACATTTTTAAATAGCCTATTTTTAAAAAATAGTTTGTGTATTTTTACAAATGTTTTCTAAGAACTCAAGCTTAGAGATCTCAATATCAGGTTATAGTAACAATGAAAGAGGTTCACAGGGAAAGGCTCTGGACACAAAGGTAAGTTTTTTTCTGTTGAAATTCCACAAAAATGTATGTCACTTACCCTGTCACTGGGTGTCTGACCCCTAGGCCTTAGGCTAAGAACAAACTATTTACAAGTATTGGGAGCCAGGCACTCAATAAATCTCAACTTTAATTTTTATTTGCCATTAAATTTTAAAATGATCAGGTTTCTCTCACGGACATACATGCTTCATCTTCTGGAAAGAAATCAGAAGGCTGAGATAGGTAAGAGTGGACACGAGGAAACGAAAGGATCACATGGAAACCAAGAATGTACTCTCTTCGGACTAAAAAAGGAGCCTATGGCAGCGGGCTGTCAAACTGAACCGCTGATTTAAAGGGATACGAAACACTCTAAGGCAAACTCAGAACAGATTTTCCCAGAGCACACATGGTTAATCTTCACCTAGGCATGGAAACCGGGGCAAGGTAGACACAAGCAGCCGCCCGGCCTTTGAAGTGCTGCAGAGGCCAGTATATTACAGTCAAAAGCAAACAGCCCTTCCTTCAGGTGCCGATTGGAGTTTATTAGCTGTGATTTTTATGAGATACTGAAAGAGGCTGAAATACTGCTGCAGAGCCACAGAAATGTGTAGTGTGGGAGCCAAGAGTCATTACCAGTTGTTGAGAAGTTGACAATGGGGGCTTCCTGAAAGATTCTTACAGTCTGTGTAGAAAGGTAACACAGAAGCCATTTTCTCTCTTGAAACTAAAAAAGCTTTGCTTTTATAAGTCATGAATTATTTTTTGAGATGCGGCACATTATCCCTCCCTAGCAGGTCCACGGCTCCCAAAATACCTTCAGAACCTCTGGGAGAGAAGGTGACAGCTGAAGAGGTTAGTTCTCTAGGGGCACATGGAAAGAAGGCGGCAGGGGTTTCATGATAAAGAAGTCAATTAAAAAAGGCGGGGGGGTGGGTGGCGTCTGGGTGGCTCAGTTGGTTAAGTGTCTGACTCTTGATTTCAGCTCAGGTCATGATCTCACCGTTCATGGGACTGAGCCCTGCGTCAGGCTCTGTGCTAAAAGCATGGAGCCTGCTTGGGATTCTCTCTCTGCCCCTCCTGCTTATGTTCTCTCTCTCAAAATAAATAAAATGAACTTTAAAAAAATAGTTAAATTTCATCCCATAAGCCTTGGACTGAATTTCTAACAAGGGAGATAAAGCATTTAGGGTCTTGGGAGGGAGGTGTAGAGCACATGGACTGATTTTTCAGCCATCGCCTTTTTTCAGTGAGGGCATGTGTGCTCCAGGGGACGTGACGAAGCAGGTCTTCAGCCCTCATGCTTAGGCAGGATTAGGAATGGCCAGGGTATAGCGCACAAGGACTGTATTACGCCCACTGTCTCTAACACAAACCTTAAATTCGCTTCCTCAGGAAAGGAAGGTATGGCCTTTGGAGGAAAACCTCCAAATGTGAATGGTGTCCCCACTTCATCCTGGCCGTAAGACTTTCATGTGCTATAGAGCCATCTCAGTTAGCCATTGCTGCATACCAAACCACATGAAAATTCGAGGGTTGAAAACAACAAGAGTTTGCTGTCACTCAGGCATCTACGGACTGACTGAGATGTGCCTTATCTAAGTGTGTCTGCTTCGGTCGAGGGAGATCTGCTTCTCACTGCAGGTCTGTGAGCTGCCTGAGGTGGCTTTGCTTCCTGTGTCCAGCGCCTCCCCCCGCCTTTAACCAGCTGGCTGGCCAAGGTGCATGTTCCCCAGCTCAGTGCGAGAGGGGCAAGAGAAAAAGTGGAAACCTGTGTGGCCTGATAAGGCCTAGGCTAAGAACTCATTCGGGGCGCCTGGGTGGCTCGGTCAGTCAGGCGTCTGGACTTCAGCTCAAGTCATAGTCTCACAGTTTGTGGGATTGAGCCCCACATCAGGCTCTGTGATGACAGCGTGAAGCCTGCTTGGGATTCCCTCTCTCCCTCTCTCTCTGCCCCTCCCCCACTCACTCTGTCTCTCTCTCTCAAAATAAATAATTAAACCTAAAAAGAAAATTAAAAAAAAGAACTGATTCATACCACTCCTGCTGACAGTCCACTGGCCAAAGCAAGTCCCATAGGTAAGCTCGAAGTGAAGAGACCTTTAAGAGAGCCATAAAGTCACATGACACAAGATGTAGACGCAAAGAGAAGGTGAAAGGCCAGCCCTCTACTTATTAGTCTTCTTTTTCAGAATTACCATGGAGTTGTTATTCATTTATATTTCACATAAAACTTAAAATAATTATATTATCAATAATATTCCATAGAATTTTTTAATTTTTTAAAAACAATTTTTAATGTTTATTTATTTTTGAGAGAGAGAGAGAGACAGAGCATGAGGGGAGAGGGGCAGAGAAAGAGGGAGACACAGAATCGGAAGCAGGCTCCAGGCTCTGAGCTGTCAGCACAGAGCCCGACGCGGGGCTTGAACCCACGAATCATGAGATCGTGACCTGAGCCGAAGTCCAGACGCTTAACCGACCGACCAACCCCTATAATGTTTCATAGGAATTTTGATTGGGATTGTGCTAAGGTTATCAATTAATTTGGGTAGAACTACAATTTTTATAATATTAAGTCTTCCCATCCAAGAACGCAGTATGTCTCTAGAATTCAGTCAGCCCTTATTTTACGTCCCACAGTACAAACTGTGTATTATTCCAGATCTGTCCTTGGATTTAGGAGTAACTCCAGGCGTTGATCAGAGTGATCTTAAGTTCCTTTCTGACCACAGGGCATTAGTTTCCGGCTGCTGATATTTTAGTATTACCAACACAAAGTGTTTAAAACCCATTCCCTCCCACGACCATCCTAGATGATGAAATTCAGGTCTCTTTGAAATATACGCACACAAATATGCTTTTTTTCTTTACCAACTGACAATTATCCACTTAAGAACCAAATACCATCCATTAAAAAAAAGAAAGAAAATATGAAAACATATTTTTATTTTAATATCTTATTTGCAGAGCATTTTGGCGTTTACGAAGCACTTTCTATACCGGATCTAATTTGGGGGTCATTACAACCCCATAGAGGAAGCAGAGTGGATAAACACCATCCTGATTTTTCACGTAATGGCAGTGAGACCCAGGAAAGTCAAGTGACCTGCCTCGGGTCACAAAGCCAACGCTAAAGAATTCGACATTTGGCTTATAGTCCTACATTCTCTCTTCCTTTTCTCTCAGTCTTCATTGAGTTCTTTGTCCTTTATCCTTGGCAACCAAAACTCCCACTCTGAGGACCTCTCCGAATCCCGAACAGAACCGAACTCCTAGAGCAGACCCAAACTCTCGGTTTACACGTGGGCTTCTGCAGCTCCGGAGCGATTCTTCCTCCATGTCTTAAAGGGAGGCAATGAGGTCTGGAGCAGCTAACCCAGACGCTGGAGCCGGGCAGACTTGTTTTCAACTCCCCAGTCCCTCCAGTACTGGGCAGCTTTGAGGTCTTGGGCAACTTGCATAAGCCTTTGAGCCTCAGTTTCTTCATTTTTAAAATGGGATGAAAATACCTACTTTGCAAAAATACGGCAAGACATAGAGTTTATGTAAATAAAGTACCTGCAGGAGGCATCCAGCAAGTGCTGGAAGTGTGGCACGGTAACTGAACCCAAATACACGTGGGTGTCATTGAGGAATTTCAGCAGCAAGGTTCTTTTAACAAGAGATTTACACCTTATAAGCCCTACTAAAGAAATCCGGACTCTTTCAGACAGTGTGAAAAGGAAAACAGATTTGCAATAAAGTATATCAACCAGGACTCTACCACAAGTTTGCCACTTTTTCCAAATTCAGTTGACTCGGGTCCAAAATTTCCACATAAAAGAAAAACATCCATATTCATATTGCAGATGTTTTCAAGTAATGGCAAAATGGTCTCACAATTTTCTCACATAGTTGAATGTCTTAGCTGATGTGCTCCATAGAGACTGACAGAACACATAGACGATCGGGCCCCCTTGAGCGGAGGTTTGCATAGAAGCAGCCAAGGGGGTTTCATTGCAATATGCCTCAAGCCACGTAGAAAGTAGGTCACCGCAAAACCTGCTCCGTAATGCACGTGCCCTGTCGCACCCCATCTCCGCCATACCTTCTTCTCTGCCCGTGTCTATCTAGAGAAAACCAGACCAGCAGGTCAACTGGCTGCCAAGCAGATAAAACATTCAGAAGAACGGTGGCTTTCTGGCTGTCACAGCTGGCCAGGCCTTCAGGCATCATGCTGGCATTGCTTACATTCACATCAGTCCGAAAAAATACAGTGCGAGCCACAGAGATAACTTAGAATTTTCTAGTTAACTGCATTATAAGAGGTAAAAAGGAACAGGTAAAAATAACCTTAATGACATAACTTCTTTAAGCCAATGTATCTAAAAGCTCATTTCAACGTGAAATCAATACTAATGAGCTATTAATGAGCTTTTTTATAGTGTGTTTTCACACTAAGTCGGCCGAGTCCAGCGTCTGCTTGCTCCCCAGCATATCTCAGTTTGGACCACTCACATTTCAAGTGCGCGACAGCCAGCTCTGGCTGCCGCCTTTCACACGGTACCAGTGAAGTGACCACTCCTGTATGGAGCAAGGTAGCACCCAGCACCCCTCCAGCCTCCTGCCACAAGTCTGTATCGAGGTAAACACCAGGGCAGAACTTCAGCAAGATCTTTGCTACACACAACTACCATCTTTTTTCGTCTATTTAAAAAGTGGCAGGGAGGGAACTAGTCTTCTCATGTCGAAAGTCTGCCGTTCCAACGTGTTTTAGGGTTTTTCATACTTGCAATGGGCTTTTCCTCCAACTGGAAAAATTTGAAAAGAAATTTAGGGGACAGAACAAGTGTAACACATCTACATATTTTCAACCTACTTAGGGGCCTTCAGATGTCTGAAAAACCCCACCTATTTCCATGACAACAGACATCATAATGACATCTACTTCTTGACAGGAAGTGAATTTATAAAGCCTGGATTTATTATCTATGTATCATTTTTGAGAAATGCATCCGAATACGACAGGCAGACCACACTTTTATGAAATAATTCACATAGTTGGCTGTCAGAAGACCCGGGAACTTTGTAAAATACCATGCTTTATATTCATAACACTATCAGTCCACTAACTGTTCCTCACACACAGTTGGATTCTGACAAATGAATAGCAGATATCTGTCACAAATCACATGCCATTTCTCACCTTTGCGTTTTACTGGCTTTACTGAATTACTTGTGTTTGGGGGCAGGCGACATAAATCGCACAGGCGTCCCCTGCGCTGTCGCAGGACTTGTTAGCTACGGGGTGAGTGCTTGGTGGAAGGGGCGCCGAGGGTCTGAAATCCGGCTCTGGTCTGCACACCAAGCCATGCACCCTGATACGGGCCGCTCTGTCTGGAGCAAGGCATGCCTTTTTCTAATTCACAGAGGCAGCATGCAGACTAGGAGTGGTTTGGGCCCCCCACATCTGAGTGGCCGATCTGGTAAATATCAGCGGTAAGTCAGAGAAGTGAGCAAAATCCAGGACGCTTCTTGCAAAGAAAAACAAAAGAAATGCTTTTCATATAATATTTTGAAACATAAATAAGGAAGTAGTTCAAATGGAGGCAAAAGCAGTATTAAAATAGTCCTTAAGCTTTAAGATGGACCAAGTCCCCGTAAAGCAGAACTCCTCGATGGCACCTCTGCATCCCTGTTCACGCAGACTGATGGAGACACAGCCAGTGTTGGGAGCTCTGTCAGGGGAGAGCCCGTCTCAGCTTTCTGACTGCTGCCCCTTCCGCAAAACGCTAGCTCCCAGAACCTTGACTGTATGGTTCACTTCAAAATCCACAGCTGGCACGTAGTAGGGGCTCAGTAAACATTCATCAACCAGTTGGGCAACCGACAAGGCTCTTGCTCTTTTCTTAAATAGTTTGTGCTATTCACAGACACCTCTAAGTGTTCATGTTATAAGATTCTACGGTGTGATAATCATACTGGGGTTATTTTGTAAAAGAATCCTCATCTCTTAGAGACACATACTGAAGCATTTATTATTTGTAGATGAGGTGATGTGGTATCCTGGACTGCTTCAAAATAATTCAGGGGGGAGCTGGCTGGGGATAGAGATGAGGCAAGATAGGCCATGAGTTGGAAACTGCTGAAGCTTGGTGATGGGGACCTCAGAGTTCATCATACCATTCTCGCTAGTCTTGTATATGCTTGGAAAAAAGTACCGTAAAAGAACTTATTATTCACTCAGTATCACTCACACATAGTGAGCACCTAATATGCACATGGTGCTAGAGATTTAGTGGTAAAGGCAACAGACGAGTTTTCTGCCCTACATGTGGATGAAGGAGTCAGATGGCTGATCAACAAAGTAATTACACCATATGATTAATGCTAAAATGAAAATATGTGGGTGCCATGAGAGGATATAAGTGACAAGCGATGGCCATTCATTTACAGTGAATGGTCAGGGAAGGCCTCCAGATGGAGGTGACTATGAAGCTGAGTCCAGAAGGATGGGAAGAAACTAACTGCTCAACAGGTAAAGAAAGGACCCTGCAGGCAAAGGGAAGAGGAAGTGCAAAGGCCCTGAGGCAGAAGAAGCCTGGCATGTTTTAGGCACTCTTAGAACCAAGCGAGGTAGGAAAGAATGGCATGAGATTTGATTAGACTGGTAAATAGGGACCAGATCTTGTAGGGTCTTGTGGCCCATGGTTAGGAGAGGGGCTTTATTCAAATTATCAGAAAATTCCTCCTATTCAGTGTAAAACTGCATCTCTGTAATGTGCGGCCATGTGACTTCCTTTGATTGCTAGAACACGAACATAAGGAACGTATATCATTTCTCGGGTAGAAGCTTAGGAACAAGTGCATGCTAGGCCATATTCTCTTTTCCCTCTACTGCCATCACTTGATGGCCTCTTCAGCCCCCATCCAGTAATGACAAGAAACAGAGCCTCAAGTGACCCCTGATGGCATAAATAAGAAATAAACTCTTATTATTTTATGTCACTGACATTTGAGGGATGTTTGTTCTTACAGCATAACCGATCCTATCCTGATTGATACACGGGATTAACTAGAGTTAATCAAGACTTTCTAATCACAGATCTCTTCTGAGCCTTTAAGCCATTCCAAAACCACTGCAAATCTCCAAGAGAATACACAGTATTTTCCAACTAATTTGACCACAAAAACCTTTTTGAAGGAACTTTTGTAAGATACTCTGGAAATACTAAGATTGGGTTTGAGGACAGGTTTTTATCTCTGATGACTAATTTTGAACCGATCAACAAAAGTTCCTCAGAATTTTTATATAGATCACTATTAAGCCAAGTCTCCCCATTCTTTATTCCTACAAATGATTGTTTTAAACCTAAAAGCAGAATTTTACATTGATTCCTATTAAACATTTTAGTTTAATGTTCCAGCATATTGGAATCTAAATGCTGTCATTTACTCTGGACACTCTTTCACTTGAGGGCTCTGATCTGGGGAAGGACTTCCAAAGGGGCTTTCATATAATCAATCCCCTTGACCCTTTGTTTTAGGCAGTAATCTTGATTTGATCTCACCTTGGGATTTCTGATTATTATCAGCCATTCCCTTGACACTCTCATTCAGCTAATCACCAAACGTCTTCCCTAGTTGTATCCACTCTATAGCTTCTGGTGGGTGCCCCCCAGCCCCAGCTCTACCACCCTTCTTGCTTTGACTGGAATCTTCTCTGGGATTCCACAGCAATCCCCTTGCCTAAACCCACCCCATCTGAAGAACATTTTCAGCAAAGCCCTTGTTACTCAGGGTTTTTGATGGACTGTTCACTAGTGAAAGCCCCTGCCCATGTCCAACCATCATCCTGCAGCTGTAACCACAGACTCCCAGCTGATGCATGCTGGGTGAACCTACATCCCTTGGGTACCTGAGATCTTTCCCAGTCTCAAGTCAGGTGCAGGAGAAGTGCCAGGTACCAGCCCTTTGGCTACACACTAGTGACTTCTCTGGGGGGTTGATATTTCTTGATGAAGCAACAGTCTTGGGCTGTCTAATAGGGTAACAAGGATTTATCCTATCTAGCATGGAATTTTTATTCAAAAATATTTATATTGTACACATTTAAATAGGTTAAATTCAAGATACATTCATTTAATTGTAAATAATAATAGAAAGAATTTTCAAACTATTTTTATAGACTTTGATTCAGAAATTTCAAAAAATATACACAAAACATGAAATCCTAATGTTTCAGTCTTCCCAAAACTTACGCTAAAATTTATTGTCTAGCAGCACCTGGCTGGCTCAGTCAGTAGATCATATGACTCTTAATCTCAGGGTTCTAAGTTCAAGCCCCATACTGGGTATAGAGAATTACTTTAAAAAAATATTTTAAAAAATGTATTGTCTACCTCCATTGAATATATAAGTACCAGGTGACTAAAATATTAGAATCGCTTTTTTCCCTTTATGTTTTATAAGTATAGGTTTCCCCCTCAAGGGAAAAAAAAACAAAGAAAATGATACATTAAGGATGATCTAACAAGTCCTTTAAAACATGCTGATAGAAAAACATGAGTAAAGCAACGAGATCTTCAAGAAAATATTTAAAGTGAGTTTTGAGTGAACTTTTAGCTTAAAGTACTAAAGGCTTAAAGGAAGCAGGACAAAATACCATTTTGAGAGCTGATAATGAGGAGATTATAGTTAGGAAAGAACACAATGGCAGATACATGATCTTGGAATTCAGAAGGGAATAAATAAGATGATTATCATATAGAATTGCTGAAGAGCAAGAGTGAAAAGAACAGGAAAACAGTGCGTCCTAAATATTTGTTTCCTGAGGAAATGTGCTAGGAAGATAGAGACAGGCTGAGAGACTATTCACATGTTTAGTAAGTGTGGGAAAGGTAGCTGTTGACTGCTTTATATGGCCAATCGTGTTTAATAGGGTTTTATAATGTGGTCTCAGTGAGGTCATTTTTGACTGAGTTAGAAAATGCTAAGGCCTATCAGAATACTAAAAGATGAGTGAGGATTTGCTGGCCTGTTGGGAGAGATTATGACTGAATTTGATGCTGAAAAGCATATTTAAATCCATTGGGAAAGTCAGACACAACAGAGTGAATTTTGCAAGTGAAAGACATCAAGGGATTGTCCATATTTTAATTCCTCCACAGTACTCAAGTGTCAATAATGTAGCCCTGTCACTTGTCTCATCTGCGGGGTGACTTTAGGTGGATTGGGAGAGAAGCTAGGGATTACAGAAATTCTTGACTAAGAAGCTATATTTCTACTAGATTACATTGGATTCCAAATAGAAATTTCTCAACCTTTTGTTTTTGATCAAAAGTGAGCAAACTTTCTGTAAAGGTCTAGTGTAAACGTCTAGGCAGAATAATCGCCTACAAAAATGTCCACGTCCTAATTCTCAGACCTTATGATTATGTTACCCTACACAGTAGAAGAGACTTTTAAGATGTGATTAAGTTAAGGATCTTTGGCAGCAGGTGGGTGGGTGGGTGGGTGTGTAGTTATCCTAGACTATCAGAATAGGTCCAATATAATCGCATGGGTCCTTAAAATTAGAAAAGCTTCCCCAGTGGTGGTCAGAAGGAGATGTGACTATGGAAGAAAGGCACACAGAGATGCGACATTGCTGGCTTTGAAGATGAAAGAAGGGGCCAGGAGCCAAGGAATGCAGGCAGCCTCTAGAAGCTGGAAGAGGCAAGGAAACACATTTTTACCTAGAACTGTCAGAAGAGAATATCAGCCCTACCAATACCTTGTAGGCCATACAGTCTCTGTCACAATAACTCAACTTTGCTGTTGTGGTACAAAAGTAGCCCATAGACAATATGTAAATGAATGGGTATGGCTGTGCCAATAAAACTTGATTTACAAAAACAGATTGTGGGGCTTTAGTTTGCAGGCTCCTGTTCTAGATGTCTAGGAGACATTAGCAGTTATCTTTCTGTGTTCTATGAGTCATAGCCCATACACAAAAACCTTATTTACAAATATGGGGTCTACGTGTACCCAAAAACAGAAGTTTGATACAAGACCTTAAAAAAGAGAGCTATCTTTTAAAAGTAGTTTTAAAATAAAATTCAAGAACAGTACTTGTTCAACTCAATAGGTTTTCTCATTATTTTCACAGTAACGCAATCCAAGTCAACTAAGGCTGAAGATACACATCCCTGACTCAGCAGTTCCAGTGCCAAAACGTTCATGGTGGAACTGTTGGTAGCAGTAGCCCCAAATTGTAAACAACTCATAAATCCATCAAAATAGAACGGATAAATTGTAGCATATTCATACAATGCAAGAGTCCTCAAAAACGAAGGAACTACAGCTACATGCATCAACATGGATATACCTCACCAACAAAATTTAGCTAAAACAAGTCAGACACAAAAGACTACAAACTATATTATTCTATTTATATGAAGCATATCATCCAGCAATTCTAATTCTGGGTATATACACCCAAAAGAATTAGAAGCAGGTCTCAACGGATACTTTTCTACTAATCTTTATAGCAGCATTAGTCTACTAATCTTTATTAGCAAGAGTCACCAAGAAATGGAAACAATCCAAATGTCCATCAACAGACGAAGGGATAAACAAGATGCGGTCCATCCATATAGGAGAATACTATGGGACCTTTAAAGGGAAGGAAATCCTGCAATACAATGCAACATGGATGAACCTCAAGGACATTGTGTTAAGTGAAATAAGCCAATCACAAAAATACAGATATTATATGATTCCACTTATATGAAGTACTTAGAGTAGTCAAAATCATAAAGACAGAAGGTAGAATGGTGGTCACCAGGGATGGGGAGGAGGGGAGAATGGGGAGTTACCGTTTAACGAGTATACGGCTTCAGTTTTACACGATGAAAAGAGTTCTAGGGATGGTTGGTGGTGATGGCTGCATAACAATGAGAATGTATTTAATATCATTGAACTGTACACTTAAAAATGATTACTATGGTAAATTTCATGTTATGTATAACTTACCACAATAAAAAAGAGTACAGACTATATTATTCTATCTACATAAAGTTCGAAACCAGGCAAAACTAAGATAGAATGTTTAAGTTTGCAATATATAAGAAGTCAAAGCATCAAGAATGTGAAGGACTGAATACTAGCAGGATGCTGACTTTCTTGGGGAGAGGGAGGGACACACCAAGGGCTTTCTGGAGCACTATACGTGCTCTATTTCTTCACCAGTGTTGTGGTTCATGTGTGTTCATTTCACAATAATTTATTAAGCTATGCATTCTCGTCTTATGCCCTTTTCTGGGTGGGTGTGTTGTATTTCACAATTTGAAAAAATTAAAAGAAAAGGATAAAGTTGTACTCAGCAGAAAGTTCAGTCGATGCTACTTGGAGTTATACCATTAGAGAAGATGATCACAGCAAGCAGAAATGTCACACAGTTTGAGAGTTGAGCACTTTAAGTACCAAGTTAGGTTTCTAAGTATATATACCTCCTACTGTGCTGCAGGGACACAGGCACTTGAACACACTGCTAGGGGGTGGGCGATAGGGGACCCCACAATGGACAACTCTAATTGAAAGCGAATAGTATCTATCAACATTTCAATGTATTTATCCATTGGCCAAATAATTTCACTTCTGGAATTTAGTCTATGGATACACTTTCACAGACATAAAATATATACAAGTCCTTCGTTGCAGTATTGCCTATAACAGCAAAAGGTTGGGACGACCCCATGCCAATCAATAGGGAACTGGTTAAATAAACGGAGTTAGCCATGCGAGGAATACTATGCAGATGTAAAAAAATAAGAAGAAGGAGTAAGAGCTCCCAGTGCAGATCTGGCACTAACTCCAGATTGTATGCCTAACTGAAAAAACTGAGGTAGAGAGCCACATATCTGCTACCTTTTGTGTAAGAAAGAATATAAGAATACGTTTTTATATTTTCTTGTATTCTATAAGAGGATATTTAAGAAATTAATAAAAATGATTATCTCTAAAGGATAAAGGAATAAGTAACAGGAGCAGAGGGAAGGCATGAGAGCAAGACTTCTCAACATAGAGATTTTTACATTGTTCTGACTTGGGGTTCATGTGGATGTATTACCTACACAAAAAGCAAAATCCAGGTTAAAGAACAACAAAAAAGAAAAGCACATTTTCCACCAAGAAGGGCTCAAGATTAGTTTCCAAAGTCATTTGAAAGACAACCCAAAGGGATGACAAAAAATTGGTGTGATGGATGAACAAATATATGTCTCTGTGTTGACTGGAGTTTTGTCTAGAGCTGGACAACTCTGAATCAGGTTGCCTAGGAAAGAAGGAGAAGGCAAATGATATATAACATAGAGGTGAGAATAGAAGACTAGCTATAAAAAGTCTTCTGTTTTGTGTATACATATTTGGTACCAGTCTGTTGAGGAAACCCTATCAAATTTGATGTTATTGAAAAATGTCCAGCAACTTTAAGAAGTTTTTCCTCCTGGGAGATATGCTTAGAGTGTTAACGTAAGCAGCTCACTGAGAACTCAACATCTACGATGGTAAGAGTCATCAAACAGGGAAACAGAATACATACATAAAGGATACATAAGTGAATAAATAAGTAGAAGCCACCTTTGTCTGCCAAGCATGGTAATTGCCGGTTTGCAGCATACCTCTAGGCCATAAGGGTTATTTCAGTTCATTTTCTAATTCATTTTGTTGAAAATCTTTATTATTTGCTTTAAAATCAGAAGAGTGTTGCTACATCTTTCGCCCCTTTCTCTAATCATCCCCCACAAAGAAAAGGAAGGACATAAAAGCTTTTCAGTGCCCACTTGAATCCTGATGCTTGACATTCTTGAATTACATAATAAAAAACAGGTATATATATTTTGCAAATGGGGAGCTTGCCATTCTGTCCACATTCCTCCTTCATTAAGTCACAGGTTTCAAGAGTAGAGAGCACAGTGAGTTTAAAAACAAGAGAGGTTTAGAGGTCTGTGATAGTCCAGTTCTGCTTCCTATGCTCTTAAATGGTCACTACTGCCTTTGTACATTGGATCCATTAACACTAATTTCATTACTAGAAAATCCATTACTAGCCCCTAATCAACTGAAAGGAGAGTTTCTCCTTAAAATTAAGGAAGAAGCTATCGTCTTTAAAACACATAGATTAAATCTCTTCCAAGTGAACAATAAAGCATATTACTAATTACATTAATGTGTCCATCCGTTTCTCCTCTGGTGGTTTTGTTAAAGTTTGTTATTGGTTTTATTAATTTAAATTATAAAGGGGCTTTTTTGTTGCTGATGGTTTTGAATTTTGTTGTTTTACACAGAATGAGGCCACCAAAGCTATCTACTTTGGCTGGGGGCTTCCTAACCTTTCCACTAGAAATACTCAAGTTGTAGACTGGATTTTCCCCTCTCAAAATGACAAGCCCTACCACCAGCAGGTAATTTTTGTAGGGGTGACCAAGACAAAAGTGACCAGAACACTAGGCCTGAATTGTATTGATTTTGAGGTCAGCGGGATTAAAATATGCAGACCCCCACTGTCAAATGCAGATTGATTTCTCTATTATATTTCCTTTGAGTTATTTCAGTGATAAGTACCTCAGGTGGGCTCAGGCGGTGAGAAATCCCAGGCATCTGTCCCAAGAGAACTTTATTCCAGTCTTTCTTCTATAGCTGCTCCCTCAAGTTGGTCTAATTCACCTAATAGCTTTGTTTGTACTCCTCCCACTTCCCTTGTCCCTGAAGAATTCCCCTATAGAGTGCTCTGAGCTACCGACAAGATAATTTCTGTTATGAGCTGAATTAAGTCTACCCAAAATTTACATGCTGAAATAGTAACCCTCAATAGTTCGGAATGTGAGACAGGACATTTAAAGAGGTGATTACGTTAAAATAAGGCCATTAGGGTGGGTTCTAATCTAACATCAATTTTGTCCTTATAAGAAGAGACTGGGACACAGAGTGACACCAGGGATGTGTGTGTGCACTGGGAAAGGATCACATGAGGATATAACAAGAAGGTGGCCATCTCAGAAGAAACCCAAACCTTGATCTTTTTCTTCTACCCTCCAGAACTGTGAGACAATAAACGTCTCTTGTTTAAGCCACCCAGGCTGTGGTATTTTGTTATGATAGCCCGAGAAGACTAATAAAATTCCTTTGAGTCATTCTCTACCCACAGGCTATCACTCTTCCAGTTCCAGGAGATCGTGTTAATGCTTTGAGTCCTCCACCCCTCCATGTACCCATGACCTTTGCCATCAATGTGGCTTTGTGGCTCCCCAGGAGATGAAGTGCATGTACCTACCCACTGATGTTGGTTTTGGCAGTATGATTTTTTTTTGCCAATAGAATACGGGCAAAAGAGATGGTGTGACAATACTGAGCCTAGTTCTCAAGGGATGTCACATGTTTCTGCTTGCCTCTCTTATAAATCTGTCATCCAAAATGGAAAAATATGCTTCAGGGAGCCTACCGGTCCAAAGAGGATAAGAGACATGTAGACGAGTACTGCAGCCAATCTATATCAGGGACCCAAGCTAGTCTAGATCTGCACTCCAAAGCGGAACTGTCCAACTGAGCCCAAGCTACACCAGCGGTCCTCACCCCACTTACACATCTGTGAGAAGGAGAATAAACACTTATTGTAAGCAACTGAGAGTTGGAGGAGAACATACATGAGGATATTACTGTGGTAATGTGTAATTAATACAAACTCCAAGGTCTTAACATAATAAGATCCCGCTTTAAGAAGACCTGAGTATACAAAATCCAAGTGTAAAAACTACACATGCAGGGGCGCCTGGCTGGCTCAACTCAGTAGAGCATGGGACTCTTGATCTTGGAATCATGAGCTCAATATCCATATGAGGCATGGAGACTACTTAACATTTTTTTGATTAAAAAATAATTACACATACACAATAAGATTATTCATATGATATAAAGGCCCCTTCAAGTAGCAAACATTATTTGTTCATTTGCAATATTATTTGATTTTCGCATTGTATAGGGGTCTTTTTTTTTGGGGGGGGGGAGGTTATTGAGATAGCTGCAGATGCAGTAACAGGATTTGTTTTGTTTTGTCCCAGATGGAATAAGGGTCATTCTGGAATCAAGAGATCTCACAAAAACAAGTGGAGGGAGGAAGTAGGTCGGGAACTGATACTGCAATCCGACTTTAAAGGCAAGTGTACATACGAACACTGTTGAGGCGCTGAATTTGGAAGGCCAGCCGCACACGTAGCGGTTTCCATTCTAGCCTTCCAGGCACACCCCTGCCTCAAAAAGGGTTCAGTGGCCTGGGCCCAGGGCCCGGGGTCAGGGGAGTCGGTTTCTATCTCTTGCTCTCTCACCGCTCTACCTGAGTGGTTTTGAACCAGCTCTGCTCTCTCTCTAGCTGTCTCCCCCAAGACATCCCATCTTCCTGACTTGACTGTCATCAGCGAGGGGGGCCCGTGGCTTACATCTCCCACAGAATCTACCTTAGTTCTCTTTAGGGAGGAGGCCTTCCATAAGTGAGGACTAGTCATGATGATCTCCCCTCACGTTTGGGCTTTGGTCTCCTACTCCCAAGGAGCTTCAAGACCCCTTATCTAGAGAGAGGAGGTGGACAGAGTGGGTTTGGGGTTGGAGCCATGCAACTGTCACCTGCGGCGATCAGGGTTTGTCCGAATTGATGGAGAGCCCTGGAGAAGGCAAGCAAGAAGCCAGGTTGCATGAGACAGAGTCGAGAGCATGTTTATCAGCAAGAAAGGACCAGAAACAAAAATTAAAGCCGGGAGAGAGATGTGGAGTCATGGGGCATGAGATAATGGGCAGTGGATTTTGATTAAGTGGAAAATAGACGCAGATTTGGTTTTGGAGAGGTAAATTATTTTGCTGGATGGGAAAACGATGCCGACTGTAACACGAGTGTGGTTGCAATACTGACACATAAAGGACCAAGAAGAGACCGGCTCAGAGATGACCCCACACAACTCAGTCTTCCGACGGGGAAAATGATGCTCAGTAGACACACACACACACACACACACACACACACACACGCACGCACACACCCCTATACACGCGCCAAGTCCTCTTCCCTGTCCAGGGGCCAGACTAACCTTTTGCTTTCTTAGAAATTTATTCACAAATGAGCCAGACTGATCTCTCAGTAAGAAAGGGAACATCATCAAAGTTGCCCTGGGGTGAGGACCACTGACAATTAGAATATTATCCAAAACAATCATTGAAAATTACTGCTGAGATGCTCCAAGGCAGGAGTGTTAATGTTACAGGAGACGACGAGCAGCGACCCCTAAATATCCCCCATTGCCGAAAACCACAGTCCCTTGTGCCTGGCGCTGTGGTGACAGCAAGGTTCTATCCCTGCCACTGTCTCCTGGAAGCAGAGCTACTGAGGGCTTTCTCAGCCATCAAACCCACGGGCTGTCGGAAGTGACTACCTCCCTCACAGATGCAACCTATCTGACCTATGACCTAGCTAGCACGTGGTTTATAAACGAGCGAGAATGTGCCTGTCAATTTCCCAAATCCTCCATGCCCCCAAGTGATCGCGTGCTCCTGCCACCTTCAGCGTGTGGAAGGCCTGTCAGGTCTGTCCCGATTCATGCATGGCGAGTCTCTCCAACAGAACTGACAAGCTCTCTGTTGCTAGAAGTTCAAGAGGTGAAAGGAGCTGACAAGGTCATTCATTTTGGAACGATGTATAATACAGAATGGACTTTAGTCATGTTGTCTGTCTTCAGCTGGGACCGTTTCTCAAATTACAGGATTTTATGAACAGAACAATTTCACGGAAGGAGGAAAAGAGAACAGGAGTAAAATCTCTCTTGCTAGGGCTGGCTAGCAGTTTTGACTGCTGTCCTTGGCATTGGTGGCCTCTCTGAGCCAAGCCAATATCCAAGCAGTCTCTTGAGACTGCTCAACGTCAGCCCCAGCCTACCCTGGGGAAGCGAATTCTCTGATGCTCGTCATCTCTGTGATTCCGCCTGCCCGGTTTCTGAACCAGACCACCAGTGTGCTGGGTCTGACATGAAGCTGGCTTCTCCTTGTGTTCCTGAAGCATCGCTTGGCCACTGAGTCACAGAATTCTCCAGTCATCCTCTCCAGGACCTTCTCCCACACTGGCCTCAGCCCTAGGATTAGGCTTCTGGGTCCACTTCTCTGTAAAGCTCTCATGTCTTCCACCGGGGATGTAGCTCCACCACCTAATCACACTCACTAAAGTATTTCCCATCACTCTGTGCCGGCCGCACTGCTGTCTGCATGGGGCAGACTTGGTTTCTCATTCACTGACCTCTTGCCTTAAAGGGAGTGCTCCAAAACTGGACACGAGTATTTGCATAAACTGCAGACTACCACCATTCTGGTTTATCTCTTTTACTCCTTCTATCAGTTAGTTCCTTGTTAGAGATTTATAGGGAAAACAGGATATCCAATTGTTCTGGTACCATGTGCTGAATAGGCTATCCTTCTTTCACAGAATTGTTTTTATGCCTTTATTAAAAAACATTTGGCCATACTTGTATGGGTCTATGTCTGGTTTCTCTATTCTATTCCAGTGATCTAAATTTAACCCTCTGTCAGTTCCAAACTTTCTTGATTACTGTAGCTACACAGTAAGCCTTAATATTGATTATATTGATTCTTCCTGTTTCTTTTTCCTTTTTCAAAATTGTTTTAACAATTCTTGTTTCCTTTATTTTCTACAGAAACTTTAGAATAAGCCTTTCTAGGGCCATAAAAATTGCTGGGATTTTTTTTTTAAGAATTACATTAAACCTATAGATCTATTTAGGAAGAACTGACATATTTACTATGTTGAGTATTCCAATCCATGAATATAGTATGTCTTTTGTTTTATTTAAGGCCTCTTTGATTTCTTTCATCAGCATTTTGTATTTTTCAGCATAGAGATTCTGTAAATGTTTTGTTGGACTTATACTGATGATTTAATTTTCTTTGGAACAATTGTGTAAGTGTTTTTAATTTGTTTCATTATGTTCGTTGTTAGTATATACAAATGCAATTTATTTTTTTATGTTGATCTGTATCCAGCAACTTTGTTGAACTCACTTATTAGTTCTAGGAGATTTTTTTAGATTCTTTGGGATTTTCTATGCAGACAATCATACCTCTGTAAACTGGGACAGTTCACTTCTTCCTTTCCAATATGTGTGCCTTTTATTTCTTTCTTTTATATATTTATTTTTATTGCAGTGGCTAGAGCTTCTGGTGATTTGCTGAATAAGAGTGGAGAGAGTCGACATCATTGCCTTGTTCTGATGTTAGGGAGAAAGTATTCAGCCTTTCCCTGTCAAGTATGATGTTAGCTGTGGTTTTGTTTCATACATCTCCTTCATCAGGTTGAAGAAATTCCCTTCTATTCCTTTTACCACCTTTCAGAGATCTCCTTTGGGTGCCTGTTGTTCCAGAGTTTATAGTTGTACTTATTAGGAAGATGCAGGGAGAAATGGGTCTATGTCATCTTGTCTGAATGAGAAGTGCTCCTTGTGTTTTACAACTATATATGTTTCATAACTTGAGACTCCCCACTGTTAAGGAATGGACAGTGGAACAGTTCTACTTTCTTTGAATTGTGGGAATTTGTGGTGGTAGCCTGCAGGACGGATAGCTAAATAAGAGATATCACGATGGAGTCAGCAATTCGGTCAATAGGTTAAGGCTGCTTGGCAGGCTAGTTACTGGATTTTGTTTCTAGGCACAGATGATGGAAAAATAAACCTACGTTGTGGGAAAAGTATCACTAATTCAAACCACCAGCTTATCATTCTTGAGAATTTGGGCAATTGAATCAATGAAAGAGGACTCAAAACCCCAGGATCACAACACTCACATTGTTTTGTGCCATGACCCTGGCAGAATGTAACGAGAGTCATTTTTCCTTAAGTAGCTCAAGGAATATTCTCTAGAAAGCAGACTTAAATGGAACATGAAAAGCATTTTATTTTCTTTTAAAAAGCTCTCTTCATTTCTCAGCAAGCTTTGAAAATGCTCTATTTAGAAACAACTATATTTCTGTGGTATTTGACACATTTTGCTTTTCCTTCTTTTCTTACTATTAAGCCACAGAGAAATAAGCACATTCATCCTGAGGCCTACAGCATGCTAGATAACTTTTCTTCACGGAGCAAGCTGTAGCCAACTCCCATCTCATGACCCTCATCACTGCATACCTAGGTGCGGTGGGCACGGACATGCACTGGCCCCGATCTCCCTTCAGGAGGGTCGCTCGCTGGGAGCATGTTTGCCTGACAACCTCAAATTGCTGCACTTCCAAACTCAGCATAGCATTTAAACCAAGGCCACACATCCTCTGGGCTGTACCCAGACAAGACTGAACATGGCAAGAATACTAGAAAAGCACTATTTCTGCCCAGTGCAGTATTCCTCTACTGAGTGGTAGAGTCATCCCATGAAACTGACCAAGATTTCCTTAGAACCAGGCTATGGTCTCAGGTTCTTCCTACTCAATCTTCTATCCTCCCCTCTCTCCTTACAAAGGTGTCAAATCTGTATTTTGGCCTAAAAACTCTTTCCATGTTTCCTTCCCCTTTATCTTTCAAATGAATTTCTTTACATCAATCTCCCTTGCACATTTTAGCTTAGGCTTCTCAGACAACCCAATCTGACATATTAGGATTATTCTGACCAGCATATAAAGTTGAAGAACTTGCAGTTCGGGAAAAGATAAAATTTTCATGGGTGAGGCGATTAGAAATCAACTCTGAGGTTGGATATTTGAGGTTTGTTTCTCTTAAAAATTGGTCTGTGTTCATAGGTAAAACCTTTATTTTATTAACTTCTTCTTGAAATACAACATATCTACAGAAAAGTACTCAAATCACGAGTACACAATTTGATGGATATTCACAAACTGAACACACCAACAAAACTAGCACCCAAATCAAGAAACTGAACACGACCAGTACCCCTGAAATCTCCTGGTGTCTCCTCCCAATCACTACACCCCAAAGAAAACTATAATACTGGACTTTTAACATAGATTAATTTTACCTCTTCTGGTCTTTTAAATGAATGAAATCATACTGTATGCATCTTTGTGTCGAGCTTTTTCACTTAACATTTTACTTAATGAGATTTCCATGTTTTCCATGAGTGAGAATTTATCCATGTCTTCCAAGCAATAGCTTGTTCATTCTCATGGCTATAGTTCAAAATCTTTTTTAAATCTAAGTCTTGTCAAATGCATCTTCAAGAACTAGATTGGAGACGCCCAGCTGGAGCGTTTTATCATGTTCAATTTTCACTTGACTTTCCATGATTCAGTGAAGACAGTTTCTGCCTCTTCTCTTGGAACACTATTTCACAAGTCCTGACATGTAGAAAATGTTCCTGAGAGTCTGAATTTTCCTTCTCAAGAATCCTTTTTATGTTATCTAATTACTCTCCTTGGGACCATTATATTCTTCCTATGATGGAGGACTATTATTTTTCCCTCTTAGTCATCCTTTGGCTGTAGTGCCTTTCTTTTCGCTTTTGTAGAACAACTTCTAAATTTCTTTCTATCTTCCACCATCATTTTGAAATTCAGGGCCCAAACCCATAAACAAAATTCCAAAGACCATGTCAAGCCAATGGACACACTGGGTTATATATGCAACTTTCATCTTAGGGAAGAATTTGTTCTTCTCTGAAGTCTCTTTCCTTGTGTCCCTAGATTAGAACCAGCATCCTCTTGTCTGAAAACCAAGGCTTCCTTTGAGAACAGGATGCTAAGAGGGGAGAAAATCAACTGATCCATTATGACCATCTTGGTACACGAAAGCATTTAAATCTTACTCTTCACGACTTCATCAACCCCAAGTTTTCCTATAACTCTTCATATGGGGCAGAAAACAACTGTGTTTTACATTACTTTTTTTTTTTTAACATCCAAAGATGCAAGGTCTCCCAGGCAGTTTTCTTTTTCTCTTCTCTCTCTCTCTCTCTCTCTTTCTTTTGAGAGAAAGCATGAGCAGGAGAGAGGCAGAGAGATGGAGAGAGAATCTTAAGCAGGCTTCACACTCAGCATGAATCCCTATTTAAGGCTGAATCCCACAACCCTGGGATCATGACCCGAGCGAAAATCCAAAGTCGGATGCTTAACCAAGTAAGCCACCCAGGAGCCCCTCTCAGGTAATTTTCTAAAAGAATTTTGTTCTAAGCTTTTTCTAGCCACTCTGAGTTATGTCTTCAGTCATTATTTCTGATAATAAGTTTTTATTTGGGTTTAGAACATCAGTCCTTTGATGATTCTTCACCTTTTTCTTTGCAATATACTAACATCTAATAACGACTACCATAACTGAGGCTCTATTCTGCACAGGGCAGTTTATAAACCTTATATATAATCTACAAACCTGTGATGTGGGTTTTATTATTTTTACGTATTGATAGGGAAACCAAAGCCCTGAGAGGTTAAGTGCCCTGCCTAAAGTCATAGAGTTAACAAATAGCAGAACTGGGATTCATACTTTAGTCTTTGGTTCCAAAATTCATTCTTGTTTTGATATCCCATCACACTCTTCTTCCCTCAGGCTCACCCAACTACCAGTTTCCTCAGTTCTCCATCTGCTCCCCACATTGCCAACACTCATGTGTGCAAGCACGCACAGGCATACACATACAACACTGTGCTTCATTCTTTTCTGATACTTACTTCCCTCCTCCACCCTCCGCATCCTGGGGCCAAAATGATCTAAGAGAATACTCAGCATCCCAAAGCATTAAGGCCTAGTAAGTAAGAACCTAGACCATTTGTATCTATGGCTCCTTCGCTTACAAGCTGTGAAATCTTAGACAAGTTACTTAATTTCTCTGAACTTCAGCTTCCTCATCTTTAAAATGAGAATAATAGTACCTTTTTATAGGGCTATTGTGAGGACTAAATTATACGTGTAAAGTTCTTAGCACCATGAATATAATAAGTGTTTAATAAACTTTAAGTTATTATTCTTATTGCCTATCCCCGGTATCCCATAAAATCAAGGGATAGTGATTAGTTAGTAGTGGTCAAAAGCAGTGGTTCCCAAACCTGAATCTTAGTCTAAGCTTCCTGCTGGGCTTTGAGGGGAGTTTTTCCTTGGCCCTTCTCCTAAAAGTTCTGCTTCAATAAGATTAGGATGGAACCCGGGAATGTGTATTTTTCAAAGCTTTTTCAGGTGACTCAGATGTTTAGCCAGACTTGGAAACCTCTTACCTAGAGCATAAGTCTTCAAAGGCAGTGATTTCAGAAGTTATAACTGGGTCAGCTCAAGAGGATGCGTGACACCCCTCAATCTCTCTTCTAAGGCTCTGTCCTCTCTCATGCTGAATAATACCCCACCCCCACTCACACATAAACACAGGCTACCCACACACTCCACTCACACACAACAGCCCGGGTGAGCCACAGTCAGGATTCAACTCCAGAAAGGGAAGATTACTCTCTTATTGATGTGCATTATAGAGTGGCCCCAAGGGAGCCCCATGTGGTTATTTTGGGGATAAGGGTTGCTGGCCAGAAGGCTGATCATGACCTCTGACTATCATGTTATTGCTAAGCCTCCTTATGACCAAACGCCTATTTCTCCATCTGTAAGACAGGTCTCAAAATTGACACCACTTCAGGCCATTGGGCAACAGGGTGAAAACGGGACAAAGCATTGAAACACGGGATTCCAGAGAACTGTCATTTTCACAAAGCTCAAATGCTTTGTTTTCTCCCCAAATGAACTTGCTCTCCTGACCTCTTGGTGAGAACTCCAATTTTCAACGTGTACACTGTCATTTACCACCTTAGCACACATGGGGATCCAAGCCCATGAATTGCAGTTTTAGAAACCTGAGCAAAGTCTGTAAGTTCTCAGGTGGCATAATGAGAACACGGCTCTGGGCTCTGCATATTTTCTCAGGAGTGACCTTGGATGCTCACTTATTTAAGACCAAAGACAGTACTTGCATATGTGGGAGTTAACTTTCATTCAAAAATGGTGTAGTTCATTTCAATCTATCTGAGGAGCAACCAAAGCTGAAAAAAGAGCTGTTCGATCCCAGCTGATCCACAGCCCCAGGTGCTTTGATTCAGATTACGGCTGGGATTTGTTTGCCTGTGAAGAGGCTGTAGCAACTGCTTTCATCGTCTACTGTAAGTACAATAACAGCAGGAAATCAGGCAGTGCAGTGCAGGCGAAATTAAGCTCTGTGACAAATGATTTGGTTTCTTTCCATTAACAATCATGATTTGACCAGAACTGCTTCAATTAAAGGATTGGGGGATGTTCTTGGTTTATTCGTTATGAGAGAGAGAGAGAGAGAGAGAGAGAGAGGGAGGGAGAAATGAAGTGAGACAGACAAATAGAGACAAGAGAAAGATGAAACAGAAAAGATGACAGGATGTTAATTTGGTGTGGCATATGTAAGTATGCTTGAGACTAAGTAGATGGGGGACTGTGTGATTTTACTCTTTCTCCCCCCATCCCTCACTCTAATAATCCAAAAAAGATCACAAACACTGTATTTATGAGAGCTCATTATGCCAATGTGTCCATTTGATGAATGGTGTCACTGATTAATAAAGACTTGAAACAATTGGATTCTGACTCCAAAGAAGTACACAGCTTTTAAGGAAAAAAATCAAATAATTGGCAGTTCTCCTGCCTTAAAATCTCTCTTCCATGTTTCAGCCTTTAAAAAATATATCTTTTTACATCATTGGCATTTCCCTGTTCACAGACGCATTTCTCACGAGTAATAAAGCTTGTGAAACCAAATTGGAGAGGCTCTTTAGATTTTATCCTTTTAGTCTTGAAACATGAAATATCATTTTCCAAGGCTACCCACGGGACTGAGATGAGCTGCACAAGTTACAACTTGTAGAAATTAAACACAGAATGTGGAAGAACCCATCTGGTTCACTGAGGCACTGAGGCACTTGGAAGGGCAATATTATGCTACTAGGTGGTTACTGGGGGGTTTTCCAGGAAACTTATCTTTTAACCTTTTATTTTGAGACAAGTTTTGGTTTACAGAAAAGTTGCAAAAATTGTACACAGAATTCATGTATACCCTTCACCTAGTTTTCCCTAATGTTAGAATATTCTATCACCACAGTACAATCACCAAAACCAGAAAATTAACATCAATTTACTAACTAAACTACAGACCTTATTCAGATTTTACCAGTCTTTCTACTCATGTCCTTTTCCTGTTCTAGAATCTACTCTGCCATGGGCTCTTTCAATCTGTGACAGCTCTTCAGTCTTTGTCTTTTCTAACCTTGACACTTTTTTTTAATGTTTATTTACTTTTGAGAGAAAGAACAAGAGTGCAAGTGGGGGAGGGGCAGAGAGCAGAGACACAGAATCAGACGCAAGCTCCAGGCTCTGAGCTGTCAGCACAGAGCCCGACTGAGGGCTCGAACTCACAGACCGCGAGATTATGACCTAAGCTGAAGTCAGACAATTAACTGACTGAGCCATCCAGGCGCCCCTGACCTTGACACTTTTTAAGAGTCAATGTAGTCAATTATCCTGTAGAATGTCCCTCAATTTGGGTTTCTCTGATATTTTCTCATAACTACATTGAAGTTATGCACTTTAGGTAAGAATACTATAGAAGCAATAATGTACCCTCCTTCTCAAGGCATATCAGGGGTACGTGATATTGATATGCCTGATTATTAGTGATAGTAACCTTGATCGATTGGTTAAGGTGTTTCTGTTATGATGCTTCACATTTAAGTTACTGTTTTTCCCTTTGTAATTAATAAATACCTTCAGAAAGAGACTAGGTTTCTCCTCAAATGTTCACCCACTAATTTTAGCATCCGTTGGTGGATCTTGATTTTCAGGCAGTTTCTAAAGAACCATGCCAGTAGCTGTCCAAAAAAGGCTGCAGGAAGAAGTCTCTGGAAGGGCCAAACATGCAGCAGGAACATCAGTTCACACGGTTGTGTGCAGGAGACCATTCTCTTGCTGGACAAATCCAAGGGCCGGGCCTTTGGACACCAGGAATGTGTGTTGTTCTATTTCCTGGCTTGGGATTGTCTGAAGAAGATACCTCTAAGCTTGTAGGGAATGTGGAGAGGCTTAGCTTTTACTGGAGAAAATCTTCTTGTCCATTTCTCCCCAAAAAAGAAATAAAATATCCCACTGAGTTTCCCCATATGATTTTGACCTCAGCCACACCCCAAATGACCTCTCAATTGGCTTATGTCCTTTGGTTTGCAGGGGACAACTCTCTCATCTCCATTACCACCACCATTCTCATAGGGGAAAACTTAAATATTCTTTTATCCTTCTAGGACTTTGAGCAATTCCAAGGTGCATTTCTTCATTTTTAAACAAACTGCCAATCTCATTTACGAACTTGCTATCACCCATCCCATGAGGAATTCATAATCAGCTGCTTTGAATGGCTCTTGGCTTTTTCTAGGCATACTAAAGCTACCTGAAGCCCAGAAATGTTCTGAAACCATTACTTAATTGGGAAATAAAGTGCTCCATTAAAATACCCCTACAGGGGCGCCTGGGTGGCTCAGTTAGTTAAGCGGCCGACTTCAGCTCAGGTCATGATCTCACGAGTTCGAGCCCCCCGTGTCAGGCTCTGTGCTGACGGCTCAGAGCCTGGAGCCTCCTTCGGATTCCGTGTCTCCCTCTCTCTCTGCCCCTCCCCCACTCATGCTTTGTCTCTCCTGCTCTCAAAAATAAATAAAACATTAAAAAATTTTTAAAAATTAAAAATAAAATAAAATACCCCTACAGAATTAAATTGGTGCCTGATTGAAAAGGAAGTTCTGAAAAGCCCCTAACATTGAATGAAAAATTCCCTCCAAAAAATTCCCTCCGAGTGGAGAAAATACAATTTGATTGTGTTCCAAAGGGCAGAAATAAATAATTTGGAATACAGAATAATTAGACTGCAGTCTTGGGCTTTCTTTTCTGATCTTCTGTTAAATGTGTCTGTGACCTTGGAGTATCTTCTACTGGGCAATGGCAGTCTCTTTACAATGCGTAACCCCACTTACAAGCTGCCCCCTCAATAACTTCTTCCTAGAGGACCCGAGTCACAACTGGCCTCTTACAACCCCAGAGGCAAAGGTAGTTCAGTCAAAGGAGACTGTTCTAGAACAGCTGAGACATTCTACTCTTCTTACTCACTCTCGGACTTAGGCCTACCTGTGAACCTCAGCAAAATATTCAGAGCAGATTCTCACCAATGGGTACTTCCCACCACATAGACTGTTCTTGCCAAGCAAAGATAAAGCTGTTGGCCATTAATATGTGCTTCGAGTTATCATTTTAGGAATAGTAATAGAAAAAGACCTTCACCCAGCCTCTCACCTCGGCCCACTTGTAACCACAAACACTCATTTGTGATGTGACTGGCTGAACTGGCCTGAGCAGCACTACCTAATATCAAAGAACTTTGCTTCTACTGGCCCATTTAGAAATCAAGGCTTTGACTGCCTAACTCCAACCAATGGAATTCATTGGCCCAAGCCACCTGTCACCTTCCAACATCAGCATTTCATAAAGGACACTTTGTTGATCTGATCAGGGGATACATGAAAGGAAGATTTGAATTACTATTTCCCTGGTGAGTTGTGTTTTGAAAAACACCCCAAGGCCTCAGAAGATACTAACCACTCTGGTCTATTTGTTTTGAGTGCCAGCCATTAAAGACCATGTGCATTCTAGAAAGTGAAGAGTGCAGACTTTCCAGAGGAAAAAAAGAGAAGAGATGGGGAGGGTAAATGACATACACTGAGCACTCTGATCTGTCCTAGTTAATTTCACTTATTGAACTGTCTAATCTTCATGGCAACTCTGCAAGTTAAATAGTACTGGTCCTTTTTATAAATGAGAACTGAGACTCAAAGAGGGTGAGAAATCTGAAAGTTAAGTGAAATTGAAATGCAGTTTGGTTTGACTCCAAAGCCTATCCCTTTTAGATTACCACATCCCAATTTTATGGAGTCCCTCTATATCTTCCCCATGACTTCAACAGTGGTGGGCCAAAAGTGAATTTAGGAAACACTCTTTCTATACATGTTGACCTAGTTTGGTGCATCCTTGTGAACCATGATTCTGGTTGGAGGACCCATTGTTAGAAAGTGCCTCTGGTCCCTATGGGCTGCTCTGTCCCTGTTCCAGGCAGAAGTATAAATGCACCTCCAGGTTGTAACCACACATTCTCTGAATAGTAAAATGACTTGTCCAGCAGCCATTCTGGCCTTCTGTGTGTCTCCTGACACCTTTAGGTGGAGCTGAACACTCCATGAATTTTTCTAAGAGCCAATACATAAAATCAACACCCAGAGAATTTTCTTGAAATGGTTGAGAACTCAGCAGACCCAAACCACTTAAAACCCCATTGAAAAGCTGAGAATTTGTGTTTTTCCTTCTCTCCTTTTACTGCTAATTTTCCTCCTCTCAAGTGGATAAACAAAATCTTTTATTTTCTCATCAAAACACACATCATTAACTGCTAATCAACTCAAGGCTTAGAGATCCCTGCGCAACATCTCAGTTTTCAGAAATGCCAAGCAAGAAATAAAGTACCGTTGATCCAGCCTTGGCTAATGGGCCCAGGTCAGTCTCAGGGGGCTCCAGGTGCCAGGGACAGTGTCATAAAGTTAGGTCAACAAGTAGGCCCTCTGTCTGTGGGTCATGAAAGACAGACAGAACTCCCTGGATCTTAGGTGTTAATGCCTCCCACTTGCCAGGGTCACAAGGGTTGGGGCTGCTAAGAAAACAGGGTGGGGAGACCAGAGCCCCATTGCCAAGGTCAGATGGAGGCCAGTGAGTCTGGGAAAGTAGACACAGGTGGTCTGGGAAGAACAAACGAGGTCCCTGGAAAGAGTTGGAGGAGGCTGACTGACTGACTGACTGACTGACAGCCTGCTGCAGGTATAACACAGCTTCAGGTCTAGTTCTAACCTAAACAGAACTGGTTCCCCCAAACAGAGAAGTGTGCTTTCCCTAAGATTAGAGAAGGCAGCAGGCTTGAGGGCTATTATGTAGGCCTCTCTGGGCTGAGTCAATCATGTGCAAGGTACAAGTATGCTATGTACAAGTGTGGGGGACACAGGGGACTTGGCAGTCCTAAATTTATCATTCATGGTTCTGATCCTAATGAGGTATAATGTTGCTAAGGGCTGAAATTGAATTATAGCCACGTGAGGCTGGTGTTGAGAGTGAGACATCTGAGTAGTGACTAAGTCTAGCTGTCCTTCAGATGCGGCAGCATCTCTGCTGTCTCCTAGTGACTGCCAAGAGGCAGTGTGGCACAGTGGCTAAGAGCAGGAACACTGGGATTACACTACCTGAGTTTATAATCTCAGTTTTGCCACTTAGCGAGCTATGTAACATTAGGCAAATTAACTTCCCAGTCCCTTTGTTTTCCCATCCACGACATGGAGTGAGTACCTAACCTACATGAGCTACCTTACATGTTAAGGTTGTTAAGATTAAATTAGCTAACACAGGATGATCCAAAAGGGTTAGTGCCATTTTAAGCTTTAATAACTTCAGAAGCAGAAACGCTACAAACTCACAAAAACCATCATCTAAAAGTGAAATTATTTCAATTTATGTTACACTTCTTTAGTTTTATGGATTCGTCTTGCGTATGTGGAAAGCACATGGAACAGCACTGGAAACACAGTAAATGGAGAAAATGAAAGGTCTGGGAACACCTCCTTGGCAAATGTTAAAAATTCATTACATTTCTACTGAAGTGGGGATTCCATTCCACGAGAGTAAATCAGCACAAGAAACATTTCTGCATCTCTACAAGGCGGCGATCTACGGTTGGAGCCCATACAGCAGTTCAAAGAAGAGGCAGATGGATGTGGCCCTGAACGAAATTTTCTTAGAACTAGGAGAGCACCAAGACCTCTTCCGAATCATCTGAAGAAAGGTCTTAGACAACATGTCATTTAATGAAATCCTTTTATGCCAGTCCTTTAACATCTACAAGTGGTATGAACTGACTGGCATCAAAACACACCAAAAATTATATCCCCGCCAGCCTGTCGCAGCACCTGAAATTCCACCATTACAAGCTCCCGGTCTGAGCTGCAGACACCCCAGGGAGCGTTAAGTGCTTTCAATCATCAACACTGGAGTGTGACTTTGTTTAATCAGCTGCTTTCCCCTAACAGCCAGCTGAGTGGCTCGGAGGAAGAAAATAGCAATTCTGATGGTAGCAGAGAAAAGGTGAATTTGCCATCTTGGGGCACTGCTCTGGAGAGGACACGGGGGACAGTTGGAGTGGGCACTCCAACGAAGGCGCGGGAAAGATTAGGTCTCTGTGAGAGGGGAGAGAAACTTCAGGGAAGAAGCCAGGTCTAGAAAAGGAAGGGAAGCAGCCTTGAACCAGTATAAGCTCTCTGTCTTTTTATCTCCCATGAATTGCAGCAAAAATGCTTCATGAATGATTAAATTATTGATTACAATATTCTTGTATAAAAGCTTTTTAAAACAGTTACAACCAGACAGAAATTTTAAACTTTACTATTGAATGTTGCTGAATTCTAATTTCCTTGTTTGTTTGCTTCCCAAAGGATTACTAGTCCCTCACCATAAAACTGCAAAGTAATTTATATTCTTCACAATTAGGTTCCCTTAAGAAGAATCACTCAGTAATGTAATTAAAAATGAAAACCTTAACTCCTCATCTTTAAAATGCAATAGTAACAACATTTCCTGGATAGAATATAACATTTCAAGCTTGTTTTTAATTTTGTCTTATGCGTAAGATGGTGCTTTAGTGGTAGACGTTAACTGCACTAAAATGGTAATGCAAAACCACCAGCAACTTGCGGCCATATATCTTATACTTGCTGAGATCGATGTTGTGATTATAATTAAGAATGCATGCTTGTGTCTGAGATAAATCTTCGTATTGTGACATGTAAAATAAGATTTAAGATAATTATTTTCTTTCTAGTCTACCCCTAAATCAAAAGAGAATTGTGGAGAGAGATTTTGAGGAAATTAAGTATATAGTGACCTGCCCTTTATGAGAAGTCACTTATCTGACTCCTGTGAACTTGGGGGGAACTGCCAAGAAGGTAGATATGACATGGCCAAAATGTACCTTTCACATTACATGTGTAAGAAGCAGGATAGAAAAGTGCTTTGATGCCTAGCTCTAGGAATTGGGGATGTTCATGAGCACCCTCAAATGTGAGTGTGCAGTTAGGTGGAGAGCAGTGGGAAAGTGACAGAAGTGCCAGTGGGGGGGGGGGGGGCGGTGAGGAGCTGCTGTTAGGATGGAAGGCTCTGGCCTACATATGTTCCCCCTGGAGCTGGGATTAGGGTGGAGTTGACAGAGAAAATCAGAAGGTGGAAAGCCTGACCCCTACCTGAGGAATCCCCACGAGAGCAGGACTATGTCTTTTCCTCACTGCATCTCCGGGGCCTGGAACATGGTAGGCAGTCCACAAATATTTGTCGACAGACTAAAGGACCCTCCCTTTACTCAGGTCCCAAGGCTCTAAGATTTGGGAGATGAGGCAGATGCTCTCCTACCAAAGATGCCCCGTAGGATCTGGAAACATGAGTAGGACACACAGTAGGGAGTGCTTGACTCCCCCATAAATATCCTCTGAGATATTCAAGTCACCCAAACAAAAGAGGAAAATGGAGCATTTTCTACCCTCAGAAACTGAGAGGAAGAGGGTCCCACTGGACTGGGATGAGAGGGACAAAGTGGGCAGTTTTTAAAGAAGGTATCACTTGAAGGGCACCTGGCTGGCCCAGTCAGTAGAGCATGCAACTCTTAATCTCAGGATTGTGAATCTGAGCCCCACGTTGGGTGCAGAGATGACTTAGAAATAAAATCTTTACTCCTGAAACCGATATTGCACTGTATGTTAACTAAAATTTGAATTAAGAAAAGGAAAATAAAATAAAACCTTTAGATAAAAATAATAAACAAATAAATAAACAAATAAGGGTATAATTTTCTAGTCTGTTCCCTGACCCTTGAAGCAGAAAGGAGATACTGTTAGAGGATGGGGCTATACAAGACAATTGCGTGGGCTGCAAAAGGCCAAGAAATGTGTTTCATTGTAGGACTAAGATGGTGAAGGAGAAAACAGGAAACCCCCAAAACTCATTTGGAACCTGGAGCCTGTGAGGTGGCGTCTGACCACCATACTGAACATCTGACTTCTTAGTAAAGGCTTTGCTTTGCCTCTTCTCCATATGGTTTGGATTATGAAGGGTTGGATCTTTCTTTCCTGCTTTCCTTTAGAAGGAATTAATAAACAAAGGAAGATGTGCACATGGGTAAAACCTTCCCAGGCTGGTCAGTGAACAAAGAATGGTCGTTCTAGTTTTCACAAGATGGCATCTTTGCCAGTCCTCTGCTCTCCACCCAGGACAGGACTAAGTTGTAGGCCATTTGAGAAAAAAGAAACACGGCAGGCACAGTTTTTAAAATCTTCTACCCACCCTTCAGACTTAGAATTTTAAAACCAACCCTGTTGCTCTACTTTTAACCCTTTGTCCATGGAAGTTTCCAGAAAAGCTCAGTAACAGAACCAAAAGCTGCGAACGTCCACAAGACTTTCAAACAACAGGAACAATAAATCTAATATATTAAAAATAAAGCCTCACCCAAACATTTTAAAGTTAAAAATGCCAGCGTTTTCCTTAGCTTGAGGCAAAAATGACTTTTTTATTACATGGGGAAAAGGAGCATGAAATCTCACAGGCCTTTGCCAAAGCTGAAACTCTCTGTGGAAGGCTTTGAGAAGGAGCAGGACGATGAGTGGGCCATGGAAGGCATGCTGTTTAATTGGAAGTGCATGGGTCTCTTTGGCTCTATCCTCCCAGTATTCACCAAGATCTCCCCTGCTTGGTCCTCTTTCATTCCCTGGTGGAGAGGCCTCTGGCGTCAGCAGAGGTTCTTTTGTGGGGAATGCACACTGAAGAGGGCAGGCTCACCGCGGCTGACCAGAAAGGCTCTGACTAAGCATGCCTCTCATTTCTTGCTCCCCAGTCTTCCTGACAACTTCCTATGGATGTTCAGATTACAGAAATTCCTTATTCGGGAAACAAATGTGTTCCAGAGAGGTCACTGGGTATGGGCCGCGAGGTCACGATTGTCGGGTTTCGAAACTAGATCCACCACTTGTTAGCTGTGCGTCTTGGGCCAGTTAACTACATCTGCTTGGCTTAGCTTCACCAGTAAGACAAAGGCCTACTCTGCAAAGCAGTTAGGAAATTAGAGGAGATATTTGTTGAGTTATTGGCCAATCAAATATTGCTTTCCTTTTGACTTCAATGATGAACTCAGTGATATTGTCCCATGGGAATGGTCCCCTCACTCACGAATTCAAACTTTTGATGATAGCAAAGATGTCAAGATGAGATTCAGCCTCCAAATTTCCGAGGGACTAAAATATTATGAAATTTGATGGATTCAACTAAGAGCTAGCTTACTCCTGACTTTATACATTTTATAAGAGCAAACTGTCATGTACTGCCTTTCCTTAACATAGTACAGGTTTGCTTAGCAACCAGATTTTTCTGCTTCTGTGGGAGATGGGGCAAAAGCTGGGAATCCGTATAGAAAGATTCCATGGGATGTTGATTCAGTACAGATAGGCATAAAATCTGGAATGTTAAGTCCCTGTCAGACAAAATAATCCAATGACTTTGCCTTTTATTTCAGTCAATTACAACTAGCAGAGTAGGAAATGATCTGGGCACCCCCTTCATGTACTAGGCTGACAAGCATTTTGGGTTAAATTTAAGTTCATGGTCCAACACAGAACGCACTGAAGGCAGCCAGCCCTATGCAAGTAGCAAGATCACCCACCCCTGCACTTACTCTCAGATGTTGAACACTGATGCTACGATGCTGCTGTGCATCTTGCCCCACAGAATTCTTTTTAACATTTAAAAACTCACATTAATAAAGTCTGCAGGCAAGTTAAGGTATACTAAATAAGACAAATGAATACTAAATTTGGAACAAAGCATACGGGAATATTAATGTCCATTTGAAACATCCAAAGGGATAATCATTGCTGGCTCCCCTGAAAAAGTAACATCCTTTTCTCCTACAAGGAGACTTGGTTTTCTCAGCAATGAGAGTCTTAGAAGGGAATGGGCAATGCTGGGCTGTGAAGCAGTTAACCAGTGGCTACATAGCGATGAAGAGCATAGGTCTTCTAGAGATCCAAGTTCGAATTTGTCTACAATGAGCGATTCCCAGCGCATGTATTAGCCTCTCTAAGCCTCAGTTTTATCATCTGCACAACAAAGATGAGAAAGCATCTCCTTCCCTGGGTGGCTGTGAAGACAAGCTGTGGTGATGCACTGGTAACTATATCACGAGCACTCAATATGATGTTTGCTATTTTGAGACCTTTAGGCATCCAGGAGAGGTCTGGAAAACTCACAACTCTGACACCTATTATTGGGCCCTGGATGATCACAGGAATTAGTCATTCAGGAGGTCATGTTCTGGGACATCACCTAGGAAGTAAGGAGCAGTCAGCAGGCTAGCAGAGGCAGGCATGGTCCACAGACTGACAATGTCAGAGGGAGTCAGCAAGGTCTGAGGGCTCCTTTGCCCTGATTTATACAGCCAAACAGTACAGGTGCCCCACGGCACATTTAGCCCATTTAGCAAGAAATGTTGCTTGGTTAGGGGAGGAACTGGGGCACCTGAACAGAAAGCATTATAGTAGCTACCTGTGAGAGCAAGATCCAATAATAACAGTACTGCCTTATATCTGTATAAGTCGACAAAATATCTTTGCAAATGTTATATCATTTAATCCTTCTCTGTAAAACGGGGCCAATAATGCCTACCTTATTATCCCCATTGACAGAGGAGGTTATGTTGACTCTGGGACCCTAACTGACTTGCCCACGGGTAGACAGAAGGTAAGACGATGAGTCAAAGGTACTGGTGTGACAAAGTATTTGTTGAAGTAACAGTAGCTGCTCTAAGAGACACCAAAATCTCAAGGACTTCATATACAGGAATGTATCTCCTGGTTCCAGAATAATCCACGGTGGATATCCCTGGTCACTGAGGAAGCAGGGGTCTATATGATGATTCGAAGATCAGGTGCCTGGCACCTTGTGGCTCCACCACTATGTGGCTTATCTGTATGAAGGGAAAAGAGCGTGGCAGAACACATGTGACAGGTTTCTGAGTCAGGCCCAGAAGTTTTATTTATATATATTTATATTATATTTATATATATGTACGTGTATATATGTTTGTGTATGTGTATATATATACACATATAAATATATACGTAAATGTATAATATATAATAATTTCTGCTCGTTTTCTGCTGGCTAGAACTCAATGACATGGCCACACCTAACTCCAAGAGACCCTGGAAAACAAAGACTAGCGGTGTGCCCAAGAAGAGGAAAACATAGGTACAATCAACAACAATGGCCCATCCCTGCCATGGCCAGGAACCCACAACACCCGGATCTAAGTCCAGTGTTGTTTCTATTATGCTAGGTTTGTGCTGCAATGGATTTTTAGTGAGACGATAGATAGGCATAAAGGACAACTCTGCACACTTTAACACAGAGAGGCACTGAAGGCCTTTAAAAGTTGGGAGAATGGAGGCTAAAATGGTTAGTGGTGAGTTAAACACAGTAATGACATGTGCCGACCTTGAAAGAAGGCTTCTTAGCTCCTGGGAAGGTTCAAGAACATGCCTATGTATGATGTCAGCAATGTTGTGCCGATGAGCCGGAGCAAGAGTCACAAAATTACATAAGGGAATCTCTCTACCTTATCACTGTCTAAATTAGGACTAACTGTGCAGTGATGCCATTAAGCAAGAAGAAAACTTGGGCTCTGGCTTTTGAGTCCAAAAATCAGTTCTAATAAGAACTCCTTGAGGTTAAGGACTAGGTCTTTAATCCCTGAAACCTTAACACTTGCACAGAGCTTGACATAAACTAGCTTCTCAATAGCATTTTGTTGAATGAATGAAAGAATAAAGAAAGCAGCACATATTGAAGTTTATTTTGTGTGGGCCCATCTTGTGAGGCCTAACACTCCGCATGTGAATCGGTGAAAGCTCCTGAGTTGTTACTAGTGTCAGTGAGTGGGTACCATCCACTCTCATTGTTAATTGAGAATTAACAACGATTCAAGTCAATGATGCTGTGTTGCAAAATGAACTTTTCGTGTTTTGATAAGTGTAATGTGCATTATTTATTCTATTCTGTAGTGTGTTTTGTAAAAGTAATAAAGATTTAGTACCATGAGTCACTGCTGGCTGCTTGCTGGTGAACGCTCTTCCATGCCTGCACACTCCCTCTGTCACTGACTTTCACATGCATTACTGAGGAACAACAGTGTGGTGAGGCAAAAGGAAAATGCTGGAGCACAAAGACTCATGGACAGATCAACAATGTCAGAAGAAAATGACCCAACAGAAGGACTTCTACTCCACATCAAGCAGTCTGGGAAGTGATTTTCATAGTCTATACTAATAAAGGTGCAGAGGTAAAAATTCCACTAAAATGAGTCCACTTGGAACCCACCTATGATACTTTGTGGCAGGAGAATTTTTTTGAAAATGACTGCATTGTTTGAAAATCACATTCTTATTTAATAAGAGTAAAACTTAAAATCCAGGTAAAGTTCTGACCCAAATTGCATAACCTGAATCCATTCATGAGGAAGCATCAGACAAACCCAAATCAGGGAACATTCTATGAAACAATGGGACTGTACTCTTTAAAATAAGTCAGTATCAGGGAGCCTTGGGTGGCTCAGTCAGTTAAGCATCTGACTTCGGCTCACGTCATGATCTCACGGTTCCTGAGTTCAAGCTCTGCCTTGAACAGCTCAGAGACTTGAGCCTGCTTTGGATTCTGTGTCTCCTTCTCTCTCTGCCCCTCCCCTATTTGCATGCACACACACACTCTCTCTCTCAAAAATAAACATTAAAAAAATTATAAATAAATAAATAAACGTCAGTGTCATCAAATTTCACAAAGACAGAGGAACTGTTCTAGATTAAAGGGGACTAAAGACATGACTACTGAATGCAACACTTGATCCTGGATCGGAATATGGACTGTTTAAAAAATAAATAAATAACAGCACAGTATTGAAATAATCAGCAAAATTTGAATGTGGACTCTATACCAACTAATGGTAGTGTATCAATGCTCAATTTCCTGAATTGGATAATTGCACTGTGGTTTTGCAAGAGAATGCCATTGCATGCTGAAATATTTAGAGGCAAAGGGTCATGATGTCTGCAAGTTAGTCTCAAATGATTCAGTAAATAATGACATACACATACATACACACGCGCACACACACGTGTACATACATGGTGTGTGTGTGTGTGTGTGTGTGTGTGTATGTGTATATATAAATGGAGAGAGAGAGACTTGGAGGTCTGTAAGAGTAATTAGCATTACTAATAGTGCCTCGCCAATAACTTGGTTTTATTGTCTTATCTTCTGAGAAATGTTAAGTAAATCCAGGTGAAAGTTCCTGGAAGTTCATTATACTATTTTGACCATTTTTATGTAGGTTTAAACTTTTTTTCAAAAATAAAGGTTAAAAAAGACACATGCGCGCATGTACTTAAGGACCATATCCCCACTCGGTATCACCAAGTGTTGAGGAGCAGAAGAGATCTTTAACATTCCAAAGATATGAACCATAAGACCTTCTTGAATTCTCCAACTGGTTAACGTCCATAGAACACAGCATCCCTCATCAAATGCAGCAAAATGTAACTTCCCGAGCAAGAATGTGTATGCGACAAGCAGAGAAAACAAAGCCACCTTCAGACGTGGATGCTAGTAGTTGGCTAGACTTCCTTTAGTACGAGGCTTGCTGCGGTGCTCAAAACTCACACTCCACCAAAAATAGAAATGACTGTCAGGGTCACTCACAAAGAGTTGGAATGGCAGTTGTTGAATCTTCAGATGCCAAGAATCCACCTTATTTGGAAATCAGCAGGGATTCCTTTTTGAGCTCCATATATTTGGGGTTAGAGTGTTTTGTTTGGGAAGTTGGGTGGGTGGTTTGGGAGTCTCAATGAGCTTTCTAGATGAAGGGACTGGAATGTTTGCGGGGGAGATGGTAAAGGGAGTCAAGGAATAGTTGGGGATTGATAGTTGAAGGGAAAAACTAGACGGAGTTCAGCTACAGTTCAACTAAGCCTCCTCTTCCTGCCTGTGGTCCAGCAGCAGTTGCTCTCTCTGTAAAAAGGGACTGTTACGTGCACAGGGAACAAAGACGGAATTTATTGCACTGGGTTAGCCACTGTATATAAGTTATTGTGACTAGATAAAAAGAATACGATGTTTTTAAGCCATCTGCCTAGACAGAGAAATAGCTATGTATTAGGCAGTGTTTATAATGGCTTTTATTGTAATGGAATTTTTTTTCTTATCAACAGTCAGACATCAGGCGATCCGCCAGCTTTCCTACTGAATTTTGGATTTCTCCTTCCGTAAGTCATTTTTTTCTAAAGAGACTGGACCAACTGGGTTATGTTTACTAGTTGACATGTGCCCAGCAAGGTGAAAAAAAATTATTACTTTGGGAAAATAGTCACTCCATCCTGCCAGAACCCATTCTGTTTCCTTTTTGCCTGCAATGTTTAGCTTGAAGTACTTAAAATGCCATTCATAGCCTTTGGGGTATATTTCCAGTCCAAATCCTCTCAACCCTACTACCACCCAATCCCATGCTCACGCTGTAGTCACAAGGATACTTAAAGTTCTCCAAACACATCATGACTTTGTGACAAGCTCCTTGCTATTTCCAATTTGGTCTTCTGGAAATGCACCCCTGCCATCTCTACCTCATGAGCTTTTATTTCATCCTTCAAAGCTCAGCTCGAATATCACCTCTTACAGAATACCTTCCATGACTCTTCCTCCTGCCTTAATCCCAGGCACAATGAATCACTTCTTTTTCTGTCCTCCAATGGTACCCTATTCAATCCTCTGTCACTGTCATTGGCACAGTCTTCTGGAACTAACTTCTCAACTAGATTTTTAACAACTTTAGTGACAGAGACCCTGTTTTATACATCTGCATTCTCTGGACCCAGAACAAGTGAGGCTACATGGTAGGTTTTTAAAACTGTGTGTCAAAGGAATGACTCAATCAATGAAGCAATTAATGGCTAGAGAAATTACTACTGTATGCACTGTCTTGGCCACAACCTAAACACTCAACATGCATGAACACAGCATAGTAACAGCCTCTGTTTATTGAGTACCTACCTTCTGCTGGCACGATGCACACATTTGATCTTAAGTCAATTCTACATGATTATTATTATGTTAACTTTACAAGTGAATAAACCAAGTTATGTAGGAGTCCCTTGTGGCTGGGGTCCTCTTCTTTGTCTCCCTTTGGAGGATATCCCTCAACACCTTTGAGGCGCGATGACTAGAGTAAGGAAGAAACCTTCCAGTCCCTCGGAGCCTATTCCTATGGCTCTCCCTAGCATCCTCCTGCTGACCAGTGGCCACCATCAGCTACTAAAGGAAGCTTTGATGCAAATAGTAGTGGTACTCTACATTCTCCCGATATTGATAGTTCTTGGAATCATAGTTTCTCCTCCCCATCACATTTTGAGCCCCTGAGCTAGGCAGATTTGGGAGCAGCATTTCTAGAACATGCTACAGGCCATTCTGGAAGGCCTTGAAGTCCGACTCGGGTATAAACTCTGCAATGATTCTCCACAAGCACTGGGGAATGGTTTGAACTATTCAGTAATATAGCCTTTTCCTGCTGAGTGTACTAGGGCCATTCTTCAAAGCTCTAGGAAATATGTTGGCTCCCGTTCATCATGTCTTCTCCATTATCCCTAAGGCCATTTGCTCTACGCACCATTCCACTAATGATGTAATGCTACTTGTTCATCAGAAACGTATTCTCACTCACTACATGCCATCTATATTCCTCATTCAAGGAAGTGGCAGGGCCTTCATAAGTGGCATCATTTGTTAACGAGATTCACACAAATGAAAATTGCTTGGAATTTGCCAGTTCACTTGGCAATGTGGGTATTCAGAATGTAAAGGAAAACAAAGCATAAATAGAAAACAACTGAAATCTCCTTCTTCTAAAAAATGCACATGCCTTAATAACAGCTAAATAAATCCAACCTTAGCTTGGTGATTTTTTTTCCCCCCAGGTTACTTGCTTTAAAACAAAAATAAGGGAGTGCCTGGGTGGCTCAGTCAGTTAAGCGTCCAACTCTCGATTTCAGTTCAGGTCACGATCTCATGGTTCAGTTCATGAGATTGAACCCCACTCGGCTCTGCACTGACAGTGAGGAGCCTGCGTGGGATTCTCTCTCTCCCTCTCATGTTCATGCGTTTGCTCGCTCGCTCTCTCTCTCAAAAGAAATAAACCGTAAAAGTAATTTAAAAATTAAAAAATTTTAAAGAAGAATAAGAAAAGGAAAAATATAATTCACAGAAAACTAATCAAGCATTTATTTTAACCAACACACTATTCCTCTAGTTAGGCAGTTTGTAGAAGTGCTTCCTAGTCCTCAGGTGAAAAGGTTTTAGGTGACAGATACAAGAACTGGTCTCCTGGAGCCCCCGGCCTACCACCAGTCGGAGGATCCAGACTCACTGCCGAGAGAGACCTTCTGTCTGGATACCCAGGGGCAGGGTGAGGCGTCAGCCACTTCCGATCTACCTTTAAACACAAGTATTCTATGAGATGAATAGACATTTTCACAAAGAAGACAACCGAATGGCCAATATGCACATGAAAAAATGCTCAACATGATTAATTATCAGGGAAATACAAATCAACCCCACAATGATATACCATTTCACACCTAGTAAAATGGCTTTAATCAGAAGAGCAGACACTATCAAACACTGATAAAGATGTGGAGAAACTGAAACCTTCATTACGTTGCTGGTGAGAATGCAAAATGCTACAGCCAATTTATAAAACGGTTCAGCAATTGCTTTAAACTTGAAGCCTAAATTTACCCCACAACCCGACAAATCCACTCCTAGAGAAATTCACCGAAGAGAAATGAAAACGTACGTCCATACAAAAGTGTGCATATAAATGTTCATGGCAAGATTATTTGCAAAAGCCAAAATGTGGCAACAACGCAGATGTCCATCAACCGGTGAACGGATAAATAAAACGTGGCACAGCCAAACAACAGAACAGTACTCAGCAATAAAAAGGAATCAAATAATGGTACCTGCTACGGCATGAAGGAATCTCAAAAGCATGACAGTAAGTGAAAGAAGTCAGTTGCAAAAGGCCACTTCATTTATACAAAATGTCCAGAAAAGGCAAGTCTATACAGACAGAAAGTAGCTTAGTGGTTTCCTGGGGCTTGGAGTGAGAAGACAGATTGACTGTAAATGGGCACAAAGGATCTTGTGAGGGTGCTAGAAATGCTCTAAAACTGGATTATGGTGATGGTTGTACAACTCAGTAAATTTACTAAAGCGTCATTAAGTTGTACACTTAAAATGGGTGAATTTTATGGTATGTAAAGTCTACTTAAATACAGTTATTTAAAATAATAAATAGCAATTGGGACACCTGAGTGGCTCAGTCGGCTAAATGTCCGGCTTCAGCTCAGGTCATGATCTCACGGCTTGTGAGTTCAAGCCCCGCACTGGGCTCTGTGCTGACAGCTCAGAGCCTGGAGCCTGCTTTGGATTCTGTCTGTCTGTCTGTCTCTCTCTCTCTGTACCTCCCCCACTCACACTCTGTTTCTCTCTCTCTCAAAAATAAGTAAAACATTAAAAAAAAAACTTAAAAAAATAAAAATAAAAAACAATTAGATAAAATAAAAATTTAAAGGTAATAAAATAAGAAATTAAAACACTTTAAAGAGTTACATTTTATAGAACACCAGCCGCTCCTTGTGGTCCTAAGCTGTGTGAGGCCCCTGGAATCTGGTCAGTTCCCTGGAGGGCTGGCAGTGGGAGCGTCAAGGGCACTGGCCAGGTTTCCACCACTCTTAAACCTGTACGGACACTTTGCAGAGACGCTGGGCCATCAGGGGACTATTTCCACCAAACGCGTGCTGCTTCCCAGCATGGCAGGCAGACAGTTCTTATACGTCTCTGGGTTGCACTGGGACAGGCGCCCTGGGGGTAGGGATGGGATTCATGTGGGAAGTGGGGGTGGGGGCCTCTTGGTCGCAGGTGGTGGCCATCCTCCTCTTCTTTCAGTAATACTGATTCCCTGAGGTCCTTTTACTGTCTTTCCCTCAATCTCAGTTGGCTCCATTTTCTTTCTTAAACAAAGGATATTTTCTGAGTGTATACCAAGGACTGCATATATTGTTGCTGTTCTTAATAAACACACTTCTATGACACTTAAGGCTGGATACTCTGCTCTGTGCTTTACAAGAGTTAACTGATTTAATCTTTGTAACAACATGAGGTGAGTATACCATTATCAGCCCCATGTTAACAGAAAACTTGTCCCGGCTAATAATTGCAGAGCTTGGATTTGAATGCAGACCATGCTCTAGACTCTGTGTTGTTAACTGGTATATACCAAAAATACCACTGATTTTTTTTTAATTTTTTAACATTTATTTTTGAGAGAGAGAAAAAGAGACAGAGTATGAGAAGGGGAGGGGCAGTGAGAGAAAGAGACACAGAATCCAAAGCAGGCTGAGGTGTCAGCATGGAGCCCGATGTGGGGCTCAAACCCACAAACCACAAGATCGTGATCTGAGCCAAAGTTGGACGCTTAACTGACTGAGCCACCCAGGCGCCCCTACCAAAGATACCATTGTGTTTAATTCTGCAAATTATTTAGTGAAGCTCATGCTTCCGATCTCTGTTTAAGAACAAAAAGACAGCTAGTATTGGCAGAATTTTCAATTTCCAGCTGAGAGCTTTTATTCCATTAAACAATGACTGCCTCTTCCCAAGCTTTTCCTTCTACATCAATGTTTCTCAAACTTGAGCATGCATTAGAATCCCCTGGAGGAACCCTCAGTATTCCTGGACCCCACTCTTAGAGTCCCTGGTTCAGCAGAGGTGGGGCCTAAGAATCTGCAGTTCTGATGAGTTCCCAGGTGATGCTGATGTTTCTGGTCCAGGTGCCACACATGGAGAACCGTGCCCTACACCGATCCAATCCAAGTAACCCCACCCCAGGAAATTCTGTGAAGTAACAGTAATACCAAAAAACAAGGTTTTGTGATTAAATTAGATGTGGGCTGTCCAGGCCAATGCCAGGGTCTAAAAAAATGGGCTCACACATTTTTTGTTTTCCTTCTATACATTTAGGTAGAAGTGGGATTACCCCCAAGAGAATCCTATGCACATGCACATTTGAGATGCCTTGCTCTGGTTCACCTCTGAGAGCCTAGATTTCCTTGTAGAAATCTAAATTTCCATTTGGCTTCTACTCGCTATTACGGTTGACCCTCGAACAATGTGAGGGTTGGGATGCTGTCCCCCACCCTGCACAGAGTAAAAAATCCACATATAACTTTTGACTCTCCCAAGACTTAATCACTAATAGCCTACCATTGCCCAGAAGTCTTACCAATAATATAAACAGTCAGTTAACACATATTTTTGTATGCTCCATGTAAATATTGTATTCTTACAATAAAGTAAGCTAAGGAAATGTTAAGAAAATCATAAGGCACAGAAAATACATTTATAGTACTATGCTGTAAAAAATCCACATATAGGAGGACCCGTGCTATTCAAATCCATGTTGTTCAAGGGTCAACTGTATGTACCCGATAAAACTCAAAATGTCTAAATTTGTATCAACTACTACAAGGCTTAATGCAGAAAGTCCAGAGATCCGGGATCACACAGACCTGGGCAAAATCTCAGATCCTTTCATTGATACTAAGTCATCATATAGAAACATGGTGGTGACAAGTATCTACTTCAGGGCTTTAGTGTGTTGTGGTCTCAAACATGTAAAAGTGTCTGGCACGTAACAGGTACTCAGAAAGGGTTATGGCATGACTGAAGCTCTGTTAGGGAAGAAGTGAATTCAACAGCAGGGGAAAGAGACCCTAAATAACAGTGGCCTAAACAACACAGGAGTTTATTTCTGACTCACGTAGAAGTCATCAGGACTCAGGTTTCATCTCTCTTTTTGATCCATCTTTAAGATGGCTCCTCACTATATCCACATTCTAGCAAGTGGGAAGAGGGACATGTCACTGCTGTTCATATCCCATTTGCCAGGACTTACTCATATGGCCACTCTTAGTTCTGTGGTAGGCTGGGAAAGGTACCTCACTAAAAATCAAGAGTTCTCTCATTACAGAAGAAAAGGAGAGTGGATAGTAGGAACAATTTGCAGTTTCTATACATGTTTCTTTATTTGATGTAGAAAGGCTGGGATATTAGGGAAGGAGGCAAGTAGAAACAAGGCACAGTTCTCATCCTTGGAGGCAACACAAGTCCTAAGCAAGATTCAGCATGTTGGAAGCTGGAAGCAAGACATAAAGACAGATGAAAGACATCAGGTCAAGGCTGGATGGCAAGCCACAAGGCTGATTTGCCACTTAGCCACATAGTACTGATGAATAAGCACTCAAGTTGTCTTCTGGCCTTCATGGGCTGAACCAGCCAATGGGATCCAGTCAAACTATGGGGACGAAGGAGGCAAGGCAGGGCCTGGTCTGGACAAGGCCCTGAACTTCCCATGATCCATATCTCCTGGGCCACCATCCTAGCCCAGTCGTCATCATATCTGGCCTGGAACACAGCAGCAGTGGGTCTCCTGACTCATCCCTCTGCCCCCCCTCTGAACTATCCCCCAATTTTTTGTGACAGTGGGAATGGGAGGCTTCCAACTGGCTCTGATCAGGTTCCCCTTGCTTCAGAGAAAAAGCTTTCCATTCATGCCTCATGCCCACCCAAGGTGACCAAAATCCACAACCTGCCATTCGGGGGATAACAGGGCCCGGGACTCTTGGTCGGTGGGTTGATGGGAGGGGGGGTTGTTCACACTTGAGCACTGCTCGGCACTGAGCGCTCTTCATAGAACTGCTGACCCCTGAGCTGCAGGATCCTTTTGCTGCCAGCCACTTTGAGATCGCAAGAACTTTCATTCCTCCCTTTCACACAGAGATAGCCCTCTGCTGCCTTCTCTTCCCTCTTACCCTAGTTCCCAGGTTTCCAGCAGGCTATACATGAGAATCGCCTGAAAAGCTTTTAAAACTCTTGATGCCTGAGCCCCGTCCCAGACCAACTGAATCAGAATTTCATCCCAGCCCTTCGGTAAGACTCAAAAAACCCAAGGTGGGGCCTGGGCATCTGTATTTCAAGAAGCTCCTCAAGTTACTTTAATGCGCAGCCAGGGTTAAGAACCACTGCCCTATAAGTCACTCTCGAGAGCAGGGAAAGAGACTTAGAGCTCCACAAATAGACAGTGGCTGACAGACAGGATTTCTAATTCCAATCGCTAGGACGCCCATGTGCTACGCAACAAGCTGGCACTTCTCTAACTTGGAAGTGCAAAGGAGTAACTGTAGCTGGGGGCTTCTGTTAAAACACAGATCCGGATGCACTAGGTCTGGGTGGAACCTGAGATCCTACATTTCTGACAAGCTACCAGGTGATGCTGATGCTGGTACTCCCCCACCATACTTTGAGTAGCATGTCAATAAGCTGATGAATAAGCACTCAAGTTGTCTTCTGGCCTTCATGGGCTGAACCAGCCAAATTTGTGGCTTTCCAAATCAGAGGAGAGGCACAGAGTGACCGTGAGTGACACTGATGTCATCCCCAGAGCATAATTAGCTCAGTTCAGCACACTTGTGCTCCTTATTCCCTCCCAGGAATCTGACAACCCCTGGCACTCTGAGGATGCAGGGCTTCTGATGCAAGGTAACACAGGAATTTTGCCCTTGTCTATTTGCTTCTGGGCCCTTGTGTAACTTACTTTCCTCTGGTCGTCTCTGCTCCTGAGTGTCCTGGAATCACACACAAGTAGCATTTCATTCTGCCTTTGGCGCTGCTCACACTGGACTAGGCCTCGGGTTTTTGGCCCAGCCTCCCTTGCCCTGTCCTCAGTGTCACGTGGCCTCCTGTTTTCATGCCTCTGTTTCTACCTGACTCTGTTGAGTTCACTCCTCTCGTGGGGTTTTCAAGCTGCCATCAACCATGGCCCAGCAAGCCCAGTCCTCTCGTCCCCAACTCACCTTATTCTAATTGAATGACTGAGTCAGTTTCAGAGTTCTATGCCTGTAAGGCCCACAGAGACCTTTCAGAGCCTTCAAAGGAGAATCCAAGTAAACCCAAAAACCACACACCCAAATTTACTGGTATGGCCTTGTCAATTCTTTCTCCCCATCTCCATCTCCATCTCCATCAAGGTTGATTCCAGATTTGTCCCAAAGACCTTGCTTCTCTCACATTCAAACAGAATGTTCCTCATTTGTGCTTATTTAGGCTCTAAATGACTTGGCTTGGCTTTCCTGTCACTCCAACTCTGGTGTCTGGCTTCAGCCCATTCCCTATGTCCAGCCCCATTACTCCCTTCTTGATACTGACCATTTGAAGCCCCACTATAGAACCCACAAAGGGATGACTGCACAGCACCAGCACCCATCACTTTGTTAGCCATGCTGTCTCTCCTTGCACCCAGAAGCACCATCTCTTTTACCTACAGAATCCTGCCAGGTAGAACAAGGCACCGCAGTGGCCTGCAACCCAAGTAAGCGCTTACTGAAAGCTGGTGTACTAACTTTCAATAAATAAGCGTAATCGTTTTGTAGTCTTGTAGAGAAGTGATGCTGTACTATAATTATGTAAGAGGTAACCAGTGGGGGAAACTGAGTGAAAGGTATAATGGGACCTTTCTACACCATCCTTACAACTTCCTGTAAATCTGTAATTATTTCCAAATAAAAGGTTTTCAGAAGCAAAAAAAAAAGGGGGGTGAGGGTAAGGGGGGAGCGCAAGGGGGAGATGATGTAGGGGGAGAAGTACAGGCAGAGGGAGAGGTAACACCCAAACTTTAATGTGCATGTAAATCAGCTGGGGAATTTATTAAGATGCAGATGCAGATTCAGCAGGGCTAGGGTGGGGTTTGAGACTGCATTTTCTAACAAGCTCCCAGGGGAGGCCCTATACGTCCTTTGAATAACAAAGCCATAGAGAACACACTTTTTGAATGAAATGTTTTAAGGGCACCTGGGTGGCTCAGATGATTAAGCATCTGACTTTGGCTCAGGTCATGATCTCAGAGTTCTTGAGTTAGAGTCCCACGTGGGGCTCTTGTGCTGACAGTATGGAACTTGCTTCAGATCCTCTATCTCCCTCTCTCTATGCCCCTCTTCCCTCCCCCCACCTCTCAAAAATAAACATTAAAAAAAAGAAATGGTTTCAGTCAGCCAAAAACCAACATGCTTTTAAAATATGTATCTTTAGGTCAATTCAATACCCTTTTCAAGATTCCTTTTTGGGCGCGATTACTGCCCTAGTTTATCTCCATCATGAAGTATAATAATTCATTCACACTTGCCCTGAAGGCTTACAATGAAATCAGGTACCTCCTGGCTCTGAGTCCCTCTCCCTCAAGCAGGCAAAGCCCAGGCCTCTCCCTGACTGTTTTGGCCCAACAAATGGTTTATCTTGATAGTCCCTTGAGCCTTGGCCTAGGAATAAGGGTCTACCTTCCAGTAGCCTAGGCCCTTATGACCCAAAATTTCCCTGGCAGCTTATTCCTTTGGGAAAAGAGCTATGCCTCTATCCTGCATTAAGTGAGGCACTAGCTAAGAGACTGGTGCCGGCCTCACGTGAGGAACCAGACCTAGACTCCGTTTCCTACTATGGCAGATGATATGGGGGTTAGGAATCTCTGGGGGGGAGGGGGGGACTCCAAGAAGGTCAAGACCTGCGTCAAGTGTTAGGTTTGACAAACTCAGAAATAGGTGAAAAGGACCCAGAAGAGGGATTGCAAACAGCCCTTGATTGGTCTTGATCTACAAGTGAGTAATGAGGGTGTGGGGTGGAAATAATAAGCCAGAGGCAGAATAGACACTGCCCTCAACTTTTCCATCTTCTTCCTAGATTTTGTATGAACTGTAATGTGCATTCAGTGCCCCTGTAGGAAACTACCCCTGTGACAGTTTGCTACTGACATAAAGTTTAAAAGCAAAAATAATCTCAGCCCCCTAAGAGTCTGTCAATGGATAAACGGATAAAAAAGATGTGGTATCCCAGCTATACGATACATAAGTCCTGGGGAGGAAATGTAGAGCATGGAAACTATAGTCAATAAGACTGCACTGTACACTTGAAAGTTGCTGGGGGAGTAGACCCTGAAGGTTTTCATCACAAGGGAAAAAGAGGGAACTTTTGTAACCATGCGTGGTGATGGCTATCAGCCAGATTGATTGTGGTGATCGTTTTCCAAAATATACAAATGTCCAATCATTATGCTGTACCTGTGAATCTAACATAACGTTGCATGTCAATTATATCTAAATATTTTAAAGAGATGAATAGATTAGATAAATAGATAAATGAGAAATATCTGTGAAATGCCTGGCACATATTTTTAAGTGCGCAATTCAATGATTTTTAGGATATTGGCATTCTTAATGTTCAGAAATATTAGATGCTGTCGTTTTTAGTTACTACTGGAGTCACATAATCACTATATTATGAGCTCCCTAAGCTTGTGCTTATTTATTTCTGAAACTTGGTAACACCTAGTACTGTTCTTTGTACACTGGAGGAGCTAAATAAATGATGAGCACATAGAAAAAAAAAAAGATGTGGTATGCATATTATACACACATATATATGTAATATATATAATGCATATATAATACACATACAACTGGAATATGATTCAGCCATAAGAAAGAGGAAATCCTGCCCTTTGTGACAACATGAGGACATTATGCTGAGTGAAAATAAGTCACAAATATTGCATGGTATCAGTTATACGTAGAATCTAAAAAAAAAAGCCTAACTCACAAAACAGTACATAAGTGGCTGCCAGGAGCTGGGGCGGGAGAAATAAAGAGAGGTTGGTACAAGGGTCCAAACTTTCAGCTATAAACATGAATAAGGTCTGAGGACCTAACGTACAGCGTGGTGATAATAGTTGATAACACTGTATTGTGTGACTGAAATCAGAGAGTAGAACTCGAATGTTCTCACAAAAAACATTTACAACGATAAATATGAGGTGATGGATGTGTTAATGAACTAAATGGGGAAGGATTCTTTCACAACATATGCAATGTGATCAAATTACCACAATGTACACTTTAAATGAGTTACAATTTTATTTGTAATTATACCTCGATAACGCTGAAAAATAATCGCAGCTCAAACTTGAACGTTTTTAAGGTGCCAAATCTATGGCAACCATTTATAAACTGTATTTAACTAGAGACTGAAAGAGAAAGTTTAAAGGTAATCTCTCAGCAATCATAAACACGGAATTTATATGCATATATATTAAAAATCATGTGTGCTTATTCAATAACCTCTCATTTTACCTCCATGTCTGGAGGAAAGAGCCTGCAATTAAAACACGGGCAACTCATTATAAGTTTTTGAGACACAAATCCCCTCAGCTCCAAGACATCAGTGGACACTAGCCGGTGACAAAAAGACATGAACCTACAAATGAACCAAATCGCTGGCAGGTCTGGTACTCCAAACCCAGAGCAGGAGACCAATTCGCGAAGTTTTAGAATGCAAACGAGAAAATAAAAACAAAACGCGGGGAGGGGTGGAGATGATCTGGCCTCAGGCGTCTTTTAGAGTTTAGATGAAGTTAACGGGTAACAATTGTACAGGGGCCCAAATATGCCGCGCTAGATACGATCTGAAATGAGGAAAATAGAGCTCTCAGAAAATTACCACATAAAACACCGCATCTCCCCAAATACCCAAAGTAAAATTAAAAACCTCAGTTAGAAAACAGCTTGAGACTGAAACGCTGGCTGAACGAGATTTAGGCAGCAATTAGCTTGAGTTTGAGAGGCCTAGGCTGGCCACATAGCTGTGTTTACATTTTCCCACATTGCACCACGCTGTGAATTATGGTTAAACTCCAGGTCCCCAGGAGGAAAGGGGGGCACAACTTTCCCCTTCCCCTGCTTCAATACAAGTGAAGGCCTCCAACACAGAGCGGAGCATGCAGGGGCTCTTGCTGAATTGCCCCACACCTCCTCCCCAATACCCACCTTCCAGATCACCCTGAGGGCAAAACCTGGAGTCTCTGTTACTGAAAAACCCACTACACTACCAATCAGAAGAAAGAGACTGTGATGGAAAAAGAGCTTCTTTCTCCTTGCCGGTTCTTAGCTTTTACAAGAGTTTGTTTATAGTGGAGTATAAATTAACCCAAGAAATTGAAATCGGATATAGCTCAGGCCTCTAAAGGCGACCCAAGTGGGTGGGGATCTGGGAAAGGCTGCCCTGTCTTGTCGGAATTCTGGGAGGGCTTGCACGCAGGGGCGGAGGAACCCAACGTGGCCAGCCTCCGGCCTCCTCCTGGTCCTCCGGCATCCCCACGGCCACCAGTCTAGATGAAACGGTGCTCTTGCCCTGGGCTGCCACCCTCCGGGCCCCCAAGCGGCTTTCAGCTGCTAAAATCAGAATGACTCTTTGGAATTGCTAATGCCAAACGTCTTCCTTCAAAGGGAGATAGAATTCAGAGGCTGCCACAGGCAAAACTGCCAAGTACACAGAATTGTCTCTTTCAACCCCTCACCCCCTTTTCCAGATAACATTTGCTTTTTAATAGTTGCTTCTAAAGCCTCAACTCCACCTCCCCCAGGCCTCCCCGCACGCTAGGAGAAGGCTCCCTCCTCAGCCTCTGCATGGGGCCCGGCCCCGGAGAAGTGATCGCTGATTGCTGTGAACTCTGTGCTTTCTGTTCTGCAGGGAAGTCCCGCTGAGAAGAAACCTAGTCTATGCTCTTTCTCAAATGGACAGCAGCTCTCTGAAACGAAATCCTCCAGCATGATCAAACGAACACAAAAATGCAAAGGCAAAATAAATTTTGCGCGATAAGAGAATGGATATATTGTCCGAGATGCAAACTATTTCATCAAGCCCAGCAGCTCTTCCAGAGAGACACCGGCAAAAGCGAAAAGTGAAAATCTGCTTGGCAGACAACAGCAAGGACTTTGACTGCTGTACCTCTCCTCACTTTAATAAGATCGTGAAGGAACAAAGAACCCCAATCAAAGCTATTTAGGAACAAGGAAATCATCAAACCCTTTAACTGAAGCCTGTTGATTCTAACTCAGCCCTCTTTGCTGAAGACTGCCAACTTGTTCCTTTTCGCTTCCTCCAGTATTGGTGGGGGGACTTTCATTTGTTACTTACTATGCCTACATCTAGGATGGAGCTGCCAACAAATGAGAGCCAGCGTCTGCCCTCACGGAGGTTACGGCCAAGCAGAAAAGAAGGCAAGAGAGATAAACCTCAGGAGATGTTCAGGGTGCCAGGAGACTCACCCCCAAATCAAGGCCCTCCTGCATCTGTGTTTTCACAGGCCTTTCAGGATTCTGGTGCATGCTCAAATTTGAGAAGGCACTGCTCTGGGCAGAAAAGTTCATGACTTTCCAATCTCTGAGTGCCTTAGTCCCTCAATATCTATCTCACTTTACAGTTATCTCACTTTACAGTCCCAGGGGCTAATAATAGCCTGCAAGGCAGATGTATTGCTGAAGATAATGCTAGCTGCTGTAACGAATAAACCTAAAATTTCAGTAGCTTAACACGGTTTATTTCTGGCTCGTTATAGTCCCGGACAGTTGTTCATCTTGACAGTGACAGGAAAGACTCGGCTCCATGCAGTTATTGAGGGATCCAGGCCAATGGAAGCTTTAGCATCTTCATCACTAGGCTGCCAAGGTCACCGGGGACTCAACATGGAGGCGGCAGGAGAGAGAGGAGAGCGTGGGGAATACACCCCTTCTTCACAGGCACCTTAGCCAGGAGAGGACACACATCACTTCCACTCACATTCCAGTGGCAGTCACATGGGCCTCACCTAGATGCAAACGGTATCAAGAAACAGTCCCTGCCTGGTAAGTTGCTTCCTACTCACTACTGCATACTCTGGGAGGGGTGTGTAAATTTTTGATGGGCAGCTGTCATCTCCACCACAACAGAGGTTACAGTTTCGCAGGTGAACAAAGGTTGGGCCAGATTAAGAAATTCACTGGACGTCACACAGCTTATAACACTGGACAGAGAGGAACACTTGGATGGCTCAGTCGGTTAAGGGACCAAGTCTTGATTTTGGCTCAGATCATGATCTCGTGGTTTGTGAGTTTGAGCCCTGCATCGGGCTCTGCGCTGACAGCACAGAGTCTGCTTGGGATTCTCTCTCTCTCTCTGCCCCTCCCACATCTCTCTCTCTCTCTCTCTCTCTCTCGCTCGCTCAAAATAAATAAATAAAACTTTAAAAAATAAAGCTGGAAGGGGAATTCAAACCACAGTCTAACTCCATACCCCTGCTCTTTAGAATCCCTCATCATCACGTCCACAGTCACCCTCTGTGCTAGGCTGAATAATATCTTCTCCCTCAAAAGCTGTCCACATCCTAATCCCTGGACCTGTGACCATGTCACTTTACATGGCAAAAGAGACTTTGCAGATGTGATTAAGTTAAGGATCTTAAAGAGATTGTCCTGGGTTATCCAGGTGGGCCCGGTGTATTGACAAGGGTCCTCATAAGAAGGAGAGTTAAGGTCAAAGAGAAAAGGAGGAGATACGGTAGTGGAACGATGTGCTTCAAAGATGGAGGAAGAGACCAAAAGCCAAGGAAGGTAGGCAGCTTCTAGAAGCTGGAAAAGGCAAGGAAATAGATTCTCCCCTGAACCCTCCAGAAAGAAGACAGCCCTGCTAATACCTGGATTATAGACTTCCGACATCCAGAGCTGCGAGAGAATAATTTTTGTTGTTATAAGCCAGAAAGTTTGTGGTAATTTGCTACAGCAGCAATACCCCTCTCAGCACCATGGTTTTTGGTTGGATAACTTGGTAATAGCCGCTCCTTGGCAGGGCCCCAAGATCTCTCCCTTCCACTTTTCATCAGCCACACCCGACAAAAAGTCCTACCCTCATCTGGGTCATCCTACCCACCCAGGAGGGAAAGAGCTGACCAGGAGAATGACATGTCCACATATTATCAGAACTTCACACAGAGCCAAGATCTCAATTAAGTTTCATTAAAAAATACTGAAAGAAAGTAAGTAACATTTTTAAAGTTCTTGAAAACTCCCATTCATGATTATTTTAAAGGCTCAGATCACTAGGTATAGAAGAAAAGGTCATCAACTTGATAAAAGACATCTACAAAAAAATCTATAACTAATATCATACATAATGGTGAAAGACTGAATGCTTTCCCTCTAAGATCCGGAATAAGAAAAGGATGTCCATTCTCACCATTCTTATTCAACATAGCACTGAGAATCCTAGGAAGCATAATAAGGCAAGAAAAGGAAATAAGATGCTTACAGCTTTGAAAGAAAGAAAGGAAGGAAAAAACAGTCCCGATTTGCAGATAACATGATTGTGTAAACAGAAAATTCCAAAGAGTCTATAAAAAAAAATCCTAGAATAAGTTAATTCAACAAGGGTGCACACACAAATGATATCATTTATATAAACTAACATTAAACATACGGAAACCAAAATTTAAGACACAGTATCATTTACGCTTACTACAAAAAAAATGAAATACATATGGTCTTAGAAAAATATGTTTAGGATCTGTATCCTGAAAATTACAAAATGCTGATGAAAAACATCAAAGACGACCTAAATAAATGGAGATACACCATGCTCATAGATTTGAATACTAAACACACTAAAGATATAAATTCCCCTCAAATTTATGGGCTTAGTACAATTACTATCAAAATCCCAGTAAGGTTTTTCGTAGACATAGATATGACTATTATAAAATCTATATGAAAAGGCAAAGGACCTAGAATAGCTAAAACAATTTTTACAAAGAATAAAGTGGGAGGAATCACTGTACCTGATATTAAGACTTCCTATATGGCTATAATAATCAAGACAGCATGATACCGGCAGAGGGATAGACATCCAGATCAATGAAACAGAAAAGAGAACCTAGAAATAGAGCCACACAAACGTGCCAACTGATTTCTGACAAAGTGCAAAAGCAAATCAATGGAGAAAAGACAGAGTTTTCAACACATGGTGCCAGAGAAATTAGACATCCATAGGCAGGAAAAAAAATGAACTTCAACCTAAGTTTCACACCGTAGGCAAAAATTAACTCAAAATGGATCGTGGACTTAAATGTAAAACATAAAGCTATAAGACATTTTAGAAAAAAATTAGGAGAAACTTTCTGGGATACAGGCCTAGGCAAAGAGCTTGTGCACTTGGCAACAAAATCACAGTTCAGAAAACAAAAAATGTACAAACTGGACCTCACAAGATTAAAAACTTCTACTCTGTCAAGGACTATTAAAAGGGTAAAAAGACAAACTACATACTGGACAGAAATGTTTGCAAACCACAGATCCCACAAAAGACTTATATCTAGATTATGTAAAGAACTTCTGCAATTCAACATTAAAAAACAAACAACCCAATTAGAAAAGGAGCAAGGGGTGCCTGGGGGGCTCAGTTGGTTAGGCGGCCGACTTCGGCTCAGGTCATGATCTCATGGTCTGTGAATTCGAGCCCCGTGTCGGGCTCTGTGCTGACGGCTCGGGGCCTGGAGGCTGCTTCGGATTCTGTGTGTGTCTCTCTCTCTGCCCTTCCCCTGCTCACGCTCTGTCTCTATGTCTCTCAAAAATAAATAAATGTTAAAAAAAAAAAAAAAAAAAAAGAAATGGAGCAAAAGACATGACCAGACGTTTCACCAAAGAGATTTACATGTGACATATATGCATATGTAAGGAAGTTCCACATCATTAGTTGCTAGAGAAATGTAAATTAAAACCACAATGAGGTCTCACTGCACATCTATCAGAATGCTGAAAATAAAAAATAATGACAACACTAATTGCTGGTGAGGATACAGAAAAAATGATCACTCATACATTACTGGTGGAAATGTCAAATGGAATATGGTTTGGCAGTTTCGTGTAACTATAGAGAGGCATTTACCATACAACCCGGAATTGCCCATATCCCACAGAGATGGAAACTTATGTTTATTCAAAACCCTGTACATAAATGTTCACAGCAGCTCATGTTCATATTCATATTGTATTCATGGACTACTACTCAGCAGTAAAGAGGAATGAACTGATGATACAGGCAACAACTCAGACAGACCTCAAGGGAATTATGCTGAGTAAAAAGCCAGTCTCAAAAGACTACATCCCCTGATTTGATGTAGGTAACAGTCTCCAAATAACAAAACTATAGAGATGAAAAACAGAGTGGTTGCCAGGGGTTAGGGACTGTGAGGGAGGGGTTTGTGGCTATACAGAGGCAGCACGAGGGACCCTAGTGGTGATGCAAGAGTTTTGTATCACTTTTGTGATGATAATTACGCAAAGCTACGCATGCAATAAAATTTCATGAAGCTACACACACACACACACACGTATAATCTGCAATATCTGAATAAGGTCTTGTTTTGATATTGTGCTGTAGTTGAGCATGGATGACAGAGGTAGAGTGTAGGATGCATAGGACCTTCCTGTGGTCCTCTGTAACTTTCTGTGAATCTATAATCATTTCCACATAACAAGTTTATACATAAAAATAACGAAGTATTTTTCGCAGTTTACGAAATGATGTCACAAGCACCATCTGATCTCATATGAGCCTCACAATAACACAGGAGGATGCACAGGGCAGATTTCAACCCTATTGTACACGTGGACAATGAGACACAGATGACCAGTGGCCCCAGGTCACCCGGTTGCTAAGTGATAGTGGAAACAGGTAGCTGACCTCACCTTTAATGATCTCCCAATCCAATGCTCTCTCTGCCCTCTTCCCACATAGCAGGCATGAATTTTAATGTCAGGAATTCAACTGTACCAGAAATGTCCCATTTTCTTGTATTCTTTGAATTAAAGCAAATCAGCTCTAAGTACCCATTCCGTCATGGTTGTAGGAAGTCTAATTTTTGGCATTATCAGTTTCCCTCCCCTGCCCTGGAGTCACATAAAGATCTGGGGGCTTTTGGATACCCAGGAAATAGGCAAAGGGCATCTTCTGTGGTACCGTGGTATCAGCTACCATCATCACGTTGGTACACATGGTACATAGAAGTCTGGGTACCCAAGGTTCCAAACCTTACCAAGGCACATTGCCCTTGGGTGTAAAAGCCTCTAAAATGCTAAGAGAAGGGACAATTCAAGATACCACTGTTGGCCAAGTTTCGTTTAATGAAAGTATCATAATCTATCTTGCCTACTCTATCCATCTCATTAAGAGATGCTCTTCTAATAAAATGTTACTTCTTATATTTAATAACTATTATTTATGGTTGCAGAAAACAAATTTTAAATTTGTATACATATTTTGTTGCTGAGATATTTGATACAGTGATCAATAAAACACCATCAAGCATAAAAATACATCACAACACGATAAAATTCTGTGGGGGAAGTGGAATGGAAATATAATTTCAAGGACTAAAAGAAATGATGTAAAATATCTGACAGTTAAAGAGTTTGTCTTGTGCTTTTAAAATGGAGAATGGTGGCTGTCATCTCATAATGATATTTCAATTCTAGTAGGTACCATGTAAGAGTTTTATTTTTAAATATCAGTATTTACAATACCTGGCTATCGCATCCTTTGAAATGACAATATTTAAACTTATGAGGGATTTTAAACACCAACTTTAAAAGTCTGAAGGACTGTGTAGCTTTTCAAAATTCTTTTAGGGGATATGGAAGCAAAAAAGATTTGGAAGACCACTGATTTCGACCAAAGCTTCCTGCAGTGTGGTACACAGACATCTCTTCTTACGCAAAGACAAGTTTCCATGACATGGTTACCGTCCATCAACTTGACTTGCCCAACACTTACCTGGCCTGCTTCATCTCCACCGTCTGCCCTTCACCCCGTCCTGAAAGGGAAACTCCTCAGCATTCACTTTGCCCCCTCCCCCACAACCGCCATCTCTACCCCATTCCAGAGCCCACTCCTGCTCCGTAGCACTGCCCTCCACTGGCTTCCTTCTCAGTACCTTTAACCATCACTGCACTTTACCTCCAGCTCAGCCCTCTGCCTTCTCCCCGACACAGCTCCTTCTCAGCATTGTCTTCTCTCAGCATTCTTTAGTCCTTTATGAGCACAGCCAGGGGGCAGCGGCAGCCTGCCTATAGTCTCTTACCCCCATCAACTCGCTTACTTATACATGAAAATGCACGAACCTGATGAAGATGGTCCAGAAGCGACTGAGTCTCAAAAACCCACTGCTTTCAATATAATGCATGTGGATTGATACTTGATCAAACCCTTCATTATAACCACATGGACAAAATATAGACATCTGGTTAGATAAAAATACAGTGAGGTGGATCCATTTATCTGGAAAGATTTGGAACTAGGCCATTCTAAATGTGATGCCGCATGATCAGAGCAAAAGGAGAAATACAGGCATTAAGTAGAGAGAGTAGAGAATACAAAGATCCCTGTGGGCTTGGCCATTTAGGGCAGCCGACCTGGAAAAGATGAGCTATGAGTTGGTATCAGCCACTGCCCTGTTGTGGCTCGGCCTCAGCCATCTCCAAACGTCACCAAGACACACTGGGTTATTCTGCCATCCTGATAACTTGCAGGCACCAGTCTGGAATCTGTAGACGTTCTCTTGATATTCTTCACTGAAACACCTAGAAATAATATCCCCCTGGGTATTCAGTGACCATCCCTGTATATCAGTCAGCTATTGCTACATAACAACAATGACAAAAATTTCAGGGTTCACAATAAACATTTATTTCTCACACATCATTACGTTGTCTGGAGCGCAGATAAATTAGCTTGAGGACAGCTAAGACCCTCTTTCAAGCTGTATAGGATCCAGCTGGGATTGGTTCCTTGCAATGGGCTGGTTCTAGTCCCTTTCACATGGGTTAATTCCTGAGCCTGGCTGGAATGAGCAGTGCTACCCAGGGGAAGCTCTTCTCATGAAAATGGCAAAAGCATGAGAGAAGGGAGAATAGAAACAGGTGAGGCCTTTTAAGGCTTTGGCTCAAAATCAGACTCGTGATACTTCTTTTGCCCATTCCATTGTGCAAAGTAAGTCTCAAGGCCAAACCAAAAATCAAGGGGGAGGGAAGTCTACTGTGCCTTTCTATAAGAGAAGAAACAAAGTTACAAGGCCAAGAGCATTGATATAGGATGGGATATAGAATTAGGGCTAACAAGCCAGTCTCCCACAGTCCTCTAACTGCTTCCTTGGGCCCAAAACATCCATCCGATCTGGCCTCATTCTGCTTGGGTCTTTTCAGGACTTGCGGATTCTTGCTGTGCCTTTCACTAAACCACATTCCACAGTTCTTTTCATGCCAGGGAAGTTAGTCGTGCCAGAGACCTGACCCACTCGCCAGCTCTTTCCAAGGACTGTATCTTTGTTTCTAATTCATCCCACCTCTCGTTTAACTGAAATCCTAGATAATTATGCTGTCTGCACTTACCAATGCAGAATATCAGCAATCCCCATATTTCATAAGCCAAGCCACTTCCCCAGCAGGGGTATAGTCTCCTTATCTCCTGCATGTTGCTAAAAATCAGAGCAGGGATAATTCTGTGATGAATTCTCTCTTTACTGAAGAGACTCTACCATATCTTGTGTGTTACCCATTTTCTTTTACCCCTTGGACCCTGTTGAAACTCAGCCAAACCCAACCGGGCCCTGAGCATGCTCTAAGGCCAGCGCCATTTCATAAGGTGTGTGTGTTGGATATGGTCTATTGATTCTCGGCGTTCATTCCCACTTCTTCCATCATGTCTTACTGTATTAATAAATCTAAATACTAAATACTGTATTTCTCAGACTCCCTTGCAGCCAGGCTTCTCTACATGAGCAGCATTCACCAGTGTGGAGGCTTACGGGAGGTAAAGACCATCTTCTTGTTGCTCTTCTGCCTTGAGCAGAGACGTGAAGTGTTTGTGAATTTTTCAATGTTTAATCCGCCCCTGTGGGGTGTTAAAAGGTGCAGTGGTGGTGACTCTCTGGTACACAGATGGTGTACTCCAGTGGCAGCTTCTGGTTCTCCACCTTCCAAATTGTGACAGAGATACAGAGATAGGATTTCTTTGGATTAGTTGGTTCTGCGATGTTGACAATCATTCCTTTTGGTTCAGCCCTTCCAACAATGTGGTAAGCACCTGATTCTCTGAATTCAGGACCCTGCTGTTTAACCAACATGGTATCCCCCCGGGCTTCAACTATAGTAGCAACAAGATAAGTAGTAAGCGTCTTTGAAAAAGAATGATACTTGATGGGGCACCTAGGTGGCCCAGTCGATTCAGTGTCTGACTCTTGATTTCGGCTCAGGTCATGATCTCATGGTTCCTGAGACTAAGTCCTGCATCAGGCTCTGTGCTGACAGCGCGAGAGCCTGGTAAAGACTGTCTCTCTCTCTCTCTCTACCCCTCCTCCACCTGCACTCTCTCTCTCAAAATAAACTAAACTAAAAAAAAAAAAAAGAATGATACTTGATGTATTCCTGTGGGCAGAGATTTTCGAATGAAAGTTGCCTAGACAGCATCCTTAACTCAGCTGAGCCAGGGACACGAGCAAATCCTTTCCGAGTTTCATGAAGCAAAGAATCATGAAGCAAAGAAGCAAGAACGTATCACCCTCAGCCCTAAGGGAGCCAGCATCAGGCTGCTCCCATCCCAACATCTTCGCTTCCTTCTGCTTGGCTGCACCTTGCCATGGGGCCTCCTCTGATGCCCTTGAACTCTCCAGGCAGATGCTAGGAGACTCTAGACCATTCCCGTCAGACCACATGGACAATGCCAAAGGTTAGTCACCACCCACACACTTCTCAGAAATGACAAGAACAGTTTCTGTTTAATAAAGACAGCGGAGGATGGAGAATGATTAATGGCCCCTTCAGAGCTGAAGGAAAGCAAGTGCAATCAGCACTTTCAGTGCTGATATTTTCTCACACCACAACATTCTCACATGGAAGCAACCTGGGAGATAAAAACAACAGCCTTGTTTGGGGGAGTGCAGGGGGGTTGTGTTCTTCAGTTGCTTTGGAAGAGAGCATGCATTTCAGGAAGTGTTGCCATGGGGGGCCACGGGCTCCCATGGTGTTTGGCAAAGCTGGGGGCTCTGGAAAGTCCAAAGGTGATATATTTAATAGGCGGCTTATTTTCTTTCATCTTCATGGTAAGCATCTAATCCCAAAGGCAGTTCTTAAAGCAAGACACAGCAGGTAAGATGAGATGAAGTCCCCTGTCAGACGTTGCTGCTGAAACTGAGGAGAAAGGTTGAAAAACAGCAGCATGATGGGATTCTGCTTCTACAAGAAGAACTGAAAGAAGCACAATAAGGAGGAGCTGATGGAGAGGAAGGAAACAAAGAAATTTAAGCCACAAAGCAGGAATCTGTGAGCAGGATGCAGACAAGGGACTCAGGCCCATGGGACGTCCATGGGGACAAGGGAAGTGCTCCAGTGGAGGGAGATAAAGACGCAGAGCAGGGAGCAGGATCACGAGGGGAGGCATTTCAAAATGTAGCCTGTCCACAATCACAATGGCTGCAAGGCTTCTGACCATTTGCAGCCTTGTTTGAAACAGTGTGATTTTCTTTCAGGACTAAAGCACACATCAATATCTGCTGAATACTTCCCCAGCACACACCGAAATGCCAAGAAGTAAAAGATTAGACAAAAGGATTCTTGGACTTTTTTCTCAGATTATAAAAGGAACACATGTCTCCAGTAGAAAATACAAGTAGGTAAGAAAGAACAAATAGTTCATGCAGTCCCACCACCCAGATATAGCTGGTGCTTTGCTGTATTTTCTTCTGTGTGGAGCTTTCAGTATATGAACTTGTATATCCTCATCTCTTCACTAAATATTGTATTTTCCCAATCATCAAATATTCTTCAAAGACATGTCACTGACTGACTAAATTACTATGCCTTGTATATAAGTCTTCTGCAATTTTCCAAATTTTTTCTTAGAATAAATCCCTAAAAGCAGAATTACTACATCGATGTGAATGTTTACTTCCCAAGCTCTTAATGCTTACTGACAATCGCTCTACAAAAACTTTGCACCAATTTACAGTCCTACCACTTTGTATAAAGGTGCACTCCAAACATTTTTTGGCTTTTGCTTTAAAAAAAAAAACAAAAAAACACAAAAAAAACAAAAACCAGCCAGTCTTGGGGGTACATGGCTGGCTCTGTCAGCGGAGCATGTGACTCTTGGTCTCAAGGTTGTGGGTTCAAGCTCTGCGTTGGGTGTGGAGATTGCATAAAATTAAAATCACCCCCCCCCCAAAAAAAAAAACAACCCAGCCAGTCTCAGTCAATGTGGTGTCATTGTGGAAATATATGAAGAAGCTTGAGGTCTGACTCCTGCTTTGTGTCTTCGGGAAGGTTAGTTCACCTTTGCATGCCTTAGTTATCTTTGGGAACATGTCAAGTTCTAACATTCTTTGAAACTGTCTTTTGTAAACTAAGAAAAATAACAAAAAGAGTGTCATATTTTATCCAATTACTACAATGTCAAAGATATAATAACATTAAATGAATGCATATATTATTGAAAATCTAATAAGCACTGTGATTGGTAGAATTTAATATTCCTGAGAATAGTCACTAAAAGTAGCCCTCAAGGGAGGGCTTTGCATCTGTTTATTCACTGTTCTATCACCATGCCAAAATGCAGGCTGGGAACATACTGGGTGCAAGAATGAATTCATGGGGAAAATTTTATTAACTGAGTGGAGCCAACCAATGTAGCCATTGGTGCCCTGCCAATATTCCTTTGGCCAACCTTAAAGTCACCCACAGCTTTGGTGGACAGTTTCTACACACTGGCAGATTCTAGCCTCGAGCACTTGGGTCTCTCTGCTTGAGGACTTTATCTGGCCACGGTAGCATTCTCTGTCCATACAGGGCAGACTGGAAGTGCTCGGAACTAAGAGCCCTAGGAGTAACTCTCACACAACGAGGGCTGGGAATTGGTAGACAAATACCCCAGCTTCCTCACTCCTCTGCATTATGTCCTACACAGTCTTTCAGAGAATCTTCAACAGGACTGAGGACAGCGGTAGCCTGTTCATCAACGCACCCTCTTTTCCCTGCCTCCTCCCTTCAGCTTCCTGGGATCACCTTCCAAATCAAGCACATGGACCTAAATCCTCATCTCAGTCTACTTTTGAGGAACCGAAATACCAGAGTTGATGTTTGCAAAATCATAGGCGTAGGATTTGAAAATATGCCCTCCTTTTTACAAGGAACACACTCTCCATCATTTTAATTCCTGAAGGCAGGAAGTAGACTGGTAAATTTACTTAGTGGTGATGATGTAAGTGGGATTTTGTGAGCATGCATGTGTGCGTGCGTGTGTGTGTGTGTCCCCAGAATAGTCTTGGTATCAAGATTGATTTGAGATCGGATGCCAGGAAAGAGAGAAGGCAGCTAATTATGTTACAGAATTGAAGAGTTAAACGTAGATCTAAGTAGGAGAGGAATGAGAACCTGTTCTCCTCTGCCCTCAGGAAGACCATGGCGCCGGGATGCAAATCACCATACATCATCTGTGTGAGTTATTGGAATAAGGCAACGAAGGCTCATATTTTTCTGAATCCCTCCCGCTGCTATCACAGTACTGAACAAAGAGTGAGTCTTGGGGCACCTGGGTGGCTCAGTCGGTTAAACATCCCACTATGGCTCGGGTCTTGATCTCGTGGTCCATGAATTCAAGCCCTGCATTGGGCTCTGGGCTGACAGCTCAGAGACTGAAGCCTCGTTCAGATTCTGTGTCTCCCTCTCTCTGCCCTTCCCCTGCTTGCTCTCTGTCTCTCTCTCAAAAAAAAACATTAAAAAAATTTTTTTTAAATGAGTCTTCAAGCAAGAGTCATTGGTTGCTTGAAACATTGGGTTTTGGGGAACTATTATACTGCAAGGGTAAAAAACCCTGTATTATCAGTCAGGATTTTAGTTGCAGATGACGGGATCCATTCTAGCTAGGAAAAAAAAGAAAATCAAAGAACACAGAAAATCTCTGAAAGTCCAGAAAGCTAGTTTAAGACTATGCAGTGAAGAATAATGCCACAAATTTCAGCAAGAGCTGGTCTGGTACAGCCACACCCTTGCCACCTCACGTGCATCGTCACAAGAGCTGGCGCCACCCAGCCATTAACACTGAACCTCTGTTTCTCACCGCTGCTGGAATCCGGTGCTGCCACCTTCACCCTCACCGATTCCGTACAGTAACAGTGGCTGCTTTTCATGCCAAATGCTAACTTCTGTGTGTTTGACTGGCTGAGCTCTGATCTCTACCTGCAAAGGAGATGGGGAAAATGAGAATCTTTCTCCCATCACGGGGCATTCTCCAAATGTAAGAAAGGTGTTCAGAGGTGCCAGGTTAAAAAGGATCTCTACCGTACTTCTTTACCTGTCACTCTCCAGCATGCTCTCCCACTGCCACAGTGCCGGGTCCCAGCCCTCCCTACCTGTGAGTTCTGACCTACCTGCCTAGCTGGAACCTCTTGATACAGGTTACATGCTAAGCACTCAGACAGCACAGGTTGGAGGAAGAGCCTCAACGGGTGATCAGAGCCCCTGCAGGAGGTCGAGAATACATCCCTGCTACCACATACACCAGGGCTGTCCCATAAAAATACACTCTGAGCCACAAACACAAGCCGCACATGTAATTTTACATTTCCTTGTCACTACATTTAAAAAAAGGATAAAAGAAACCAGTGAAATTCATTCTAATATATTTTTTTCACCTAATGCATCCAAAATATTATCTTTTCAAGAGATAACCAATATAAACAAATTTTGAATAAAATATATGGCCTGCTTTTATTTCCTACCACCTCTTGAAACCCATTATGAACTTTCCATTCACAGTGCATTGCAATTTGGACGATGCTTCAAGTGCTCAGAAGCTACATGTGGCTGGTGGCTCCCCTACTGGACAGCGCAGCCACTCCTTTTGGGATGGTAATGCTCGTGCTGTGTCCTCCTCTTCAGCTGCAAGCCACCTGTGACACGTGGTGGCAGCAGCCCTTCGGGGAATGTGTGTTTCTACACTGCACTGTAACTAAGAAGCACTGTGCAATTCTGTTCAGGAGTTGAAGTATGTTGTGAAGTTTCTCCCTCATGGTCCTCAGTCATCCTGGCTCCCTGAGCAGTCTGCGATCCTCTTCTTTCTCTACCCTCATCTGCTGCTAATCCCCTCTTGGGCGAGGGACAAGGGGGAGGCCAGTGAGGCACTCACTTCACGTGGAAAATTTAAAGGGATGTCAAAAAACTCAGTAACCAAAATCAGTATTTTAATGCAATATTTTTCAAATTAAAATTAATGTGAAAATGTCTATTCACGTCCTCTGCCCATTTTTAATTGTATTACATTTTTTAGTGTTGAGTTATATGAGTTCTTTACATATTTAGATGGCAGCCCATTTTCAGATATATCGTTTGCAAATATTTTCCCCCATTCAGTAGGTTGTCTTTTTGTTTTGTTGATGGCTTCCTTGCTGTAAAAACTTTTTGGATTGATGTAGTCTGAACTGTTTATTTTTGCTTATGTTTCCCTTGCCTGAGGACACATGCAGAAAAAAAATCGCTAAAATTACTATCTATGTTTTCTTTTAGGAATTTTATGGTTTTAGGTCTTACATTTAGATCTTCAATCCATTTTGACTCTATTTTTGTCGATCATATTTAAAAATGGTCCAGTTTTATTCTTTTGCATGTAGCTGTCCAGTTTTCCCAGCACAATTTATTGAAGAGAGTGTTTTTCCCCCACTGTATATTCTTGCCTCCTCTGTCATAAATTAACCATATAAGTGTGGCTTTATTTCTGAGCTCTCAGTTCTGTTCCGTTAATCTATGTGTCTATGTTGTGTCACACCATACTGTTTTGATTACTATAGCTTTGTAGTATATCTTGAAATCTGGGATTGTGATACTTGTGTTCTTTTTCAAGAGTGCTATGGCTATTTGGGGTCTTTTGTGGTTCTATAGAAATTTAGGGTTTTTTGTTCTAGTTCTGTGAAAACTACTATTGGTATTTTGATAGAGATTGCGTTGAATCTGTAGATTCCTCTACATAGTATGGACATTTTAACAATATTAATTCTTCCAGTCTGTGAGCATGGTATATCTTTTCATTTGTTTGTGTCGTCTTCAATTTCTTTCATCAATGTCTTATAGTTTTCAGAGTACAGTCTTTCACCTCTTCGGTTGTATTTATTCCTAGATATTTTATTCTTTTTGATACAACTATAAATGGGTTTGTTTTCTTAATTTTCCTTTCTGCTATTTCCTTAGTGATGTATAGAAATGCAACAAATTTCTACATCTTGATTTTGTACCCTTCTACTCTACTGAATTTATTTATTAATTCTAGGGGCACTTAGGTGGCTCAGTCAGTTGAGCATCTGACTTCAGCTAAGGTCGTGATCTCATAGTTCGTGGGTTCAAGCCCCACATCGGGCTTGCTGCTGTCAGCCTGTCAGCGCGGAGCCCACTTTGGATCCTCTGTCTCCTGCCCTCTCTGCCCCTCTCCCGCTTGTGCTCTCCCCAAAATAAATAAATATATTTTTTAAAATATTAGTTCTAATAGTTTTTTCGCAGTCTTTAAGATTATCTATATACAGTACCATGTCATCTGCAAATAGCCAACAGACACGAGAAAAGAAGCTCAACAACACTAATCATCAAGGAATGCAAAATGAAACGGAACCTCACATCAGTCAGAATGGCTAGCATCAAAAAGACAAGAAATAACAAGTGCTGGCGAGGATGTGTTAAAAAGGAACCGTTGTGCACTGCTGGCAAGAATGCCAACTGGTGCAACCACCGTGGGAAACAGTATGGAAGTCCCTCAAAAAACTAAAAAGAGAAGTACCATATAATCCAGTAATTCCACTTCTGGGTATTTACACCCCCGCCAAAATGAAAACACTAATTTAAAAAGATATATGCACCCTACATTTACGACAGCATTATTTACAAATGCCAAGATGTGGAAGCAACCTAAGTGTCTACTGATAGATGAATGGAAAAGAAGATGTCTATACTCTCCCCATTCTTCCCCTATTCATCTTCTCCTAGTACCAGACTCTGAGACAGAGCCTTGAGGAAGGAATCTGGGTACCATCCTGCATCATTCATAGCAAGGCGACACCCATAAAAGGAAGGTTGATCCAAGAACAATTGCTAGTTAACATATTACTGTGATTAGTGAAGTAGGACCGCACTTTCTGGGAAGAAAATATCAACTAGCCTGTTAAATGGGTCTTCTTGGTCTGACAGGATCCATAGTCCATCATCTTCCTTTCCCCCAAAGACAACTGGAACTTTCCAGAATGAAGAATTTTCTGACTCCTCTGCTAGTCCTTCCCTGTTCCATCAAGACTTTCCCATCACATGTTCGCATCATCAGGATTTTTGCAGTGCCTCATCAGCGAATTAATAAAGCAGTGATTTTCCAGGTGATCTCTGTAAAGACTTAATATGAGTTTCTTGCCTATATATAAACTGTTCACATTATTTTAAAAATCCAGTATGTTTCAATAGATGTAAAAAAAACGGTGCCACAATTAATATGCAGGTGAATGTTGTCAAACTTTGCAATAAAGTGTCTCCTTGTTGTCTTCAAGTATTTTTGAGCTTCCGATGAATGAGCCCTCGATCAGAAAAGGAACGCCTAGTAAAAATCTTAAAAAATATATATCCAGGCCTGCACATACGCTCATATACTGCTCACATGCCCGGGGGGGCAAGAGCTGAGCCTGGGTACTGTGCACTCGAGAGCCTGCCACGAAATGAAAAGTGAACGTCAGGAACTGAAACAGCATGTTATAGAAACAGCCGCTGCAATTTTTTACCTTGGAGTTTTTCTTTTCTGCATTTCCCTGTGGGCGACTCTTGTCTGGACAGTCAGAGGCATCCATATTGCCTTGAGGATTACTGCGGGCGAATGCAAAGAGAGGATGTTCCGATTTACTGTCCAAAATCAGGCCTTGAAGCCCACAGGAGAAAAAACCCCAATCATTCTGAAGGTGAAAGCAGGACTGGTTGCGAGGAAAATCTCCTGATAAAAAGAGAAGGGCAGTTTTCACTCTACCCAGAAGAGCAGTTTTGTCACTGAAGCATGGCCTATCCCATCTTGACTAACAAAATATCTGGGGATAGAGGGCAAAGAGCCTGATGGAAACAGAAAGCAAATGCCAGAAAATGTGGACTAAAGAAAGTGTTCTCTGAAGTGATGAGGTAGGTTTTCCAAGAATATGTCCTCGGCTCAAAGTACAGTACCTCCATTTATGAATCTGCGCACAGAGGAACTTGACCAACAAAAAGGAGAAAGAGTGTCCTTCCTTTCAGGCTTTTCTTGCTGTAGCTGAAGATTTATCTGTCATTTGCCATTTAACATTCCTTCACATGATTTAAGAAAAAGGCAGGTGCTATTCCAAAGCACAAAATCGAAAAAGCCAAAGCATAAAACCAGTTCTTACTTTTTTTCTTAAAGAATGTTATATTAGATAGAAAGAAATTCTTAAAACCGTAGAGCTCTCTCTCTGTGCAGACCATGAGTCTATACCCATTTTTTCTTCTAGAATCAATTTTCCTTGCTTTGTGTCTATTCAACAGACAGTCAAAAACACTATAATAGACCATATATAGTTTTCTTGATCAAATGTGCATGGATTATAGAATGTGCCAGCTACGGAATGCACTTCGTTTGAACTTTAAACTCATTTCAGTCCCGAGTTTTATTATCGTTTTTTTCTCCATGTAATTTTCTCTAAGTTTCCACTCTGTTCAGGGAACAACTGAGAAGGTAGTGTGCAGTTAAAATTAAAATCTGCCACTTCCCACATAAAATATGTAAATAGTGCGATGCAGTGTTGCGTTTTTAAAGGCAGCAACTTCAAATTCTCTTAAGTAGTCTAAGAAAAACCATGGATTAATTTAACCCTGTGACCTCCAACCCTTCACATTCCACAGGATTTTTATTCTAATTAATGGGAAGGATTAAACATCTGGATGTTTGGCCTCCCTCTAACATCTGCCATTCAGTTGACTGAGTTTATTATCCGCATATGGCTGAATGAGTCCCTTAATCTCCTTCTTCAACTTCTATGAAAAGCAACCAAAATAAAAAATCTCTCTGGCTCCTGCCTTGGAAAAGAATGTACTGGTCAGCATTATCAGAATCGGACTAGGGGGAAGTATGGTGCGCGCTGCCTCATTGCTAACTACCTAGACTCTTCAGTGTCTGAGATGCTGGAGCCTCAGGGAGACTCTGCAGAACTGAGGACTGCGGAAGGACTTGATGATTTTGCTGATATGTGTTTTGGAAATTATAATTATTTATAATACACAGTTTTAAAGTAGTGGGAACAAGTGCATCATACTAATCATTGGTGAACTAAAGCGATATTAAATAAACTCTCCCCGGTCAACTAGTTGACTAAATCAGAAAAAAAAAAAGGCACAAAGTTAAACTCTTCTCTTCCATCATACCACAAATAAATTCTTGACGGGTTAATGATTTAAACAACAAAGACAAATTTTAAAAGAAATGCTTAAATCATGCTGATATGTTAATAAACTCTGTAAGTATAAAAGCAGAGAAAAAGATACTTGCAGGGAAGATGGTGGAGGAGGAGGACCCTAAACTTACCTAGCCCCATGGCTACAGCTAGAGAGCACTCGTATCAGTGTAGATAATCCAGAAAACAATCCAAAGACTGGCAGGAAAACCTCCAAAACTAAATGTACAGAAGAAGTCACATCGAAGTGGGTAAGAAGGGTGGAGGTGTGGTGGGGAGCTAAACTCCAGGGTACTGGCCACCGGAAGGAGGGAACCCCAGGCATGGAGAGGGGTAAGAAACGTACTATCACACCGGGAAGCCTGCATGGGGAAGATGAATCCCCATAGCACTTGGCTTTGAAAATGAGAGGGGCCAAATTTCGTGAGTTCTTACAACCAGTGGGACTTAAGTGCTAGAACTGTAAACATGAGCAGCCTCAGCTCTGTAAAAGCCCAGAGGGCAATAGAAAGCTGAGTTCCTGCCCTTAAAAAGAGAGCACAACAGGCTGTGGAGAGACAGGGGAGAAGCAAGGGGAGAAGCAGTGGTTTGAAAAACACTGGGGGCAAACAGGAGAGAGAGAATTATTTATTTATCTAAGAATTCCCTGAGGGACTTTTCCAGGAACAAAGTTGTTGCCAGGTCCTATTTGTCTCCTTTGCCCCCCAGCAAAAACAAACCACCACCTGCAGGAAACAGGCAACAGCATTCCCTACCTAACTTGCTTACACTGTGCAGCGCTCTGCCCCCTCCAGCCTCAGTCCTGGTGCTACAGGTACTCTCCTCCAGAAGACTGTTGCAAAGCCTACCAACACTGCATCTCCTGACTGCACACTCTGCAGGAGCTTAGTCGACGCAGAGGCGGCTGGCTGGTCACCTCCCTCAGAGGACACTTATAGAGTGCTAAAACTGCTACCCCCCCACCCCGTGTGCTTTGCGAGCAGCTCCACCCAGCCTCGGTCTCCACAGCAGCTGCTGTGTATCCCCTGTGGAAGAGGACTGGTGCACACAGCTTGCAGAGGCTGCACCCCCACCCACACGTGCCTTGCAGAGTGGCTCCAGCCAGTCCTGGTTTCAGCCGCAGCTGTATACCCCCTGTAGAAATGGGCCAGCACCACTTTGTTAAAAGTGAGCACCCTTTTTACTACTTTCAAGAGCAAGAGACATAGTTGACTTTTCAAACACAGAGAAACAAAGAGAAGTAGACAAAATAAGGAGAAAGAGTAATATGTTTCAAATCAAAGAACAGGACAAAGACAACAACGAGAGAACTAAGCTAAACAGAGAAGTAATATGCCTGACAGACATCTTAAACTAACGATCATAAAGATAGTCACTGGACTTGAGAAAAAAGTGGAGAACGTGGGTGAGACCCTTAACACAGAGATAAAAAAAAAAAAAAAAGAACCAATCGGAGATAAAGAACACAAAAGTTGAAATTAAAAATACACTGGATTGAATAAATAGCAGTCTAGAAGAAGCAGAAAAACAAATCAGCAACCTGGAGAACAGAGTAATAGAAAGTAAACAAGCTGAGCAGGTGAGAGAAAAAAAATTATGCCAAATGAGACTCCGGGAACTCAGTGATTCCAAAAGCATAACAACATTTGCATTAAAGGGATCACAGAAGAAAGAGAGAGAAAAAGGGGGGCAGAAAATGTATTTGAAGAAATAATACCTGAAAACGGCCCAAATCTGGGAAAGGAAAAAGAAATTCAGATCCAGAAGGCACAGAGAACCCCCCAATGAATTCAACCCAAGGAGATCCACATGAAGACACATGGTAATTAAAATGTCAAAGAGCAGTGATAAAGAATTTTAAAAGGAGCGACAGAAAAAAAAGAATAGTTACATACAAAAAAAACCCCCAATAGGCTATCAGCTGGTTTTTCAGCAAAACTTTGCAGGCCAGAAGGGAGTAGCGGGATATATTCAAAGTGATGAGAAGAAAAAAACAAAAACAAAAACAAAAACAAAAAACTACAGCCAAGAAGACTCTATCCAGCAAGGCTATCGTTCAAAATAGAGGGAGAGAGGCAGTTTCTCAGAGGCACCTGGGTGGCTCAGTCGGTTAGACATCCAACTCTTGATTTCAGCTCAGGTCATAATCTGAGGGTTCATGAGTTCAAGCCCTGATCAGGCCTCGCCTGGGCAGCTCAGTCAAGCCTCCAACTCTTGATTTGGGCTCAGGTCATAACCTCACAGTTGTGAGACTGACCCCTGCATCAGGTTCAGCGCTGACAATGTGGAGCCTGCTTGGGATTCTCGCTCTCCCTCTCTTCCCGCCCCTCCCCTATCCACTCTCTCTCTCTCTTTCAAAATAAATAAAACAAACTTAAAAAAAAAAAAACAAGACCTATCTACATGCTGCCTACAAGAGACTCACTTCAGACCTAAAGACACAGGCAGATTGAAAGTGAGGGGATAGAGAAATATTTATCATGCAAGTGTATATGAAAAGAAAGCTGGGGTAGCAATACTTATATCAGACAAAATAGACTTTAAAACAAAGACTAGAGGGGCACCTGGGTGGCTCAGTCAGTTAAGAGTCTGACTTCAACTCAGGTCATGATCCACCAGTTCATGCATTTGAGCCCCACGTTGGGCTTTGTGCTGACAGCTCAGAGCCTGGAGCCTGCTTCGGATTCTGTGTCTCCCTCTCTCTCTGCGTCTCTCTCTCTCTCTCTCTCTCTCTCAAAAATAAATAAACATTTAAAAAATTTTATAAAACAAAGACTGGAGCACAAGACAAAGAAGGACACTATATAATCATTAATCAACAAAAAGACGTAACAATTGTAAATATTTATGCACCCAACATGGAAGCTCCCAAACACATAAAAAATTAATAACAAATATTTAGGAACGAATTGATAGTAATACAATATTAGTAGGGGACTCTTAGATCAATGAAAAGATCATCTAAACAGAGTATCAAGGACACGGTGCCTTTAAATGGCACACTGGACCAAACGGATTTAATAGATATATTCAGCACATTCCATCCTAAAACAGTAGAATACACATTCTTTTTAACTGCACATGGTTCATTCTCCAGAATAGATCCCATATAAGCCCACAAAACAGCCTCAACAAATTCAAGAAGACTGAAGTCATATTATGCATCTTTTTCTGACCACAATTCTATGAAACAAGAAATCAACCACAAAAAAAACTGGAAAGAACAAAAATACATGGAGGTTAAATAACATTGTACTAACCAATTAATGGGTCAACAAGCAAATAAGAAATAAAAAGTACATGGAAACAAATGAAAATGAAAACACAATGTTCCAAAACCTTTGGGATGCAGCAAAAGTGGTTCTATGAGGGAAGTTAATAGCAATACAGGCCTACCTCAGAAAGCACAAATAAACAAATAAAGGGAAAAATCTGAAATAAAAAACCTAGCTTACACCTAAAGGAGCTAGAAAAAGAACAACTAGCATATAAAACCATCAGAAGAAAGGAAATAATAAAGATTAGAGCAGAAATAAATGTAATAGAAACTAGGGGTGCCTGGGTGGTTCAGGCACCCTGGGTTTTGATTAATCAAAATTAATAAACCTCTAGCAAGACGTTTCAAGGAAAAAAGAGAAAGGACTCAAAAAATAAAATCACAAATGAGAAAGGAGACAGGCGCCTGCGTGGCTCAGTCGGTTAAGCGTCCGACTTCAGCTGAGGTCATGGCTCATGAGTTCGAGTCCCAGGTCAGGCTCTGTGCTGATAGCACAGAGACTCCCTCTCTGCCCCTCCCCCTGCTCACATTCTGTCTCTCCTCTCTCTAAAAAGTAAACATTAAAAAAAAATTTTTAACGCAATAGAAACTAAAAAAAACAAGAAACAAAAAACAAAAGTAGAGCAGATCAATGAAACCAGGAGCTTGTACTTCAAAAAAAAATTCAATAAAATGAATAAACCTCTAGCCAGACATATCAAGAAAAAAAAGAGAAGGGACTCAAAAAATAAAATCACAAATAAGAGAGGAAAGGGGCACCTGGGTGGCTCAGTTGGTTAAGTGTCCAACTTCAGCTCCAACTTCAGCTCAGGTCATGATCCTCTGGTCTGTGGGTTTGAGCCCTGCGTCAGGCTCTGTGCTGTCAGCTCAGAGCCTGGAGCCTGCTTTGGATTTGTCTCTCCCTCTCTCTGCCCCTCCTCCCTCACATTCTGTCTGTCTCTCTCAAAAATAAACATTAAAAAAAAGTTTTTAAAACAAACGAGAGGGGCGCCTGGGTGGCTCAGTCGGTTGGGCATCCGACTTCGGCTCAGGTCATGATCTTGCAGTTTGTGAGTTTGAGCCCCACATTGGGCTCTGTGCTGATAGCTCAGAGCCTGGAGCCTCCTTCAGATTCTGTGTCTCCTCCTGCCCTGCTCATGCTCTGTCTCTGTCTCTCAATAATAAATAAAAACGTTAAAAAATATTACAAAAAAATAAAACAAACGAGAAAGAAGAATCAACAACCAACATCACAGATATACAAACAATTATAAGAGAATATTATGAAAAACTATATGCCAACAAACTGGACAACTTAGAAAACATGGATAAATTCCTAGAAACCTATAATGCACCAAAACTGAATCAGGAAAAAATAGAAAATTTGAACAGATCAATTACCGCCAATGAAATTGAAGCAGTAATCAAAAAACTCCCAACAAACAAAAGTCCAGGACCAGACAGCTTCACAGGTGAATTCTACCACATATTTAAAGAAGAATCAGTACCGATTCTTCTCAAACTTTTTCAAAAAAATAGAAGAGGAAGGAAAACTTCCAAATTCATTCCGAGGCCAGCATTATTCTAATACCAAAACCAGATAAAGACACCACAAAAAAGAGAACTACAGGCCAATATTTCAGATGGATATCGACGCCAAAATCCTCAACAAAATATTAGCAAACCAAATCCAACAATACATTAAAAGAATCATTTACCATGATCAGCTAGAATTTATTCCTGGGATGCAAGGGTAGTTCAATATCTACAAATCAATCAACATGACATCAAATCAGTAAGAGAAAGGATAAAAAACACATGATCATTTCAATGGATGCAGAAAAAGCATTTGACAAAGTACAACATCCATTCATGATAAAAACTCTCAACAAAGTAGGTTTAAACAGAACATATCTCAATGTAGCAAAGGCCATATGTGAAAAATCCACAGCTAACATCATATTTATTTTTTTTTAATTTTTTTTTTAACATTTATTTATTTTTGAGAGACATAGAGACAGAGTGTGAGCAGGGGAAGGGCAGAGAGAGAGGGAGACACAGAATCCAAAGCAGGCTCCAGGCTCCGAGCCATCAGCACAGAGCCCGATGCGGGGCTCGAACTCAGACTGTGAGATCATGACCTGAGCCGAAGTCGGCCGCTTAACCGACTGAGCCGCCCAGGCGCCCCTAACATCATATTTAATGGGGAAAAACTAAGAACTATTTTCCTAAGGTCAGAAACAAGACAAAGATGTCCACTCACCACTTTTATTCAAAACAGTACTAGAAGCCCTAGCCACAGCAATCAGACAACAAAAAGAAATAAAAGGCATCTAAATTGGTAGGGAAGAAGAAAAACTTTCACTATTTACAGATGACATGTTACTGTATATAGAAAACCCAAAAGACTCCACCAAAAAACTACTAGAACTGATAAACAAATTCAGTACAGTCACAGGACGCAAAATCAGTATACAGAAATCCATTGCATTTCTATACACCAATAATGAAGCAGCAGAAAAAGAAATTAACGTAACAATCCTGTTAACAACTGCACCAAAAATAATAAGATATCTAGGAATAAACCTAACGAAAAGGCAACAAACAAAACGAGAGAAGACATTTGCAAATGATATAGCTCAAAAAGGGTTAGTGTCCATATTATATAATCAACTTATACACCCAAGAACCAAATAATCCAATTAAAAAATGGGCAGAAGACAGGAAGAGACATTTCTCCAAAGACATACAGATGGCCCAGATACATGAAAAGATACTCAACATTACTCATCAAATCACTCATCATCAGGGAAATGCAAACCTAAGCCACAATAAAATATCACCTCAACACCTGTCAGAATGGCTAAAATCAACAATACAAGAAACAACAAGTGTTGGTGAAGATGTGGCGAAATATGAACAGTCATGCACTGTTTAGGAATGCAAACTGGTACAGCCACTGTGGCAGACGGTATGGAGGTTTCTAAAAAAATTAAAAACAGAACTACTGGGTATTTACCCAAATATGAAAACTAATTCAAACGGATACATGTGCTGCTATGTTTATAGCAGCATTATTTACAACAGCCCAATTACAGAAGCAACCTAAGTGTCCATCAATAGATGAAAGGATAAAGAATATGCAGTGGAATATTATTCAGCCATAACAAATAAGCAAAGGAAAAAAAAGAGAGAGAGAGAGAGAGAGCCAAACCAAAGAACAGACTCTTAAGTACAGAGAACGAACTGGTAGTTACCAGAGGGGAAGTGGGTGGGAGATTGGTAAAACAGGGGAAGAGGATTGAGCGTACACGTCTCTTGATGAGCACTGAGTAACATATGGAATTGTTGAATCACTGTATTATACATCTGAAACTAATATAACAACGTATGTTAATTACAATTGAATTAAAAGGAGAAAAAAGCAGAGAAAGGGATCAATATGATTGTCTAAAAGCTCCATAAATAGGGGCACCTGGGTGGCTCAGTGAGTTAAGCGTCCCACTTCAGCTCTGGTTATGATCGCACAGTTCGTGGGTTTGAGCCCCATGTGCTCACAGTTCAGAGCCTGAAGCCTGCTTCAGGTTCTGTGTCTCCCTCTCTCTATGCCCCTCCCCCACCTCTCAAAAATAAATAAATAAGGTATTAAAAATAAAAACTCCCTAAATAAAATTAAAAGGCTAATGAGCAAGTAGGGACAATATTAGGACTATATTGAATATTAATATAGATACTATGAAATCAGTTTATTTTAAAAGATGAAATCCTAATAAAAAAACAGGTAAAGTTATGATAGATGCTTCACAAAAAAAGAAATACAGATAGTTAATAAATGTGTGAGAGAATTGTCAGCTTCCAACTAATAAAAGAATGCTAATTAAAACAAGATACTATTTTCACCTTTCAAATTGATAATAATTTACAAATTATAATGTGTAACTACTCTCTTTCAACAAATGTGTGGTGACATAAAAACAGTCTCATAGCCTTCTTCAAGCACTATAAATTGGTAAGACTTCCTGAAGGGCAACTTGGCAATATGGATCGATGACTTTAGAAAGTCACCACAAACTTGACCCAATAATTCTATTTCTAGAAATTACACCAAGGAGATAAGCAGACAAGTGGGCAATGATGAATGCTTAAGAATTGTCCCCCTTGGGCGCCTGGGTGACTCAGTCGGTTGAGCGTCCGACTTCAGTCCAGGTCATGATCTCACCGTTTGTGAGTTCGAGCCCCGTGTCGGGCTCTGTGCTGACAGCCCGGAGCCTGGAGCCTGCTTCACATTCTGTGTCTCCCTCTCTCTCTGCCCCTCCCCCACTCATGCTCGCTCGCTCGCTCTCTCAAAAATAAACATTAAAAAAAAATTGTCTCCCCAGTTTTCTTTGTAATAGAAAAAATTGGGACTAATTTAGAAGTATGGCTAAGTAAATGATGGCACACTTATTTCATAAAGTCTTAAGCATCCATTAAAGAAGGGGTTTTCAAGGAATATTTAACCACATGAGAAAACACTCTGAACATAATGGAAAAAGCAGGACATAAAAATGTATTTTTCATATCATGATTTTATAGAGAAATGCATGGGGGAAAACAAGGAAGAAATGTTAATAGTAGTCTCTTTAGTGAGATTACAGATGGTTTTCAGTTTCTCTTTTCAGCATTTATCCCCCACATATTCTATGATAAAAAGGTTTTACCTTTATAATCAATAAAAAAGTAAATGAGATGTTACAATCCTTTTTAGCTTGATCGTATTTCCAGAAGGAAATTCTATCGATTATTTATGAAGTCGAATGTGTTTTTCCGACTTAGTATAAGCTATACGCATTAAGGACTCACTCTACACTGTGTGGACAGGCCTGGTAAACTTCCTGCTTTGTTACTCGGGCAACTTCCCGGTTCAGTGTTTTCCATGCCACAGTCTTGTCTGTGGCACAACTTAGAAATTGTGAATTTTTGAAGAACTCAGGTGAAATTCCTTAGAAAACATTTGGTTAGTAGCCACTAACTCAATGAAGTAGTGAAAGAAATGGGGAGTAAAGGTAGGGAATTTATATATATATACATAAATACATACATATATATATACATATATATATATGGCACTCATTTCGTTTCAAAATATTTAGGAAGAAAAGGAAAGGGAGGAAGGAAGCCCCTTGGATCTAAAAAAAAAAAAAATTGGTTTAATTTCCATTGAAGGTCAGTATTCTAGTTGTATCATGTGTAAAAAATCACTCCAAAGTTTAGTGGCTTAAATCAAGAGTCATTTATCATCTCTCGTGGTTTTCTGTAGTTCAATTCACGAGCAGTTTAGTTGAGTGGTTTTGGCTCAGGGTCTCGCAAGAGACTGCGTTAAGATATCGGGCTTGACTGGAGTGGAGGAGGATTCGCTTCCAACATGGCTCACACCCACCTGCTAGCGAACTGGTGCAGGCTTCTGTCCAGAGCCTCAGTTCCTCTCCCTGCGGTCTTCTGCACAGAGCTACAGAGTGCATGGTGACTGGCTGCCCCCAGAGGGAATAACCCAAGGCCCCAGTGCTTTTCTTTTTTAATGTTTATTTTTGAGGGAGCACGAGTGGGGGAGGGGCAGAGAGAGGGGGTTGGAGGATCTGAAGCGGGCTCTGTGCTAAGAGCACAGAGCCCAAAGTGGGGCTCGAACTCACAAACTGCGAGATCATGACCTGGGCCAAAGTTGGACGCTCAACCGACTGAGCCACCCAGGTGCCCTAGAGGCCCCAACGCTTTTAGGACCTCGCCTCCAAAGTCACATACTGTCACTTTTGCAATATCCTATTGGTGCCATAGCTCAGCCCTGTTCAGTGTAGGGAAGTATGAATACAGAGAAACAGAAATCGGCAGAGGCCACCGTGAAGGCTAATTTCCCAGTCACCTATCCAGCATCCTGACAATGCCCACTTTCTGCTACTACCACAGACCTCTGTTTGGGCTAAATGTAATTACAGCCCCTTTGACAGTGATTGGCTCAGAATCCCAGGCCAAAGCCTGTTAGCACATGGCATTCTCCCAGCCCCCTGGATTCTCTAGGGGTTGGTGTATGACCACATTTGGGCCAATGAGGCACAAAAGGACACTTCTGGGGCACTTCTTAAAAGAGAGCCAGTTCCTGTCTTCCTTAGGTATTTTGGGGTATGGATCTGAGGCCCCAGGGGTGCTGCAGTACCCTCTACCAGCCCGAGAATCAAGCCACTCTGTGGAGCAGAGCTGACAAATTCTCAAGAGAAAATAAGCCTTGACTGACCCAGGGCTGATCACTGCCCTGCCACTGGGCCCTTCCTTTACGTGGGATATTAACTTCTCATATCTTTGATGCCAATTTAACATAGGTCTCCGAGTATAGGAAACCAAAACTCATTTTACCCAGTTACAAAACAGAGGTATCATGAGGCCAAAAGAAATGAAAACAAAGGCTTTGAAAACGAAAAGAAATTTTGCTCTTTAACATTAGGGATAACTGTATCTACCTGAACCAAACTAAAATTTAGGACAGCTCTCCCACTATGTGGACAAGAGAATTACCAAACGGGTCTGGTCCAATATGCCCGGAACAACAGCTATGTCCGTAGGCCAAACAGACAACTGCTTTGGGGATAGAATTTCGGGAGCACCTGAACAGGACGTGGTAGGGTGGGTCTGCAGTCCCAGACAGGAGAACCAAAAGTTCTGGATTTCTGAGCGGGAAAGTCCACACAAAACTGGTCGTCAGAACGGGCATGGAGTGGCACTGAACTGCCATGAGCCCCTTGATTGAAGGCTAAGAGGAGGAACATGATGAGGTTCATGAGTCACTAGCATCTCCCCCACAAACTGTTTTCAGCCCCTACTGAGATTTGTGTAGAATATTTGTACACAATACGAGAACAGTGGGAAGGGGCACCTGGGTGGCTCAGCTGGTTAAGCAGCTGACTTCGGCTCAGGTCATGATCTTACAGCTCGTGAGTTCAAGCCCCGTGTTGGGCTCTGCACTGACAGCAAGAGCCTGCTTGGGATTCTCTGCCTCTCTCTCTCTCTCTCTGGCCCTCCCCCCTCGCATTCTGTCTCTCTCTCTCTAAGATAAATAAACATTAAAAACTTTTAAAAGAACAGCAGGATGGGAATTCCCATGTCACGACGGTGAAGGGAGAGAGGAAGAGATTCCAGAATGTGGAGGGCTTTGAAGACTACCTGCTGAATCACACTTTTGCAGACGGCATAAAAACCTGGCTGACTCCAAGTTTTGCCTGTGGCAGTCCATTTATGTTGTCGACATAGAAAGAGACTTGCTATATACCAGGCACTGTTCTGAGTGCTTTACAAACATTTACTTATTTATTCCCCTCAACGACCTCATGAAATAGGTATTCTTATCATCCTCATTTTACAGATTAGCAAACTGAGACACAGAGAGGTGAAGAAATTTGCCCTAGATAGATCACACAGCTAGAAACCAAGGCACAGGGAGATTGAGAATCTCGCTCAAGGTTACACAGTGAGGTACAGCTGGTCACACAGCAGGTAAGCGGTAGAGCCAGGATACGAATGCAGGATTTCCAGCCAGGGCCCGTGTTCTGCTGCATATGCCATCACGTTTCAGTGTCTTTGCCAGCCTGCTGCTAAATATCCCCCGGTAGGAATGTTCCTCTCTGCATGACAATTCACCCTAGGGCCTTCGGGAAGCTAGAACAGATTTAAGTACATGTGATAGCTGTGGGTGGCTTTTCTGTCAGGTCTGACCCTTAGTCCTGGGACCTTGTGTTGCCACAACTGTGGTTCTGTCACCTTTAACCAGCCTGAAGAGCAGCCATAACTTTGGGCTTGTTAGAAATGCAGCCGAACAGGAGAGTCAGGCCGACCATTTCCCTCTTTACCCAAGCTTCCGGATCATTCCAGTCCTCTGCCCATCACACACCCTCCTTCTTAAATACTATCATCAGTGCCAGGGTCGTCAGGGAGAAAACCAATGAAGAGGAAATGATTATAAAAGTTACATCTGCTGCTCAGGCAGCTGTTCTCTTTCCTCATTAGGACAATCAATCATTTTTCAACATCATTTTTGTAACTAGGAGAAGGCTTCATTTATTCTAAGACTAAGGAGCAGGAATGAGGGAATTAAATCCCATAGGTCTTTAGCTGATGGGATTTTTTTTTTAATATTCTGTCCTCACCAATGACCTAATTAAGCTTTCAGAGAATGATAAACTCCCCGCTCCTCCGTCTCATTTCCATCTGTGCCTTTGCAGAAGAGGAACTCCATACCCCTAGGAGTCCATGCCTTCTCTTCTGGTTTTCTCTGCAGCTTCTGCTGCCGAGATGAAGCCCAACTTTCTGTGACTTTCTGCAAGGGCTTCTCGGAAACGTGACATCATCACTAAAACCTTACAGTTAAGCTGCAGATTGTCACGGAGACATTAAGTCATATTTCCGGGGAATCATAGAAGAGTAGGGCAGAAAAAATCACCCTTTGTAATGATCATGGGCCTCAACCATAGAGGTAAACTGCCCAGGTTCATATATTAACTTTGTCCCGTACTAGCTATGTGACCTTGGGCACATTACTTAGCCTCTTGGTGTCTTGGTGTCTTCATTTGTAAAATGGAGAATAAAAGCACATACCTATCTCCTAGGGTTGTCATCGGGATTAAGTTAACAGTATACATAAAGCACTTAAGACAGTGCCTGGCACACAGTAAACACAAAATTACATCTATTATTGTTGTTGCTACTGCTGTTGCTGCTAGCGTTCTTATTATCCGGTCCACCTGACTCTGATGCTGCTTATGTGTCCTCTTGAACATTTTCCTCTTAAGACCCTCAAAGTCAGATCGTTCCAACCACATGCCTTGGCTATCGAGAGTTTTGGGGAAAAATCAAACAAGTGTGTGAACTGCAAACTCATGGTCTCCAAGCTAAGTCCACTCCCCAAATACTCCGCCATCTGTGCCTCTCTGCAATCAGTCATGGTCCAGACAGAAAGACAACCACCACGGTTAGTTCGGCAGAGGTAAAGCAGGTATTGGAGGTGAAATTCCTGAAATGAGTACTGGCGGATTCAAAAGGTAGGCAGGGGGGTGCTGAGACAACACAGAGACGGGAGCTGCAGCAATCAGAGGCCATCCCAGGGATGTGAGGGAATGGAAGAGGAGAGACTGGAGTTATTAAAACCGAAAAGTCTGGATGAGGGACCCCATGGGGCTGTGACCCAGATCCCCAAAGAGGGGCATCACCCATCTCTGAAGGGACCCAATAAGGCTGATTGATTATGAGCATTGGGAAAACCACAAGCTGGATGATTCAAACTGCAACTGCTGGGGCGAGGCTCACAGAAATAGGAAACAGACCTGAAACTCACAGGAAGCAAGTGGGAAGGAATAGGTATGTGTTCTAGCTACCACAACCAGACTGATCTTTCTATAAAGCAAGCATGGCCGGGTCATAAGCCTTCTTAAAGACCTTCTGCGGCTCTCTCTGCATCTCCGGCAGAGCCTGGAATGTAGTTTGGCATGGGGGTACTGAAGCCAGCCTTCACCTGCGCCAGCTTACTTTCCCACACCTGATACCCATGCCGGCCATATTAAATCCACTGCATTCTTTCAAACACTCCGTGCCTTTGTTCCAGCCTGGAAAGCTCTTCTCTGTGAACTCTTTGTTGATCGTCTGAGCTAGGAATGGCTAATCTGTGTGTCCTCACTGTAAACCCAACATACTTCTTTTAGCAGATGCTGCTGGGGCCCTTCCCACATCTCCTTGGCTTTTGCCTCTACATGGAAGGCTATGAACGCCAGTGGCTTCACTTGGGGCTGCATATCTGCCCATCAGAGTGCATTTGGCCAGGTGGTCAGGAGTAGTGCTAGGGAGTTAATGTTCCCCGAGGCAGCCTTCAAACACTGATGAAAAGACATGTGATGGCTAACTGGTGGCCCCTTGGTGGGGAGAACAAGGTATGTTTTATGCTATCTCCCAGAGCTCCCTGAGGAGGCTGAGCTCCAGTTGCCTAGAGTAGTAACTACCTGGATAGGTTTTCTTCTGTTCCCTTCCTCAATTCCCTGATCTTTTCTACCAATGTTTCCTGGAATCACTTCCCAAATAAACTACTTACACTCAAGTCCTTTTTCCACAGCCTGTCTCAGGAGAAAGCCAAACTAAGACACTTTTCTGATAGCGCAGAAAGGTCCTCATTGCTTAAAGGTTGTACTTATTTGCTTAAAGGTCCCTATCATCCTAAGTGCTCTCAACTTTCTGAGGGCCAGGACCTTATGGCACTCTTCTTTGTGTTCACAGATCGTAACACAGTGTTGGGCACATAATATGCCCTCCATCCATGCTTACTGACTGAGAGATCTGAAAACCAGAACAGTGACACTCTAGAATGTGTTGTGTGATGAACAGGGATTACTGAAGGAGGCTGGCAAGGGGCTTTGAGATTACAATTCATATTTTTGGAGGTATGGCTACTCAGGCAGCTAAAGCAAGGGAGTAGAATTGCTACTTTTAATCCCTCTGTTTCTTCAGAGGAGAATGAAATAGCAGTAACACAGTTGTGGACACACACATTTATATACACACACACACACACACACACACACACACGATGAAATGTGAGATACTAGAATTTCGCTCCCTTCACCATGTCCCATAGGTCTGGTCCCCAGAGCAGCCATCACCTCTGATTCCAAGATGCGTAGATCCCTTTGCCCTGCTTGAAGAAACGTCATGCCCAAGTCTATCACTGGGGCAAGCCCTTTTACTCTTTTACTTTCTGAGAAGCTCAGAAAGCAGGCAGTCCTAATATTATCTGGCATGGCTGACGTCCAGATTAAAGGCCATCTGCCCCCTCTCTAATCAGGAGCAACCATGTTGGGAATACTCCCTCCAACTTAATCCTTCCTCTGAATGAGACTGACCATAAATAAGAGTGCTGCCCCAATGCCCAAGAGTGTCCCAATTCTCTTATGATTGCCAGCATTAGAAATAAAACCTCCACATACCAGAGTCATCTCAGCTTCTTGCCCAGAAGGACTTCTGTGTAGGCCAAGGGCTGGGTTTTATTATATAAGTTAGTCTGACCTCTTCTAACCAAGCCCCACAGCAACAGCTTCCTACAATATGCCCTCCTGCCTGGACAGCTTGGGGACTTCTAAATCAAAACATTTCATGACATTTTCCCACACGATAACTATTGGACAAGAGTTTAAAATTACAACTGCTTTATTATCTTTTTTGAGTACTACTACATGCCAATACCAGTTACAAAACACTATGTAAAATGTTTTACATATAGTAGCTCATTCAATCCTCAAGACAACTCAATAGGAAAGGTAGGTGGATTAGCCTCATGTCTCTGCAGGGGAAACACAGGGTGTGCCTGACTTGCTTCAACACAGGCTTTCCAACTCCCATGTCTGTACACTTTACCACAGTATTATTCTGGCATTATTGCAACTTCGTACAGTAGAGTTCTAGTTCTGGAAGGGACCACAGAGATTGACTAGAAGCCAACCCCCTTCTTAGGTGCTGTTCCTTGGTAATTTAAGGTATGGTCTTGGAAGCCAGATACACCTCAGTAAGAGTTCCAGACCTGCCACTTAACAAGCTGTGTGATCAGAGACAAGCCTCAATATCCCCATCTGTAAAATGGTACTTCCTGAGGATAGGATAGCTGTGAGGAAGAAATGAGATACTGTATGAAAAGCACTTAGCCTGTTGTTTACCAAGTATCTATTAAATATAGCCGACACTTACCTAGTACTGACTACATTCCAGGTACTCTTCAAACTGCTTGTCACATATTGAATTAATCTTAATTCCCACAATGGCCTTCTGAAGTAGCTATTATAATCCCTACTTTACAGATGGATTATCTGGGGCACATGTTGGACACCAAACCACAGATCCAGGAAGCTCAGAGAACACCAAGCAGGATAAATGTCAAAACAACGACAAAAAAACTACACCTAAACATCATATTCAAACTGAAAAAAAAATCAAAGATAAAGAAAAGCCAAAGGAAAAAAAAATCTTACCAATAGAGAAGAAACAGTAAGAATTATATCTGACTTCTCATAAACTATGCAAGCAAGAAGAGAGGGGGATGAAATATATAAAGCGAGAAGCAAAAACAACCCCACCATTTGAAATTTTATCCTTCAATAGCGAAGAAGAACAAAGACTTTCTAAGACAAAAATGGAGGGACCTTGTTGTGCATACACCCACCTTGCAAGAAATGTTAAAAGTGCTTCTAGTTACAGAATGAATAAGTCACAAGATTAAAAGTCACAGCATAAGGAATATAGTTGATGATATTGTAATACTGATATATTGAGATAGATGGTAGCTATACTTGTGGTAAACACAGTATAATATATAAATCTGTCAAATCACTATGCTGTTCATTTGAAACTACTGTGACGTTGTGTGTCAACTGTACTTAAAACAAAGTTCTGCAGAAAGAAGGAAAATTACATAGGTCAAAAACTAGTACCTACATAAAGAAAGAAAGAACACCAAAGAATAAATACAAAAAGGTAAAATAAAAACTTGTATTGTTCTTAATTGCTCTAATAGATAAATTATTTGTTCAAAATAACAATGGCAACAATGTATGCAATTATGTATGCTTATGTGTATATATGAATGCTTATATGTAAGTGAAATGAATGACATTAATGAGACAACACATGGGAGGGAGGAATTAGGATTATTCTGTTATTATAAGGTACCTGCACCATCCATGGAGTGGTATAGTATTATTTTTTTTTTTAATTTTTTAGAGAGAGACAGAGTGCAAATTGGGGAGGGGAAGAGAGAGAGGGAGACACAGAATCTCAAGCAGGCTCCAGGCTCAGCTGTCAACACAGAGCCTGATGCAGGGTTCGAATTCATGAACCATGGGATCATGACCTGAGCCGAGGCTGGATACTTAACCGACAGAGACACCCAGGCACCCCATATAGTGTTATTTTAAAGTGGGCTTGGGGGCACCTGGCTGGCTCAGTTGGAGCATGCAACGCTTGATCTCAGGGTTGTGAGTTCGAGCCCATCAATGGGTGTAGAGATTAGTTAAAAATAAAATCTTTAAAAATAAAATAAAATAAAGAAATAAAGTGGACTTGGATTCACTGTACTTACATATTGCAAACTCTAGAGCAGCCGCTAAAAAAGTAAAATAAGAAGTATAACTGATACACTAAAATATGAGACAAAATGAAATCATATAAAATGCTCAGTTAAAACCACAAAAGGCAGAAAACGTGTGGAAGACAAAATCAGAAACAAAAAATAGAGGCAACAAATAGAGTTAACAAATATTGTAGTTGGCAATCCAACTGTATCAATAATCACTTTAAACACCAATCATCTAAATATACCAATTAAAAGACAGAGATTGTCAGAGTATATCAGAAAAACAAGATTCAACTATATATCATCTACAAACTCACTTTAAATATAACATATATAGACGAAATATAAATGAATGAAGAAAGATATACCATGCTAACAGTACTCAAAAGAAAGCATGAGTAGCTATATTAATTTCAGACAGAGCCGACTTTCAAGCAAGCAAAGTTATCAGGGATAAAGAGAGGCATTAATAATGATTAAAAGGTCAGTACTCTAAAAAGATAATGTGTTTGCACCTAACAACAGAGCATCAAAACATGTGAGGCAAAAATAGACAAAAATGCAAGGAGAAACAGATAAATCCACTTGTAGGTAGAGAGTTCAACACCTCTCTATCAGAAACAGATACAGTAGTCAGAAAATCAATAAAAAGTTGAACTCAGCAGCACCATCCATCAAGTGGATTTCATTGACATCTATAGATGACTTCATTCAACAATAGCAGAGTACAAATTCTTCTCTAGCTCATATGGAACATTCACCAAGACAGACCACATTCTGGGCCATATAATACACTTCAAAACTTTAAGATGTACCTTAATAAATTTAAAATATATCTTAATAAGTTTAAAAGAATAGAAATCATATAAAGTGTGCTCTCAGACCACAGCAGAATTAAAATAGAAATAACTAACAGAAAGATAGCTGGAAAATACCAAAATACTTGGAGATTAACAATACACTTCTAATTAACACGAGTCAAAGAAGAAATCTCAAGAGAAATTTAAAAATATTTTGAACTAAATAAATGTGAAAACACAACTTATCAAAGTCTGGGTGGGACACTGTGAAAACAGTGCTTAGAGGGAAATTTACAGCACTGAATGCATATACTGCAAAAGAATAAAGGTCTAAAATCAATCATCTAAGTTTCCACCTTAGGAAACTAGAACAAGAAGACCAAATTAAATCCAAAGCAGAAGAACAAAAATTCAAGCAGAAATCAATGAAACTGAAATCAATAGACAAAATCAACAAAACAAAAAGCTGTTTCTTTGAAAAGATAATGAACTCAGTAAGTCTTTAGCCAGGCTAATAAAAAAAAAGGGTGCAGACACAAACTACTAGTATCAGAAATGAAAAAGGAGACATCACTAAAGATCTCGTGGACATTAAAAAGGTGGTAAAGGAATATTATGGACAACTCTATGCTCAAACCTAATAACCTAGATGAAACAAAACAATCCCCTCAATAAAACTGTTTTTAAAAATAGCTAAACATATCCTTGATCTATGATAGGTCCTTGGAATTTAGAAACTTATATCTACACAAAAACCTGCACACGGATGCTTGTGGCAGCTTTATTAATAATTGCCAAAACTTGGAAGCAATCAAAAGGTCCTTCAAAAGGCAAATGAATAAACGGTAGTGTCCCGACAATAGAATATTATTCAGCGCTAAAGAAAAAATGAGCTACCAAGCCATGAAAAGACATGGAGGAAACGTCATGCATATTACGAATTGAAAGAAGCCAATCTGAAAAGGCTACATACTGTATGATTCTAACCATATGACATTCTGGAAACGGCAAAACTATGGAGACAGTGAAAAGATCAGTGGTTGCCAGGGTTTGGCAGAGAGATAGGGTAAAGAGAGCACAGTGGATTTTCAGGGCAGTGAAACTATCCTATATGACACTACAATGGTGGATACATGTTGCTATACATTTGTCCAAACCCATAGACTATAAAATATCAAAAGTGAACCCTAATCTAAACAGTAGTCTTTGGGTGATTATGATATGTTGATATAGGTTCACTGATTGTAACAAATGTCCCAGTCTGGCAGGAAATGTTGTTAGTCGGGGGGGCTGAGCATGTGCACGGGTGGGACCCCAGGGTAAATGGGAACTCAACTTTCGCTCAATTTTGATGGGAACCTAAAACTTCCCTAAAAAATAAAGTTTGTTGATTTTTTAAAAACTAAGTTGCTACATTCTTCAACCAGCAATATAGTTCAAGCTTCAGCTAGATATAAAATTTAAAAAAAGAAAGAAAGAAACTGAGGTACAGACTGTTAAAGGTTATACAGAAGAGCCAGAACCTGAACCCTGACAATCTTTCTCTGGCACATGTACACTTGCCCACTACACCACCGTGTCTCTCAACTGTTTGTTACTATCATTACTATTATTTTGCAAATGGGAAAACTGAGGCTCAGAGGGATCAGCCACTTCTCAGAGTCCTAGATTCGGTGAAAGACAGTCTAAGATTCTGGGTTTTCCTGAACCCCTGAATTACAGTTCTTCCTCTACTCTCTCCTATTGCCCATACATCTCCCCAGGACTTCCCATCCACACACAACATCTGGAAGATCCATGTGCATTGTCCTAGAAAGAAGGAAAATTTTGTCCCAACCGGTTGGAAGCAAAAGAGCCTCCTCCTCACTTTCAACCCTGCTTTATCATTCAACTGAGAAGAGGATATTTGCTAGTGCAAGCCATCAGTGACTAAATGGCAGGGCCTATCTGCTTCAGGGTGCGAGCACTTTTAGCATGCCTGGTTTGGGCACCAATTCGCATGCATGCGTGAGCCACATAGCTTGAGTAGAACACAGGCCAGAATAAATTCAAGAAGGTACATAGCTGGGAAATGGCTGGCAGATGCAGATTAAAAAAAAAAAAAAAAAGATACCCACTGAGAGAAGGACTAGAAAAGAGCAGGAGACTTTTTTTTCTTTAAAGCTTGTCCAGCTGAAAGACATCTGCTTTGGTATAATTCCCTGACCCACTTTTTTTCCCTAATAAAAGATAGATAGCCAAGATACCCAGATGTGAGGGATAGTCTATCTATAGGAGTCTCTTATTTGATTAGGGATAGTCTATCTATAGGAGTCTCTTATCTGATTAGACACTGCTTTCATTTTATAGCAATTCATATTTCCAAGGACATCTCCTTCTTTGCTTCATTGTACCTCCCAACTTCTATTTCCTTCCACAAAACCCAAAGCTCTATATTTTCAAGCTAATACTGCAGTGCACCAGAATGCATGATTATGTGCAGTCTAATTTCCTTTAGGTCATGCTCGCATTCAGTTATTTTATACATATTGAGAATAGAGCTATCTTTGCTTTGAATTTTTAAGCTGTGAGTTCTGTATGCTCTAAGATAAATTAGACATAATTCCTAAGGCTTAGTGTGCTCTGGTGAACTACCCTAAGGCCCTGGAGTTTCAAACAAATGCCTTTCTTTTTCTCCTTTCAAAAAACTAAGCTGGGTCTCAAAGTATCTCCCTTGCTATTGTGATTTCTTATTATTTTCTTTCATCCTTAGAAGAAATCTCGCAGTTCAGTATGACCCAATGCCTCGGTCACAACAGGCTGAGTGATGTTTGCTTAAATAATAGTCCTTCCCAGATGGCTGATGTTAGCTTTAGGACAAAACATCATGAAACTGAAGAGTGATCAGTGTTCAGAAATCACTGGCGTGTTGCTAGTGTGTAAACATAATGTAATTCTATCGGATTCTCTGATTCATAGCTAACCTGAGTAAAAGAAGTTATAGGAGGCAATTTTTTTTTTTGGTTTGCTTACTAGAAGAGTTAGTGGTAAGAGGAGTTTCTGACTGCTGAGGATGAAGGGCCTCAGAGAAATGACAAAGGAGCTACGTGTGTATCTCCGTAATTAAATGTCATACACAGGCAATCATAATAGACATCCCATTTACAATACCCAGTCCAGGGAAGACTATCAAAGAGGACAGAATGTACCACCTATTATCAAACATTGGTAGGTTTTGTTGTCTGGGAGGTTACAAGCATCTTCAGGAGCCTGGCAAAAAATTAGGCTTGAACACAAAATGGTACTTTCCTTTAATTTCATCCTAATATACTTCCATCAAGGCATTACAATTTTGAAATGTCAAAAGTTCATTTACAATCTCTACTTTTGCCCCAAATGAATAAAATACATTATCCCATTAAATATACTTATACTTGGTATATACTACGACCAACTATAAGGAGTCCTACCAAAGAAAGAACACCTTTTTTCACTACCAAAATTAACACTCAAAAGTAAGTAAGCCAAGCAATAATTATTCCCTTCCTGTATATGTTGATTTACAGTTTTCAAGACATTTTCACATAATCTCCTTTGATCTTTACAATAACTCTTTGGAGAAGGAAGAGTAGATATTTTATTTTTGTTTTTTTCAATCATTTTTTTTCAAGTTTGTAGTTAAATTCTAGTTAATATATAGTGTAATATTGGTTTCAGGGGTAGAATTTAGTGATTCATAACTTAGATGTAACACCCAGTGTTCATCATAACAAGTGCCCTCCTTCATACCCATCACCCATTTAGCCCATCCCCCACTCACCTCCCTCCATCAACCCTCAGTTTGTTCTCTATTGTTAAGAGTCTCTGATGGTTTTCTTCCCTCTCTTCATTTTTCCTCCTTCCCATATGTTCATCTATTTTGTTTCTTAAATTATACATATGAGTAAAATCATATATTTGTCTTTCTCTGAGTGACTTATTTCATTTAGCATAGTACACTATAGCTCCATCCATGTCGTGGCAAATGGCAAGATTTCATTCTTTTTGATGGCTGAATAATATTCCATTGTACATATATACCAGAGATTCTTTGAAATGACTATATTTAAGTTTTATGTCATCTTCTTGTGTATATATACCACATCTTCTTTATCCACTCATCAGTTGATGGACATTTGGGCTTTTTCCATAGTTTGGCTATTGTTTTTAAAAAAATTTTTTTAACATTTATTTATTTTTGAGAGACATAGAGACAGAGTGTGAGCAGGGGAGGGGCAGAGAGAGAGGGAGACACAGAATCGGAAGCAGGCTCCAAGCTCTGAGCGGTCAGCACAGAGCCCGACCCGGGGCTCGAACTCACAGACCATGAGATCACGACCTGAGCTGAAGTTGGACACTTAACCAACTGAGTTTGGCTATTGTTGATAATGCTGCTATAAACATCAGGGTGCACGTACCCCTTCAAATCTATATTTTTGTATCCTTTGGGTAAATATCTAGTAGTGCAATTACTAGATCATAAGGTAGTTCCATTCTTAACTTTTTGAGAAACCTCCATACTGTTTTCCAGAGTGGCTGCACCAGTTTACACTCCCTCAAACAGTGCAAGAGGGTTCCACTTTCTCCACATCCTCACCAACACCTATTGTTTCTTATGTTGTTAATTTTAGCCATTTTGACAGCTGTGAGGTGCCATCTCATCATGGTTCTGATTTGTATTTCCCTCATGATAAGTGACGTTGAGCATCTTTTCAGTGTCCGTTAACCATCTGGATGTCTTCTTTGGAAAAATGTCTATTCATATCTTCTGCTCATTTCTTTAACTGGACTATTTGCATTTGGGGTGTTGAATTTGATAAGTTTATAGATTTTGGACACTAACCCTTTATCCGATATGTCACTTGCAAATATTTTCTCCCATTCTGTAGGCTGCCTTTTAGTTTTGTTGATTGTTTCCTTCTCTGTGCAGAAGTTTTTTATCTTGATGAAATCCCAATAGTTCATTTTTGCTTTTATTTCCCTTGCCTCCAGTGACATGTCTCCTAAGAAGTGGAAGAGCAGATATTATTCGCTCACTTTACCACTGAGGAAGCCAAAACCCAGAGAGTAAGGTGAAGACTGACCAGTTACCAAACAGTGTCCCTTTTCCTTTTTGGCATACAGCAAGACTACATTTCTCAAGATCCTTTGCAGTTAGTTGTAAACATGTGATGGGTCCTGTCCAATAGAATGTAGATAGAAGTGATATGTACCACGTTAAGGCCTAATCCATAAAACTCCCTAAAATATAAGCCCCTCATTCTTTTTTTTTTAACACCAGCAGTTTAGTAAATATTTATTGAGCATTAGCAAGACCAGGCATCAGAAGCAGGAGTACAAGATGTCAGGGAGTATGTGGAGAGAGAAGGGCATTCCAAGGTGATGGCAGAACAGATCCTGTAAAGAGCTGGGAGAGAAATGGGTGCAAGAGAACAGACTGCTCAAAACAGGCCACAGCAGGAGCCCACTGAAGAAGAACCAGAGGGGTAGAACACTGAATGTCTTCACTGTTCCCTAAGCAATTAGGTAGTTGTCCCAGGAAAATGGTGGGTTGGCACAGTCAGGGAGACAGCATGCCCCTCATTCTTTTTCCTCATTGACTAAGTGAATGAAGATTACTCCAGAAACTTAGATAACAGCAAGCTATAATAGGGAAGAAGTCTGAGTTACTGCTTGAAGGAGAGTTGTCCAGAAAAGTCAGTCAACCAGGAATATGTTTTAGATTGTTATGTGAGTGAGAAATCAGCTTACGCTGTTTTAAGTGATTGCAATTTAGGAATTGTTTGTTGCAGCAGTTACATTAATAGAGAGAAGCTAAATGATTTGCCCAATGTTATACAATTAGTTAGTTTAAAAAATAAAGCCAAGGGGCACCTGGGTGGTTCGGTTGGTTAGGTGGCCAACTCTTGATTTCGGCTCAGATCATGGTCTCACAGGGTTCATGAGTTTGAGCCCTGCATCGGGCTCTGTGTTCACTGCACAGAGCCTGCTTCAGATCCTCTGTCTCCCTCTTTCTTCTCCTCCCCCTATCGAAAATAAATAAACACTGAAAATTAAAAAAAAACACACACAACAGGACTAGAACTTTGTTCTTCTCGTGCCTAGTTTAATATTCATTTATTTACCAGCAACAGTCATTTATAAGGCACCTTGCTGTCCCCTGTTGCTAATCCAGTAATTGAAGGACTGAAAAGTATGACAAATAAGTCACATGTGGGCTCTTCATATCTCTCAACTCTCTAATGGTATCTTCTGTTTCCTCCATGTGTTCTTCTAGTAGTTACTTTCTCACGTACCTCAGTAACAACCAACTACAATGACAGACACCAGGTTTTACTAGTCTAAGAGGACCCATCTCTGAAAATGATCTCTCGTGTTCCCTTTCTTCCTGATAGTACAATCAAAAGTTAATAAAACATATATTCTCTCCTACTGAAATAACCTTAAGTAGACTTCCTTTAGAAGGAAACTGATAAATGAAGCTGCCAGATAAAACGCAATGACTGAAGTCCCACTAGGCATTGGGCACAGATTATATCAAGGAGTTAGAGGCCAGAGGCCAAGTGTCAAGGCAAGAAGAGGTAGTGAATCCTTTAGGTGAGAGACATTAGTGAGATGAAGATTCCAACAGAGTGGAGAGAGGGGCAGAGAGTTTTTCAGGACCTTGGAGAGCACCTAGTGAGCACCATTGCTCTGAGAATGCTTATTCAGAGTGAGACCCAATCATGTACTCTGCCCTTTCTTCCGAACTCTCTAGCTTATAACAGGGGTCTTGTCCTTTCTGTGAAAGTCTTCATCTCAAGAGATTCATTCCCATTCTTTCTGAGTTCAAGGCCTGTGTCTAGGAGGTAAGTTGGAGCTGCCTCATCTAGCCTTACTGAAAACAACATGAGATGCTCACACCATGGAAAATCAAGACAAGTGCATTCTCAAGGGACCTCATCCTCTTTGTTTATGTTTTGGGAACTCTCTTCTGGGTTAAAGGCTGGTGCTCAAGTGGTCCTGGGCTCCAAACATTTCACCCAACCAAAACCATATTACTATATGAACTACATCCCCATAATCTGAACAGGATGATCATCAAAAATATGGGCCCTCTTCTTCCTGAAGGTGTGTTCTCAAGCATCTTAATAAATATTCTATGAAAAAGGATTCTATAGAAAAATTAATTTAAGAGACTTGAATTAAAATACTAAGTACTTAAGGTACTTTCATATATATTTTCTCTTAATAAAATACAATGTGATGACATCTTCAGGCATATAAATTCTTTTCCTCTCTTGAGATTATTTTTTCCTTTGGAGATATGTTCTCCAAAGTAGAATTCCTAAGGTAAAGGATTTTGACAATGCTACAAATTGACAGGTATGGCCAAATTCAAATGCGTAATTGTGTAATTTTACTTTCGTTGGCAGTGTATAAAAGTATCAGTTTCACTAGGATCTGATTAGTAATTTGATTTGTATTCTTTGATGTCTGTGCCTAGAACTACTTCATTAGAGTGTCTAGAACTTTATGTGTCTGGCCCATAGTAGATGCTCAATAAATATGTGTTTAAGACTGAAGTGAAAGGTTAACACTTTCCCACATATATGTTTACTTAGCATAGTTCCTCATTTGGAATTGCCTTGTCTTTGTCTTCCTTATTATTGTGATGTTAACGTTTTTTTTTTAATTTGTCTAAGATATTAAGCCTGTGTTTTCCACATTTGTTAATATTTCCTCTGTGCTTTTCATATTTCTTATATATACAAAGTTTTAAGTTTTTTATGTAGTCAGATTTGTCAGTTATAATTATGAGGTTTATTACTGTAAAGCTTATAAACTTTATAAAGAACTCCAGAAAGCCTCATAAAATTCAATGTTTTTTATGAATTAATTTTTTATATATATTTTATTTATCTGGCATTGTGGGGTGAGGTGTAGGTCTAAACTGATTTTTTTCTAAATTAGTAACAGATATACCAATACAATTTATAGTTGAATCTTCTCTTGCCACAGCGTCTTTTGACTTTTACTAGTGGCTCTTGGTAAGATGTGTGGGTTGAAACAAAAGAGGAGGGGTTTCAAATCTCATGGGAGAATGTCATATGAGATAAAAGAGAGTTATCTAATAAATACTTGGCTATGTGGGTTCACGACCCTGCCCTGAAAAGGCTTACGATCTTGTTGTCAAAAGTCAAACTTTTGTTTAATTCATTTATGTGTTTGAATATAACAATCTAGTGGCCTTAAAGTGTTTCAAAGTGGGTATTGAAATTTCACTTCCACCACAATTCAGATGTGCAGTGTAAATGTAGTTTCTTTCTTTTTTAAAAAAAAATTTAATGTTTATTTATCTTTGAGGGAGAGGGGGAGAGAGGGAGAGGGGGAGAGGGGGAGAGGGGGAGAGAGATGGAGAGACAGAGGGAGAGCGAGAGCAAGCATGAGCAGGGAAGGGGAAGAGAGAGAGGGAGACAGATTCCAAAACAGGCTCCAGGCCCTGAGCTGTCAGCACAGAGCCCAACGCAAGGTTCAAACCCATGAATCATGAGATCATGACTCAGCAGAAGTTGGACACTCAACCGACTGAGCCACCCAGGTGCCCCAGTTTATTTCTTAAAAACCTGATATATTATTCTTCACAAATCCTTATGGCACTTATTTCTGACCCCTGGGGACTTCTCAAGGCTAGAGCCTGGGTGGTGGAGGTGGAAGTGGAAGTGGAAGTGGAAGTGGAAGTGGAAGTGGAAGTGGAACTGGATCTTGGAGAAAAGATGTCCTTATATTCTCTGGTGCTATGTCCCCTGCTAGCCTTGAAGTCAGCACCTGTAGTTGGTGAACTTGTGGTCTGTTTCCATTTTTGGTTTTTTGGCTCAGTCACTCTTCTAGGAGAGTATTGGCCCTCTCCCCCTAGCTGCTTTGACCTCATCTCTAGAAATCCCTCTGAGTCCTTGTCACAACTTCCTTCTCACCCCGTAGAAACAGAGATTACCCTTTATCCTCTGCTCCAGGTCACTGTTCCCTGTGGTGGCCAGCCTCATGGCAGGCTTTTGGGCTCCAACACAGGGTCCGTACCACATGGGAACTAAGGTTGACTCAGATGTGCTAACCAAGTTCTCACTGCTGAGGACACTATTGGTGCTCCACAGTAATCCCTTTTACCAACCAATTCAACAATCCTTTCTGATGTTGTGTATTGGTTGCTAACAGCTTACAAATGTCCCTTTCTTTAAAGAACATGACCCAACTGAGTGGGGGCCACTTTTGCCCAGGAAGCTGTGCTCACCCCCACCTCTGGGTACAGCCCACAGCCAATGACTAAATGCTACAGAGGGATATGGAATTCTGGCCCCCTTGCCTCAAGGGGAAACAACTCTATGGTACAACTCATACTACAGAACTCCCTATGGGATCAGGCTGGAGCTTTTTATTTTTCCTTTCATGTTTAGGATTTTTATACGCCTGGAATATATTAGGGGATACAGTGTGAGAAAGGGGTTTAATTATAACCACGAATCTCAGTGCTATTTATTCCAAAGATGACATTTCTCCTCTGTTCTACAGTGCAACATATGTCAAATAGTGACCTTATGCATGGATAGGTTTTTGAGTTCTTCATTCCATTCCACTGGCCTATTTTTCTATCCTTGAAAAAATAATATACTGTCTTGATTACTACAGCTCTATAACAGTCTTCTTATCCAATGGATAAAGTCTTCCCTTTTATTCTTCTACTCCAAAAGGGTAATAATGGCTATCCTTAGCCTTTGTATTTCCATATGAATTTTAAAATCAGTTTGTCAAGTTGCATCAAAACACATTTATTGGAACTGCATTGAGTTTAAAATTATATTTGGGGAGAATAGGCATCTTTTTTGCTCATATTTACTATGGTTTATCTCCCCTTTCTTATATTTTTCTAATGTCTCAGAATAAGGTTTTATCATTTTTTTCTTGCACATCTTTTATTAGATTTAATCCTCAGTATTTTATATTAATTTCATTTTCTGTTTGTTGATTGTATGGAGAAATATATTGGATTTTTGGATATTGAGCTTTTAAATCCTGAGACTAGGATAAATTCTCTTATTATTTCCAATAGTTTATCTGTCAAACCATTTGGATTTTCTATGAATATAATTATATCATATGCAAATAATGGCAGTTTTCTGTTTCTTTCTCTCGAATTCCTATGCCTTTTTCTTATTTTGTGCACTGGCCAGAACACTGAAAGTTACTGAATAGCAATGATTATCAGGGGCATCCTTGTCTTGCTTCTGACCTCCAAGGAAAGTTTTCAACATTTATCATTTAGTATGTTTGCAGTAGGATCCTTGGAGATTAAGAATATTCTCTTCTGAGGACTTCCAGGCGAGATGGCAGAGTAGGAGGATGCTAGGCTCATCTCATCCCCTGGATACACCTAGATAACACCCACTGTGTAAATAACCCAGAAAACAACCCGAAGACTGGCAGAACAGACTCTGCACAGCTGAATGTAGAGGCCATATCAAAGAGGGTGAGAAGGGCAGAGACATGGTCAGGAACCAAGGTGACCTGTGGGACCTGTGGCACAGGAAGAAGGGGAGCTGCGGGCACAGAGGGGATAGGAGCAGACCCCAACCTAGAACTCCAGGCATGGGGGACAAGCACTGGGAAAGCAATCCCCCTAACATTTGGCTTTGAAAACTAGAGAGGCTTAACTTCATGAGTTTTTACAATCAGTGGGACTCAAGTGGAACTTTATTTTTTCATGTATATTTATTTTTGAGAGAGAGAGAGAGAGAGCACACATGAGTTGGGGAGGGGTAGAGAGAGAAGGAGACAGAATACCAAGCAGGCTCTGTGGTGTTGCTATCAGCAACGCAGGGCTCAAACCCACGAACTGTGAGATCATAAGCCAAGCCGAAATCAAGAATCAGACACTTAACCGACTGAGCCACCCAGGAGCTCCAACAAGTGGAACTTTCAAAATCAGCGGGCTTGGGGCACCTGGGTGGCTCAGTCGGTTAGGCATCCGACTTTGGCTCAGGTCATGATCTCATAGTTTGTGAGTTTGAGCCCCGCGTTGGGCTCTGTGCTAACAGCTCAGAACCTGGAGCCTTCTTCAGATTCTGTGTCTCCCCTTCTCTCTGCCCCTCCCATGCTCATGCTCGCTCGCTCTCTCTCTCTCTCTCTCTCTCTCTCTGTCTCTCGATAATAAATAAAAACATTTAAAAAAAAATCAGCGGGCTTGACTCTTGGAGAGCCAAAGAGTTATAGGAAACTGACTCTCCTCCCTTAAAGAGACAGCACAACAAACACCCCCACAGAGAGATACAGCATAGTAGCAGCAGTTTGAAAAATGCCTGGGGTACACAGGAGGGAGATTTGTTTACTAATCTCAGTGTGTGCTACAGGGGCAAGATCTTTGGGAAACTTCTCCAAGAACAGAAGAGCTGGTGGGCACTACTTCCTTCCTCTATTCCCCAGCCTAGATACATGGACGCCTGCAGGAACCAACAGAGGGTGAACATTCTCCACCTAGCTTGCTAATAGTGCAACTACCCCTGTGCTCTTCTGCAGACTTGTCCCCTCTAATCAAGCCATAGTACCAGTTTTCCAAAGCTGCAGCAATAGTAATACAATGATAATATAACTTAAATGTATATATCATGGAAACAGAAAATCAACAAGGAAACAGTGGCTTTGAATGACACATTGGACAAGATGAATCAAACAGATATATTCAAAACACTCTACCTTAAAACAGAAGAATACACATTCTTTTACAGTGCATATAGAATATTCTCCAAGACAGATCACATATTAGGCCACAAGTCTCGACATATTCAAAAATATTGAAGTCATATCATACATCTTTCCAACCACAACACTATGAAACTAGAAATCAACCATAAGAAAAAATCTGTAAAGAATACACATACATGGGGGCTCCTGGATGGCTCAGTCAGTTAAGCTTCCAATTCTTGATTTCAGCTCAGTCATGATCTCACGGTTCATGGATTTGAGCCCCTGGAAATACTAGCCACAGCTAGAAATACTGGGTCATAAACTATGGACGTTGGTTTTAAAGAAAGAGTATGGTTTAAAGGGTACTGAGTCAAGGCTTCCGGAAGACCTCTAAGGGTAAATGTTCAGCAGGCAATTAAAAATGTGGGGCTGGAGTTTGGGTAGAAGCCAGAGGTGTGGATTTGGGAGTCATCAACACAAAGCTTACATGTGAAGCCACTGGGATGGAACGCTCTGTGTGGGGGACAATCAGGAAGAGAGGACTCCCGATCAACACTTGAGAAACACCTGTAGCTAAGAGGCAGGCGGACGAAGAACCAGGAAGAGAGAGGCATGACCCAAATGGGTGGGACAAAAACTAAGAGTATCAACTTTTCAATAATATCGATAAAACAAAAATAAGGACTCCTTAGTTTTGGTGACTAAGGGGACTTCATACTGTTTTCTCTCTTGCTATAGCTACTGCTATGCTTTTCTATTTAATTTTCATCTTTCTAAAGCTCTTCAGTTACTTTGGAGTCATGCCAATTTGCAGGACTGTTATCACCCTGGCAGCTGCTAACAACATTCTCTACCACCCCACAGAAATACTCAGGACAGAGTACTTAATGAACACTTACTAATTATAGGCCTATCAGTCAAAATTATGACCTCCAAAATAGCAGGCTTTCAAAAGTCAGCTGAAGGTGCATGTGTCACAGGACAAAGCAGCCACACAAATGGAGAAAGAGAAAAACAGTTTCTCTTTAAAAACTATTAACTTCATAGAATTGGGTAGCTGAGGTTTCATAACTCGATATACTGAACTTTCCTTCATGCTACCTCTTGCAACTTCCTGTCATACTATGTAAGGCTCCTTTCCAAAGGCAACTGGAGGAAAATCATGAGAAAAGACAAAGGGGAAGAAGAGGGCAGGTCAGCTGAGTTCTGTGGACAGAAACATTAGAGAAAGTTGGGGAAGATTTCACTAGCTTGCTCCTACATTCTCTCTGAGCACAAAGTAAAGCAACATATACACTACAGGTCATTAGGTACACAGCAGCATCCTTCGACATGCAGTGAATGTTATTCCACAAAATAAATATCATGCTTTTACTGTAGTCCAAGCAAAGAAAGATAATTAATCCTGGAGTAGATATCTCATCAACAACATACAAGGTATGTTCCATTCCTTTTAAGGCAATGGAAAATAAGAGCATAAAATAAGTTATAAATAGGGTGGATAACTTCCAAACCAGAAGAAGAAAACAAAACCCAAATAAATAAACAGGAACAATAAGAAAGCAAATATGAAACCCAAATATATCGGTAATCTATGTTTTTAACCACTATCTTTATCTTGAGTGGGTGAAAACAAAAGCTAGAGATAGGCTTTTTACAAAAGGCACACCTAAAACACAGCAGACATAAAAAAAGCTAAAATAAAAGGAATAGGAAAAAATATACCAAATAACAACAAAAAACCTATCTAGCAAGATTAATATAGGCAAAGCAAAATAAAGGGGAAAGACTTAGTAGTAATAAAGCCGGACCTTACTTGATGATAAAAAGAACAATCTACCAAGTAGCTCTAACAATTTTGAACCTCTATGCATTAATAACATAGTTTCAAAATATACAAAGGAACATTTTTATAAGAGATTCACCATTATCGAAGATTTTAGTTAACTTCTCTCAAAAAGTTATAAGGTGGGCCAAAAACATACATATTAAAAAATAGCAAGGTGGGGGGCACCTGGGTGGCTCAGTCAGTTGAGCGTCTGACTCTTGATTTCAGCTCGGGTCATGATCTCATGGTTCATGGGTTCAAGCCCCACGTCGGGCTCTGTGCTGGCAGCTCAGAGCCTGGAGCCTGTTTCAGATTCTGTGTCTCCCTCTCTCTGCCCCTCCCATGCTTGTGCTCTGTCTCTCTCTCTCTCTCAGAAATAAATAAACATTAAAAAATTTTAAAATGATAGCAACCCTGGTCATGATCCCAAGGTTGTGGGATCAACCCCCAAGTTGGGCCCTGCACTGAGCATTGCTTAAGATTCTCTCTCTCTCTATCTCTCTCTGCCTCTCCCCTGCTCACACATGTGTGTGCGGGTATTGTCTCTCTCTAAAAAAAAAAAAAAAAAAAATAGCAAAAACTTAATCATGTCAGATTCCAAGAAGGCTTTCTGATTAATGGGAAAATATGACATAAACTAAGTCACATTTTGGGGTTCAAAAGCAAAACCACTTGAAAACTCAATAAAATGGGAAATGACTACAATAGTTTTATTTTACAGTTTACTGCTTTTCTTTCATTTTTCTATCCAGTTGCAAACTGTCAAATCATTTCAACTGCCATCTTCTATTTCTGTTATACTTTCACAGGCTATTAATTGACTTGACTCTCATGATAAGCCTGCAAGGTGGAAAAAGTATTGTTATTTTTTTTTAATAATTTTTTAACGTTTATTTTTTTTTATTTTTGAGACATAGAGACAGAGCGTGAGCAGGAGAAGGGCAGAGAAAGAGGGAGACACAGAATCCGAAGCAGGCTCCAGGCTCTGAGCTGTCAGCACAGAGCCAGACGTGGGGCTCGAACTCACGGACCGCGAGATCATGACCTGAGCGGAAGTCGGCCGCTTAACCGACTGAGCCACCCAGACGCCCTGAGTTCTTATTTATTAAACTCAAGTAAATGAAACCTGTCTCCCACTCATTACCAGAAAACAAACAAACAAACAATTCTTTGGTGGTAGAGGTACCAGAGCTTGTTGAAAATTATCTGAATGGTATTCTGGATATCCAATAGCACCTTTGTAGCACCCACTCATATCCGTAACCCACAAGTATTTTAAAGCCCATTTTGCCACCAGGGTAGCAGGCTGAAAGTGCTGGGAAATTAACCCAAACAGTCCTCAACCCAGAACTGAGTGGATTTGCTCTATAAATGCTTCAGCTTCCTTACCCTCGGGTGGGAGAAGCCTGAGGCACATTTTCTACTCTCTCCCCAGGGATCCCCAGCAGGCTTAAGCTCAGGCAGCACACCAGCACACCGTAATGGCTTCTTCCCTTGCCTGTCTCATTTCTCTCCAGTGTTTCCTTCCCCTCCCAATTCAATCATTTGCAGTTGAATCCTGGTCTCGGTCGACTTCTACAGGAACCCAAAATAAGATAATCTTTCATTTTGAAAAAAAAAAAAATGCATGCTTTACACAATTTCTGCTTGTTGCTTAATGTCAGAGATAACGGAGTCATTAACATTTGTTTCTGATCTCCTAAAACACGGAGAATCCACAATAAAATGTAGTGAGCGCCCCAGTGTGCACAGCAGGGAACTAATGGCCTTATTTACAACAGAACACCACAAAGTAAGTGCCATACTGGGCTACTGCAGAGGAAGAAAGAAGGGTAGAATATTAAGGAATTTAGTAAGGACTTGGGACTAGGGAGAGTTTAACAATTCTTCATGCTGTGGCTATCACAAATGATTTGCATGTGTGCTCTAAGAAGCTGCACAGATCAATGCTTCAAGGGCTCCTTGAGACTGCAGAGGGGGTTCGTAGGGCGCTGATTCCAAGTGGTAACTGCTACACTCAACATCAATGCCACTTTCAGTGGTCTTTCCTTAGGGACCTTCCATAAAGTAGAGACCTTTTCTGGGCAAACCTGTCCACTCTCTTAAGTTCAGAGAGAAGCCTGGCTCCAGACTGCTCAACTCTCATACCACTTCTGGAGTAAATGATGAAGAAACATATCTTCTGCCCTTTATGCTTTACAAGATTTGCAACCATTCATTGCTCATTCCTTACAATGGTCCTATAAGGAAATGCAGGGGCAAGCTGGGAGATTTGCGGATGAGTTACTTGTTTCGAATACTTTCCAACATCCTTACACTCTTCCTTGGGCAGAACAAAGTCTCTAAAGATCAAGCCAAATCTTCCTTTGAAGTGACATGTAGGACAGTGACAAACAGTTCAAAAAGATCTTTCGTTTTCTGAAAGAATTTAAGATCTTGCTTCACCACCTTGCAGTTTAAATAGCTTTATAGAGATTTGGGGGTTATATTTACACTGCTTTGTATCCATGTTTTAAAAGGCCAAATCCATTCTAAGATAAGTAAAGCTTTTTCCTCAGGAAACGTGACTTTGAGTTTTTTGCAATGCATGGCTTCTGCTTCTGGGACTATTGTTTTTCTTCTCCAGTGGGATAATGTTGTCCCCTTGTTGTCCCCATATCAAAAACCGTGGCAAAGAGGAGAAAAAAGAAAATGAGAAGGAAACAAATGCTTAAAATGACAACCAGAAGAGAACTTCTCTTGTTCATTCCTGTCCTTGACCCGGGAAGCAACTAGTGCAGGCAGAAAGGGCAAAGTGTTCTTGCTCGGTTATGATCAGGACGGAGAGGCTCAGCAGTCAGATGCCAGTTATGCTTAGCGTCACAGAACTCCCCTTTTTATCTTTTATTGTTTTCAAACTGCACATTCATATTTGGAAGTCAGAACAGTCTCATCTGGGCTAGAGATAGGAGAGGGATCGAAAACCATTGGTTTTCAAGGAGCAAATTCCTTTTTAAGCAAAATAATCTTATTTGAATCTTTGACATAAAAAGCAGATTTAAAAAAGGCATTTTGTATAAATTTATCTCATAAGTTCTAAGTCAGATAAGAAGGGCTCAAGGCTTACCAAAAATAAAAAAAATGTAAATAAGGAAAGAAAAAACCTAAAAAGCTACAACTGTATATAATATGAAACTGACACACTGAAAGCTGTTAGAAGTCCCCTTTTTGGGGGGACAAGGACATTTCGTTGAGTGTAGTACACACAAGTTTGAGAAGGTGTTGTACGTAAGCACTAACCCACAGGACTGAATTACCGAAACAAAACAAAAACATCTGACAAAACTGTAACTTCGCAAAGTAACGATATATCTCTAAGAATGTGACTCCAATAAACAAATTAACATGCCATTAAAAAAAAGCTAGGTACTGGATACTGCAGTGAGCCACCCAGAAGCCCCTTCAAGAACAACACATCCATCTCCCAGATGCTGTGAGTGCTGCCTCCCCGCTACATCGCCCTCTGCTTCTACCTCCCCATCCCCAGGGTAGCTCACATCCAATGACTGGTGGGTGAGGAGGCAGGAAGCCCTGCCCCCCTTGCCTCCGGGACAACCAGGAAGGGCCGGTCCAGCTGCTGAGCTCGGTTATTTGGGCTGAGGTCTTGGTCAGTACTGCATCAGGGCTCAGCTCCTCCTCCTGCTGAATCCCGATGCCTTCCCAGGGAAGAGCACACCTCCCCCTCCCCCCCACTAACTTGTGCGCATAAACATCTGCCTTCGGGTCGGGTCTCGGACACATGAAAGTACAAGCAACACCCATACAGCCTACATGTGGATCCAAGAAGTACTCTCGTTTGGCCATATTTACTTTAACTCGGTCTCTCCACATATTTGTATACGGTATTTATAAGATGTATATACTATTCCCTCCAATTTTGATTTTGAAAATTGTCAAGCCAACAGAAAGAATATCGCAAATGCTCTCACATACTCCCAACGAGATTCAGCAACTCTTAGCATTTTAGCGTACCGTGTCCTTTCACGTCTACCTTTTCTTTGGCTATCCCACTTGAAAGGGTGATTGAAGACCTCACAGCACTGGTCTCCTAAATACTTGTGCATGCATCTCCCAAGAACAAGCACAATATACACCACCACCACATTATCGCACCTAAGAAAATTAACAACAATTCCATTAATTACAGGCCTAAAGTATTCTAAATGTTGCCTTCAATGATACTCTAAACCCATGGGGTTTCTTAAAATGAAGTTTGAAAAACACTTTTCTAGACTAATACCTAGAGAGAACAGGCCCATCTGAGAAAAAAAAAAGATCAGTCTTCAATTTCATCCATGACCTGGTTAGTACAGAAAGGGTAATTAGCAAAGCTTGACCCCCTCCCGCCCCCAACAGACTCAAATAGTATTCTATAGTCTTGTGTATCAGACCCATCACACATTAGAACACCTACCTGCATACACGGATACACGCTAAGGTCTAAGAATTGGTTAATATCCTTTAATAAGTGACAAACTGGTAAATGTGCCTATGTGAACACTTCTGTTCTCAAACCCAGTCGGTAAATTTGGTAATGGCTTTTCTTATTAGGCTGGTATTCTTAGGCAGATCAAAAGGGTATTTAAACAGTAATTACTCCTGGAACTCAGTAAGTAAGTTTAAGTACAGATACTGCATTGCCAAGCACCACAGAAACATATCAGTGTGTTATATCTTCCTTAAATAAACATTATTCATCACTTAAGTAAACCAACGATTAGGTTGAAAACACAAGTGCTAATAGAGAAAAGTGCCATCCACTAAAATGTACATTTTATTTCAGGAACATCTCTTTTGAGAAAGTGCCTTACTTGGAAACTCACTTAAGTGGTGCCATTAAAAACTTGAAGTGTCAATATCCTTGGGAAATGGAACATACTAGCAGTGCAACGGGACAAGTGCCTCCTCAGATTGGGCTTGCATAGTCCTGTTCAAGTCAGGTGTTTCAGTTAAGTAGAGCCCTTATCTGGCCATTTAGGGATAAGGAAAATATATTGGACCATAAGTATGCATAAGTATGCATATATATGCTTCCCTTATTCTATTATTCTCTCCCTCCCTCTCTCTCTCTCTTCCCTCCCCACCCCTCGCACCACTCTTCCTGTGTTTGAGAGGGGAAAAGAAATCTACCATCACCTACATCTTGAAGGCTGGCGGCTGCCATTTCCTTTAAACAGACATCTGAAATAGCTTCTGTTTAAAACAACAAGGATTTCAAGGATTAAAAACCAAGTATTTCAAGGGTCAGATGATGGGTGGAATGTAAAATGTTCATTCCACTAAATACAACCCCACTATGACCCAGTCCCTGCTTCCTAAGCCTGAAATGGATGCCGAAGGCCAACCCTGAGGGAGTCACTTGTGGCTCTGCTTACAGGGAAGGTGGTGTTCCCCTTGTAGGTCGAGGTCAAGTCATTCCCCCAAATCTCTCTAAAGTACAGAGCAAGGGAAAACCAGTCAACCTACACTTGTCAATGCAGTGAGCTAAGTAGAGAGGTGAACTTACTAGACCCTGAGGCTTTCAAATATTTTTGAATTGTGATCCAAATAAGAAAAGCATTTTGTACGGCAGCCCTGGTTCCTAATAGAGTAGAAATACAAAACTCTGACAAATGTTTCCCAAAATAATATTGTCCTCTGATATTTTCTATTCTATTTCATTTCTTACAAATGCTAGTCCCAGGGGTGCCTGGGTGGCTCACTCAGTTAAGCGTCCGACTTTGGCTGGGGTGGGGATCTCATGGTTTGTGAGCTCGAGCCCCACATCGGGCTCTGTGCTGACAGCTTGGAGCCTGCCTCAGACTCTGGGCTTCCCTCTCTCTGCCCCTGACTCACACTCTCTCTCTCTCTAAAATAAATAAAAACATTAAAAAAATAAAAATAAAAAATAAAAAAAAAGAAACGCTAGTCTCAACTCATTCAACTGATTTTATCACCCACAGACAGGAAACGGCCTGCAGTGTGAAAGACATAATGCTAGAAGGCCAAGACCAAGACTGCATTTTTGTGCTAGCCTGGATTCCTAGATCTTTGGCTATGGCTTTATTTAGAGCTGAGAAAAATCCCACCGTTTAACCAAAGGAAACTTTTCTCATAAGAAATCCGGGTGAGATGTCGGGACCAGCACGGTCCAACTGTGTAACTACCCCTTTCGGCAACTCTTCTTCTAGAGTTCTAGAGTATTCCACTTTCTGCTAATATTACTTGAATTAAAATTAGACTATTTTTTGTAAGTTTATTTATTTATTTTGAGAGAGAGTGAACAAGTGGGGAGGGGCGGAGGAGCAGAGGGGCAGAGAGAGAGGGAGAGGGAGAGGGAGAGAGAGAACGAACCCCAAGAAGGCTCCATGCTGTCAGCGCAGAGCCCGATATGGTGCTCAAACTCACAAACCGCAAGATTCGCCATTCTGGTGGGTGTGTGCTGGTATCTTGCTACAATTTTAATTTGCGTTTTCCTGATGACTCCAGCTGAAATCAAGAGTTGGATGCTTAACTGAATAAGCCGCTCAGGCGCCCCCGAATTGGCCTATTTTGAATTATGCATACATTCCCACTGTAAACGATTCAAACAAGAATGCCTCTCCACACTTCTCCTGTTCACTACCCAGGACGGCCACCGTCAAGAAGCACACGAGTATCTTCCATCTTTTGTGATGCAGTCACATATTCAGCATAACCACACCCATGGTTTTTAATAACGTAAATGGAATCGTATGACATTTACTGTTCCGGGACTCACTACTCAGACTGAAGCGATCAGCCTTTTTGAGTCAGGACGTGACTGTCACATCAGTTTATCTAGACTGACTGCGTCCTTTTTTTTAATGGTACTTTGTTGAAGTATAATTTATGTACAGTAAATGCACATAACTACAGCGTGAGGACTTTTAACATGTATATCCCCATGGGATCCCCATCCAGATCAATACGCAGAACATTTCCATTACCCCAGAAAGTCTCCCTCAGGCCCCTTGCAGTCAATACCACCCCCACAGAAGTATCCACTACTCTGACTTCCAACGCTAAACATTAGTTTTGCCTGTCAAACCTCACATTCATGGAGCCACAGGGTAGCTATTCTTCTGTGGCTGGATTCTTTCATGCAACCTAGTATTTTTTTTTTAAATGTTTATTTATTTTTGAGAGGGGAGGGGCAGAGAGAGAGGGGGACAGAGGATCCAAAGCAGGCTCGGTGCTGACAGCAGAGAGCACGACATGGGGCTTGAACCCACGAATGGCGAAGTCATGACCTGAGCCAAGGTCGGATGCTTAACCAACTGAGTCAGCCAGGCGCCCCCCCCCCTACTATTTTTGCATGTACTAGTAGTTTTGTGGGGTTTTTTTTGGTTTTTTTTTTTTTATTGCTAAGTGGTATTTTGAACGCAGTTTGGGTTGTTTTCAGTTTGCAGGAGGGCGCTCCCGTAAATAAAGCTACTTGAACATTCTTTTAGAAACCTTTCGTGGACACGTGCACTCATTTCTCTTGAGAATATACTTATAGTTGCTGGGTCACAGGTGGTGTGGTGTATAACTTTATTAGAGACTACAAACATTTTGCCCCAGTGACTATTTTACGTTCCTACCAGCAGTATATAACCTTCCAGTTGTCCGATCCTCATCAGCGCTTTGTATTGTCAGTCTTTACGTTAGCCATTCTGGTGGGTGTATGCTGGTATCTTGCTACAATTTCAATTTGCATTTTCCTGATGACCCACGGTGTTGAGCAGTTTTTCATGTGCTTACTGGCCATTCCAATAGCTTCTTTTATGAAATACCCATTCAAACATTTTGCCCATTTTTTCAATTGGGTTGTTTTGTTACTGGTTTATAGAATTCCTTTATAATGGATACAAGTCCTCTATCAGACGTAAGTATTATGAATATTTTCAATCCCTGGGGGAGGGGAGGCGCCTGGGTGGCTCAGTCGGCTAAGCGTCCAACTTCAGCTCAGGTCATGATCTCACGGTTTGAGTTTGAGCCCTGCATCAGGCTCTGTGCTGACAGCTCGGAGCCTGGAGCCTGGAGCCTGCTTCGGATTCTATGTCTCCCTCTCTCTCTGCCCCTCCCCCACTCATGCTGTGGCTGTCTCTCTCTCTCTCCCCAAAAATAAGTTAAAAACATTAAAAAGATTTTAATATATTTTCAATCTCTGGTTTGCCTTTCATCTTGGTATCTGCCACATTTTCCATGGATGCTTCCTTCTTTTCCCAGTGTAGTAGCGGTTTCTTAATGTTACCAGTTCTCTATTAAGGGATATTTATACTCATGGGTAAAACTTTGTGCTTCAGTATAAAACTGTTCATTGTTTGGAGCACAGCATTCTTGGTTATCCCGTTCTGATTTTTCCATTCTGTAAGTTGTATATAACTGATAGCAATGGAAAATAATTCTTCTCTATAGACATGCAAACAAATCGTCTGGTGGAGATTCAATTAATTCCTTCTCTAACTGTGGGAGGAGCCAGTTTTGCCTCCGTTTGCACTTTCATTTCAGTATTACTAATCTAATAAAAACATGTTGTTGGTTGTCCTTTGAAATGGCTGTGACGTCTTATTGGTTCCCTAATTAGAAACAGGTTAAATAAAATCTCTAACATATGTTCATTTTATATCTGAGAGTCATAATTTTACCTTTTTAAAAAAATATTCTTTAACACCTTTCCAATTTTTTATCCTCTTACAGAGAATGCTGCACCCCTTATTGCACGTTTATCTTTGCGTAGAAGTCTCTCTCGAAACTAACAAGCCCTCATGCCCTCTCACACTCCAAACTGAATCGACTTTGAGGAATGGATTTAACAAGTTCAGCTCCATGAAGGCATACAGGATGAATATAGACAGAATCTCTATTTTTACAGAGGAAAAGGTCAAGTTAGGCTCAAGCCAAAGAAATCAAACTAATGGTGGAATTGCAGGCATGGGAAGGCAGGGTGAATGCGGACTGCCTCTGCCTACTGCGCACCTAATACTCCCGGACCATTGAGTTTGGCGGCGAAGACAGAAGGTCAGGCTGGAGGGGGAGCTTCTGTAAATTTCACACCTGCCCCCATTGTGGTGCAAAACAGCTTCTCCTTTTCTTCCGGCTTCAAGTTTCATGAAAGTTCCTCTCATCAACAAACTCTGAACTGGAACCATACTGACACAAGGGTTATAGGAAATGTGGCTCTCGGCTTCTCTTTTGCAAAGCAGAAATTCTAGAAGTGGCAAGTGGTGATGCTTAGGTGAAACCTGGCACACAGCTGGAGCTCATTAAGTGGGGACCATCCTCACCACTGTCCATGAAGCAGCAGGGACACCAGCAAGCACTTAACTTCACAGCATTTGGAGTGTGTACTATTTCTCTCCTAGGTTATCTGTCCCTCGTTCAGCCTCCCTTTTCCCCTACTTCCCTGTGCAGGGACCAAACAAGGACTCGGGAATCACAATCCTAAAAGGCAAATGCTGGGCTGCCCGTCAGTTAAGTGTCTGACTCTTCATTTCAGTTCAGGCCATGATCTCACAGTTCATGGGACTGGGCTCTGTGCTGAGTGTGGAGCCTGCTTGGGATTCTGTCTCTCGCTCTCTCTACTCCTCCTCAACTCGTGCTTGCTCTCTCTCTCTCAAAATAAATAAATACACATTTTTAAAAGGCAAATGCTAAGTAAGCCAGTAGTTTGGAAAAATATATAAAAGCATTTATAGGTTTGTGTTAACCCTACCATTAAAAGTGAGACTTGAGGTCCAGTCCTGGCTTTGGTGCTAACAACTCTTAGGACTTTGGACAAACTGCCGAACCTTCTGGTAACTTTTTTATTGAAATATTCAAGAGGCTGTGATGCTTTGAGAAGACCACATCATTCCCAAGAGTGCACAACCTCGGTCTCATCAAGAGAACACTAGGCAAGCCCAAATTGAGGGACATGCTACAAATGACTGACCGGTACTCTTCCAAATGTCAAGATCAGGAAGAACAAGGGAAGACTGAGAACTGCCCCAGATTGGAGAGGAAGGAGACACGAGAATTAAACGCGATATAGGATTTTGGATTGAATCCATAAGCGAAAACGAGCTTTAGTGGAAAACCTGGCAAAACACAAAAGGTCTGGAGTTAATATTGTACCAATGTTAATTTCCGAGTTTTGACAACTGTGCCATGGTTATTAGAACTGTTAACATTAGAAGCTGGGTGAAGGGTGTACAGGAACTCTGTACTATTTTTACAACCCTTCTAGAAGTCCAAAATTATCCCAAAATAAAACGCTAAAATATACGACTGAGTTACTTAAATAGTATCAAAATTGAATCGATCATTTTGCGCTGGGCCCTGCAAATTATGCAGCCAGTCCTACATGGAAGTCTATGGAGAACTAGATGAAGTTCATTTCCTGGGGCGCCTGGGTGGCTCAGTTAAGTGACCAACTCTTGATTTTGGCCCAGGTCATGATCTCAACGTTGGTGAGACAGCACAGAGCCTGCTTGAGATTCTCTCTCTCCCTCTCTCTGTCCCCCTCCCCCCAATAAATAAACTTAAAAACCTTCCTGTGATACAAAATAATGAAGCTGCAGCAAAATGATTCCCACCTGCCTGAAGGGAACTTGGAAGGAGCAGAAATAGGAGCCTCTCCACCGGAATGGGTCTTGTGAGCAAGAATGGTCTGGGCCAGTGACTAAAGACCAGGTGAGACGAGTATTACCTCAGCTGCTGATGGTTAAGAAAAATGACAAGAACCTGATTCTGCATGCCCTGCTCACCCCTGGCATTGGATAAAAACCACTAAAACTTAGAATCCATTCTGGAGAAAAGGATGAAAATACTCACCCACTAGTATTCTCCCAGAACCTACCTCTGTTCACCTCCTGGGCCCTTTAGTTGCATTCTCAGGAAACTCGAAAGCCTTGAATGACTAAGGCTAAGTTTCTACTCCCAGGACACAGAGGTTCAAAACAGAAATTAAGAGTGATGCCACCAAGATGGCAACATACAGCTTTGCCATCTCACCATTGCTCACGGGAACTATTCCTCAACAAGACACCACTGGGGGAATCTTGCACACGGGTTGAGGCTGAGGCACCCGCCCGGCACCACAGAAACCAAGACAGACCGCCTTGGGCGGGTAAGAGAACGACACACGGACCGCACCGCCCCGACCCAGACCAGCACTGCACCACACGGAGGCCTCCCCTGGGCCTCGGGCTCCTTCCCCGGGAAGAGGGCCCTGGCAGTGCCACGGCACTGTGGGTAGCTTCGCGGGAGCCCCTATTCTGGTCTCGCCCCGCGGGGATTGCAGGGGAATCTGAGGCGGGCTGAGACGCGGGAGGGGAGGCTCGCAAGGAGCACACGGGCTGGCCGAGGTCCCAACTGCAGTGCCCAAGCTGCAACCCCAAGAGGGAGAGGTGCTCACCTGCGGAACCACTCGACTTGGCAGGGCGCACGTCTGCCGGACCCCGGTCCTCAAACAAGGAGTTCTGCCCACCTTGGAGCCGCGTCCGCCCAGGCCCCGGCCGGGAGCTGAGTCAGAGATGCGCCCGCGTGGGCGAGCCCTTCTCCTGCCAAACCAGAGGGACTGGCGGGAACACCTCGAAGCCTGCGCCTGCGTACCTGAGCTAGGTATGCGGGGGGGTGCTCGCCCGCGGGGCGGGGCGGAGCTGGGACCGCAGGTGGCAATAGCATGGTTACTTAAATATATGGTAACATTTTATATGGCCTTTGGCCAGTAAGGTTTAGATTTTGAGCTGTTTTTCACTTTTCTTTAGAGATCATTTCTGCATCTCACAGAGGACTATCTCTGCAGCACTCCATAAGAGGGGCAATCTAAACCACGTTCACACTCACTACCTCCTTTACCCTAATTTATTTTTTTTTTAAATTTCCCGTCCCGTCCCCATGTTATTTTATTATAAATAAAAATACCATATATTTAAATAAATATTTGAGTATAAACTATTATGCTTTAGTAACACTTCTGTTTTACCCAGGAAGGGTAAAACACTTCCAAAGGTTTCAGTATCCTTATGACTATACCCACAATAGTTAATTACTGTTGCTGGGTTCAACTATTCCATTTTACTGATTAAGCAAGAAAGTAAACATTCTGTCACATTTATGGAACTGGATGAAAAATATGGTATCATTAATTTTTTTAAAAAAACATTGTGGATTGCATTAGTAAAAGTTCTGTAAAACTATTCCATTGAAAAGAACGACCAAAGCATCAGTATTAAGAATATTTTAAATGTTTATTTATTGTATTTATTTGTAAAACAAGATGACATATGAAAGATAAACTTATTCATCAAACATAAGTCTTATGAACAGGCATTTAAAATCTTTAACATTGGACTAATACAATAACGGAGTGACCCTGTGACATTAAGACAGGAGAGGTCTCGTTTAAAGTAAAATATGCAGCACCTTTATGAAATTTATTTTGTTCAGTGTGACTGTAAAGAAGTGTGTAAAAAAAAATAAGTTGTGTGTATATTATTATGATTCAAACTACAGAAACCATTTTAAATACTTTCTTAAAAAAAATAGTGGGTATTATAAACGTGCTAGCCAATACAGCAGCCACTATCCACATGTGGCTATTTTAATTTTTAATTCGCTAAAATGAGATAAAGTTTGAAAATTTAGTTCCTCTGTCTGTCTAATTAGCCACATTTCAACTGCTTAAGAGCCTAGTTATGTGGCTAGTGACATTACCATTATGTTGGTAATAGTGCTGGACTGGACGGGTCTAGTAACTTATATTAGAGGCCACCATAATAAAATTAACCATGTAAATCTTGAAAAATGTTTGTGAATGTAAAGTTTTTGTTCTTGTAATTTTGCTTCTAATCCAGGGAATATTTCAAATAACACAAAATACAAATCAAATGAAATCTGCATATAAAATTTGAAATTTAATCTTGTCTAAGATAGAATTTTACTTTTCCATATTAGCTATATTACCAGTAGTTTGTAAAATAACTTGTGAAACTGAATGATGAGGCCAAAGATGATTGTAGATGAATTAATCTGAATAACTCTGTCAAAACTCTTTTGCCCTCTATGGAAGATTTGTTTTTTTGACTTTAATTATTTACTTTTTAAGATTATTGCAGCATAGCCTAAACATATAAAGATATGCACAGAGATACCATAGTTTTATTAACCTAAAGGCAACTAATGGCAAATTATATATTTGGAGAACAGAGTCATGAAAATTATATCCTATATCCTATCTTTCTAAAATTAATTATACTATATTTCACTAAAATACTCTAAAAGTTGAATTTCTCAAAAGATGTGTCACTTGGAAAATATATCTCTTCTACAAATTAACCATATAAAACAATCCTAAGCTATTTTGCAAATCACAAAAATAACAAGACTGGTCAACTTTCACACCAATTACATTGACTGGCCTATTTATTACTTTCTAAAGAATTTCTTCTTTGCCTTATCAAAAAACGGATCTCGGATCAGAAAACTTATCTAGGGAAATCCATGGGTCAGAAGCAAATGACCACAGCTAAAGACTGAACTCCCACAAGGAAAAAACTTGCTTTTTAACAGTAACTAAAGATGCTATAAAATGAATGTAACTGAGGATGGTTCAATAGGTTGAAAGCTAAAAGATGGCATTACAAGTAACAAAATATTTCTCTTTCTTGACAAAATGTTTCTTAAACACAAATGATCGAACAATGAAATTACACAGTATTTCTATGGCTCACACATTCAAGAACTTCAAAGTGCTTAAGCTAAAAATAAAATCCTACTCATGAGCAAAATGGAATTTTTTTCCATTCTCCAATATTCTTGCCAATATCCTTTAAGATCACTTTCTAATTGAATCTCTGTTCAATTTTTTTTCATTTAAACACTGTAAGGTTTAAATTTGTATGCATTTCGACAGTAAAATCACTCAGAAAAACACAGTATGTTTATAAACCTTCACCCAGACACTTCAGAAACAACAACAACAAAAATGTTAGTGTCTTAATCTGGTCAGATTCTTTTTACTCATAGTGATATATTCTTAAATTTAAATTACTTCAATGGAACCAAAAAGCCTCCTGATATGATTTTCTATGTTGACTCTTAGAAAACGGCTGTGATAAAATATTATCCAGAGGTAATTAAAAGAATTCTGTTCTTATCAGGAATAAATCAAAAAACATAGGTCTCATGTCTGGAAAGCTTGGGTCAAACAATAGGATGTCGATCCTATGAATCCCATACTGATGGATGTATAAGAAAACAACATGGGAGATTTGATTATGTGCAAACCATACCTCCCTGCTAAATCGCTGGAGCTTAGACCTATGATCTGCAGCGACGATTCACTTGACAAATACTGGATGTCCACTACCTACCAGTTCTTACGCTTGGCATTCTGGTTTGCCCATCCAACTACGGCTCTCTACCTTACTACCTAGATCTGTGTCACTGGTGCTCAGATTCCGTGTGTCACTAAAAGCTAAATGTGCTATTCTCATTCTATATTAAAACAGCAATGAAACAACCTTCACGAGTCTACTACTATTCCTTTAACTAGAGGTTCTCATCAGAATGCCAGCCATCAGTTTGTTCATGAGATGAAACATTACACATCTTCCTAATGCGATTCTTCCTAATGCAATTCTATGTGGGCAGAAAAAGAGCACTGGCTATTTCTTCAGTTGTGAACGTGACCTACACTCCACTACAACAAGCTAATTTTGGAATTACAACTTAAGAAACTTAAGGGATGATACAACAATAAAAAAAAAAATGCAGGGGGCCAACATTCAAGTGCTTCAGTCAGTCAGTCAGAATCCTGGCTCTGACTCTGTTGAAGGCATTTGTTGCTGGAAGCGGCTATTCTTTGGATGCGGACTTCTTGGAGTTGTATCTAAGACTACGGATACAACTATTGATAGCTTTGACACACAACTTCCAGTCATATCCACTTTCTGACAGATCCCAGGCTGGGTAGGTGTCTCTAAGAAATTCTGGTGGTAAAATCCAAAAAACATTCGTTACTCAGAAATCACTTCTCAAAGAAATGAATTTATTCAACCTCAGTTCTATTGCTGTGTCTATGAAAGGGTCATTAAAACTTTAAAACACATGGACTATGACTATTATTAAATTATCTGAACAAATCTTTTCATCTAAAAGGATAATATGAAATAGCTCCATTCTTAAATCATAGTAAAATAACAATAACCCATGAACTTGCTACATAACCAGAATGGAAATCCTCTCCGGCCTTCGATACCCAATGTAAACTTTTCTTATTCTTAAATTTACCAAACATGCATGTTACTCATTATATCAAGATATGCTAAGTCTTTGTAACACATAGGAGGCTGCAGTGTCTTTTTTACTTCAAAAAATTTTTTTAATGTTTATGTATTTTTGAGAGGCAGAGACAGAGTGTGAGCAGGGGAGGGGCAGAGAGAGAGGGAGACACAGAATTCGAAGCAGAATCCAGGCTCTGGGCTGTCAGCACAGAGCCTGATGCGAGGCTCGAACTCACAAGCTGTGAGATCATGACCTGAGCCGAAGCAGATGCTTAACCGACTGAGCCACCCAGGCGCCCCTCTTTTATACTTTTAGAGGCAAGAGGCTGTAACTGCTAAATTTTTTGGTACTTCTTGGTTTATTTCGGACAAGAAAGAATGAGAGTCTCCAGATCTTGCAGTTAGAGGAAACCGTCCATAAGGGAAGGTAACAAGGCAACATGGCTTAAATTAGAAAAATTTAGGTGATTAGAGAAAGTAGGAGGGCACACAAAGGGAAAGGTAGAGAAGAGAGATGTTATTTAACTAAAAGAGCAGAACTGTCCTCAGATACTTTTTTAGGTAACTTCTTTTTTAAAACTTATGTATTTTGAGAGAGAGAGAGAGCGAGAGAGAGAGAGCGTGGGGGAGGGGCAGAGAGAGAGAGGGAGAGAGACAGAATCCCAAGCAGGCTCTGTGCTCTCAGTGCAGAGCCCAATGTGGGGCTCAAACTTACGAACCCTGAGATCATGACTTCAGCCAAAACCAAAAGTCGGACACTTTACCAACTGAGCCCCCCAGGTGCCCCTCGGTAATTTCTGAAGTAAATCTGAAGTCTTAGAAAAGGACCTGATGAACAATCCAGGCCAGCATGAGTTGGGTACCTTAATCTCATTTATTGTTCAATAAGATTAAGAAGCTGGGAAATCAGGACAATGCCATAAACATAGCATACATCCAAAACTTTTAGCAAGGCACGTGACAAAGTTAAAAAGCTTTCATACTCAAAGGACTACTTAATACATCACTGGTAGCCTGGGAGGAGGCTTTCAGTGGTACGTCACTGGATTTGGTATCGGGTAGTGTTTTTATGCTGCCAGACATTTTTATTCACAAAAAATAAGGTATGGAAAGCAGGCTTGTCCCATCTGCCCATGACAGCAAAGCTGGGATAGATTGGAAGACAAATACAGCATCTGCAAAGCTTTCAACAGGCTGTAACAAGGAGCCTAAAGTGGTTGGTGTTTCCCGAAAAATGCTCTCTGAAACACTAGTCATGAAAGAAGTTTCCTGGGGAAAAAGTTTCCAGTTGTGCAAATGAGAGACGCTACACTCCAGAGTTAGTTCCTACTGCAAACTCCCATGGCGAAGAGACCTGCTGATTCAGAGGTGTCAGAAGCAGATGCGTTGGTAGGACTTACAAATGAGGAAAGTAGCAGGGCATGCAGCAACATAAGGTCAGGACTGTGGAAATCTGGGTGGGCTTCACAGCTAAAGGCATTCAGGCCATGTTTTAAAACAAGGCCAAGTGGGACTAAGGCCTTTGGGGTGCCGGATCAATCTTGCTTAGCTATCCAACTAAAAAAGTACCTTATTCGTGAAGCACCTATTAACACTCAGCTGTCTTTAAGACACATAGTTTGGGGAATGCTGCTCTACACTAACAGGATAAAACGCAGGAGGAATAAATGATAAAATCCTACATTTAGGTTAAAAAAATACTAACACTATAAACAGGAATAACCTAAACACTAACAAAATAAGTAAAGAATAAACATTAGTATATAGAAGAAAGGATCTAGGAGTCTTCGTTGACCACAAATTTTAAAATGGCAAGTGCCAGGGCGCCTGGGTGGCTCAGTCGGTTGAGCTTCTGACTTCAGCTCAGGTCATGATCTCACTGTTTGTGAGTTCAAGTCCCACATCAGGCTCTGTTCTGACAACACGCAGCCTGCTTCGGTTCCTCTGTCCCTCTCTGTCTTCCCCTCCCTTACTTGTGCACTCATGCTCGCTCTCTCTCCTTCTCTCTCCCTCTCCCTCTCAAAAATAAACATTCTGCAGGCACCTGCATGGCTCAGTAGGTTAAGTGACTGACTTCAGCTCAGGTCACGATCTCACAGTTCCTGAGTCTGAGCCCTGCATTGGGCTGTCTGCTGTCAGCACAGAGCCCGCTTTGGACTCTCTGTCCCCATCTCTCTCTGCCCCTCCCCTGTTCATTCTCTCTCTCTCTCTCTCTCGAAATAGATTAAAACTTTTAAAAAATAAAATAAATAAATTTTTAAAAAATGGCAAGTGCCATTTTAGTCTGCGTTAACACTGACGTTGGTCTTGGCAATGATTTTTTTAATCTGACGGCAAAAGCAACAAAAGCAAAAATAAACAAGAGGGACTACATCAAACTAAAAAGCTTTTGCACACCAAAGGAAGCCATCAACAAAATGAAAAGACAACCTACTGAATCAGAGAAAATATCTACAAATCATGTATCTGTTAAGGGGCTAATATCCAAAATAGAAAAAAAATCTCATACAACTCAACAGCAAAAAAACACATAACCATCTGGTTTAAAATATGGGCAGAAGATCTGAATAGATATTTTTCCAAAGAAGAAAGAGAAATGGTCAACAGGTATTTCAAAAGTTGCTACACATCACTCATTATCAGGGAAATGAAAACCCAAACCACAACGAGCTATTACCTCACACCCATCAGAATGGCTATTCTCAAAAAGACAAGAGATAACAAGTGTTGGCGAGGATGTGGAGAAAAGGGAACCCTTGCACACTGTTGGTAGGAATGTACATTGGTACAGCCACCATACAAAACAGTGTGGAAGTTCTCCGAAAAATTAAAAATAGAACTACCATACAATTCAACAATTCCACCTCTGGGTATTTATCCAAAGAAGACAAAAATGCTAACTCAAATAGATATAGGCACCGCCCCCCACCAGGCACTGTAGCATTATTTACAACAGCCAAGATGTAGAAGCACCCTAAGTGTCCGAGTGTATATCGATGGATAAATAAAGAAACTGCAGCATATACACATACATACATGCACACAATGGAATATGATTCAGCCATAAAAATAATGAAATCTTAAAAAAATAATTGCCTTGCCATTTATGACATGGATGGACCTTAAAGACATTGTACTAAGTGAAATAAGCCAGACAAAGACAAATACCATATGATTTCACTTATGTATGGAATCTAAAAACAAAACAAAACAAAAAAACAAAGTTACAGAGAACAGACTGGTGGTTGCCAGAGGCGGGGAGTAGGGAGAGGGAAAAGTGGGTGAAAGAGGTCAAAAGGTAAAAAGAAAAAACTAATAAAGAAAATGAATATGTTATAACATATATACACGAAGGAAGGAAGGGAGGGAGGGAAGGGAAGGAAGGGAAGGGAAGGAAGGGAAGGAAGGGAAGGAAAGGAAGGAAGGGAAGGAGGAAGAGAGAAAGGAAAAGAGGAGGAGACAGAATGACTTCTTTGCAGGAACAATTTTCAGAGACTAAGTGTTTATCAAAAAAATTAAAGTTAAAAATTAAAGTTAGAATGGAAAGTGCTATCTTAGACTGCACTAACGGCCTAACAAGTAATAGTACTCTGGATGAACTCGAGCACATCTGAAGTTAGTCACTGAATCAGCTCATGAAAGATTAGGAAAATATTTCTATGAAGAATTACTGAAGGAAATGGAGATATTTACATGCAAAGTGTAAGACTTAGTGGGAAAGAGTTGTGAATAACACTAATTTTCTCAAATTATCATGCTTCCATGTAGAGGGAAAGTTTGGAAGAATTGGGCCTGTAGGATCCAAAAATCCTGATATTTTTTTATCTCCACCTGCCGGATTCTAGCTGCTGTCTCTCACTTTGTTCGGAACTTCAAAGTTGGGGGAGAGGGTATATTTACAATCTCCTAATGCTCTAGCAGGAAGTAATAGCTGTCTCTAAGTTCCTGGAGGTCTAGAATGTGAGAAGTGCTTGGATCTACCCTATTTAGCTCCGGAAGGGACAAGTAGAACAAAGGTGCATTACTTGCAGGGAAGTAAATTTTGAGTTACTGGAGAAAAAACTTTCTCGTCAGTTAGAGTCCCTTTAAGATGTAGTGGATTGCTGACGGTGAGAGAAGATGGTGGCGGAGGAGGAGGACCCCAAGCTTGTCTTGTCCCATGAACACAGCTAGATAATTATCAAATCATCCTAAACACCCCAGAAACCAACCCAAAGACTGACAGAACAAACTCCATGACTAAAAGGGGAGAAAGGGCCACGTGGAAGAAGGTAGGAAGTACAGAGACGTGGTTTTTGGGAGAAATGGATCACAAGTGCTATGGAGAGGGGGAAGCCATAATCACAGAGGAGGGAGGGAGGGAGGGAGGGAGAGAGAGGGAGAGAGGGGGGGAGCACATAGGGGAACACACAAGGAGACCATTTCCCCCAAAGCCATTGGCTTGGAAAATGAGAGGGACTCAATTTCCTGAGTTCTTGCAACCAGCAGGGTTTAAAGCCCGCAGTTTTAAAGGTCAGCAGGCTTGGCCGGGAGAGAGCCCAGAGGCCACTGCATTGCTCCCGGAGAGAAGGCAGGCGAACAACCCAGGGGCAAGCGGTGTAGACACAGTGATTTGAAGAACATCCGGGGCACACAGGTGGCAGATTATTCACTCTTCTTGGAGCGTGTCCCTGAGAGGCAGTGTTCACAGAGACATCTCTCCAGGGGAAGAGGAGCTTTGTTGGCACCATTTCCCTCCCCCCGCCCCGCAGGATAAACACAGAGCCACAAACAGGAAGCAGCAAAGCTCAGACACTGACTTCCTAACTTGCTTACACCAAGCCCTATCCGCCCCCCCTGCTCTGGTAGGACTGCCCTTTTCAGTCAAGCTTGCCTCAGTCTCAGCACAGTGATCCCCTTCCCGACAAGACCAGCAGAAACCCCTGCCCGCACCATGTCTCCTGACCAGAGAGTCCTGCAAGGCTTCAGTTCTAGTGGAAGTAGTATCAGGTCTCATTTTACACGCTGACCAGAGCACACCTGGCTAAACCTTGCGACATTCTGGCCAAGGTCCAAACACTGCCAACGGCAGACAAGAAGAGCCGCTGCAGATGACTGGCTTGAGGACAGACCAGCCACAACACAGCAGGAGAGTGCACGCAGCACGCACCAGAGACACTCCCTAAAGCACAAGGCCCTGGGCACTATATGAACTCTCTTTCATAAAGCCATTACTCTCAGAAGCAGGAAACAAAACTAGTTTTTCTAACACAAAGAAGAAGACAGAAACTTAGACAAAATGCCAAGATGGAGGAATTCATCCCAAATGAAAGAACAAGATAAGGTCATGGCCACAGATATAAATGAAACAGATATAAGTAACACGCTTAATGGAGAATTTAAAGCAACAATCATAAGGATACTCCCTGGGCTTGAGAAAAGAACAGAAGACACCAGCGAGACCCTTACCACAGAGATAAAAGAATCAGAGGTGAAGAATGCAAAAAATGAGATTAGAAACAGACATGATGCAATGAAGCGCCAGCCAGGAAGAAGCAGAGGAACAGATTACTGACCTAGAAGACGAAATAATGGAAAATACTGAAGCTGAACAAAAGAGAGAAAGAAGAATCATGCAGCATTAGAATAGACTCAGGGAACTCAGCGACTCCAACATACATAATAACATTTGTATTATAGGAGTCCCAGAAGAAGAGAGAAAGGGTCAGAAAATTTATTTAAAGAAATAATAGCTGTAGGGGCACCTGGGTGGCTCAGTTGGTTAAGCGGCCGACTTCAGCTCAGGTCATGATCTCACGGTCTGTGAGTTCAAGCCCCGCGTCGGGCTCTGTGCTGACAGCTCGGAGCCTGGAGCTTGCTTCGGATTCTGTATCTCCCCCTCTCTCTGCCCTTCCCTTGCTCACGCTCTGTCTCTATGTCTCTCAAAAATAAAAAAAATAAAAAAAAAACGTAAAAAAAAAAAAAGAAATAATAGCTGCAAACTTCCCTAATCTGGTAAGGAAATGGACATCCAGGTCCAGGAGGCACAGAGAACTCCAATCAAAATCAACAAAAGCAGGCCAACACCAAGACATATTGTAATTAAATTTGCAAAATACAGTGATAAAGAAAAAATCTTAGGGTGCCTGGGTGTCTGAGTCGGTTTGAGCATCCACCTCATGATTTTGGCTCAGGTCATAATCCGAGGGTCATCGGATCAATCCCTGTGTCAGGCTCACGCTGAGCAGGGAGTCTGTTTAAGATTCTCCCTCTCTCTCCCTCTCCCCCTCTCCCCCATCCATACGCACTCACTCTCTAAAATAAAAAAAAATTTAAAAAGAAGGAAGAAAAGAAAAAAATCTTAAAAACAGCAAGACAAGAGAGGTCCTTAACTTCCCTTAACAAAGGAAGACCCCTAAGGTTAGCTGGAGATTTCTCCACAGAAACTTGGGAAGCCAGAAGGGCATGGCATGATATACTCAAAGTGCTAAATGGCAAAATTCTGCAGCCAAGAAGACTCTATCCAGCAAGGCTATCATTCAGAATGGAAGGAGAGATACAGAGTTTCCCAGATGAACAATAATGAAAGGAGTTCATGACCACTAAACCAGCCCTGCAAGAAATATTAAGGGGGACTCTTTGGAAAAGAAAGACCAAAATGACAAAGACAAGAAAGGATCTGAGAAAATCTCCAGAAAACAAAACAAGTAATAAAATGGCACTAAATATCTATCAATTATTACTCTGAATGTAAATAGACTAAATGTTCCAACCAAAAGGCAAAGAGTATATGGGGCACCTGGGTGGCTCAGTCGGTTAAGCATCTGACTTCGGCTCAGGTCATGATCTCATGGTTTGGTCCCTGGAGCCTGCTTCAGAGTCTCTGTCTCCCTTTCTCTCTGCCCCTCCCTAGTTCGTGCTCTGTCTCTCTCTCTCTCTCTCTCAAAAAAGTAAACATTAAAAAAAATTTTTTTAAATAAATAAAAAAAAGACACAGGGTATCATAATGGATAAAAAAACAAAACAAAAAACCAAGACCCTCGGGGCACCTGGGTGGGTCAGTTGGTTAAGCTTCCAACTTTAGCTCAGGTCATGACCTCATAGTTCATGGGTTCAAGCCCCACACCAGGCTCTGCGCTGACAGCTCAGAACCTGCACTTGATCTTAGCCAAAAGGCCGAGAAGCGATGACAGCCCAGAACCTGGAGCCTGCTTCAGATTCTGTGTCTCCCTCTCTCTCTCTGCCCCTCCTCCACATATGCTCACTCTCGCGCTCTCTCTCTTACAAAAATAAAAATAAAAACTTTTAATAATAAAAAAAGGACCCATCTATATACTGTCTATAAAAGACTCATTTTAGACCTAAAGACACCTGCAGATTGAAAGTGAGGGGATGGAGAAACATTTGTCATACAAATGGATGTCAAAAGAAGGCCACGGTAGCAATGCTTATATCAGACAAACTAGACTTTAAAACAAAGACTAACAAGAGATGAAGAAGGGCACTATCTCATAATAAGGGGGATAATTCAAAAAAAAATCTAATGATTGTAAACATTTATCCACCTAACATGAAGCACCCAAATATATAAAACAATAATAACAAACATAAAGGAACTAATTGATAATTATACAATATGAGGAGGGAACTTCAACACCCCACTTACATCAATGGACAGACCATCTAAGGAGAAAATCAACAAGGAAACAATGGCTTTGAATGACACACTGGACCAAGTAGACTTAATAGATATATTTAGAACATTCCATCCTAAAAAAACAGAGTACACATTCTTTTCAAGTGCACATGGGACACTCTCTAGAATAGATCACATGTTAGGTCATGAATCAGGCTTCGACAAATACAAAAAGACTGATATCATACCATGCCTATCTTCTGTCTACACCACTATGTGTAGACAGAAGTCAACTACAAGAAGAAATTTGGAAAGACCACAAATACATGGAGGTTAAACAACATGCTATTAAACAATGAGGGGGTCAACCAGGAAATCAAAGAATAAATAAAAAAAGAAATTTAAAAAATTCATAGAAACAAATTAAAATGAAAACAGAACAGTTCAAAACCTTTGGGATACAGCAAAAGCAGCCCTAAGAGGGAAATATATAGCAATACAGGTCTACCTTAAGAAGCAAGAAAAATCTCAAATATACAACCAAACCTTATACCTAAAGGAGGCAGAAAAAGAATAACAAATGAAGCTTAAAACCAACAGAAGGAAGGAAATAATAAAGATTAGAGCAGAAATAAATGATATAGAAACTAAATAAATGGATCAATAAAACCAGGGGCTGGTTCTCTGAAAAAGTTAATAAAACTGATCAACCTCTAGCCAGACTTACCAAAAAGAAAAGAGAGATGACCCAAATAAATTAAAGAGGATGAATAACAACACCTCAGAAATATAGACAATTATAAGAGAATATTATGAAAAACTATATGCCAACAAATTGGACAACCTGGAAGAAATGGATAAATTCCTAGAAACATATAAACTACCAAAATGAAATAGGAAGAAATAGAAAACTTGAACAGACCGATAACCAGCAAAAAAAGTGAATCGGTAATAAAAAAATCTCCCAACAAACAAAAGTCCAGGACCAGATGGCTTCACAGGTGAATTCTACCAAACATTTAAAAGAAGAGTTAATACCTCTTATTCTCAAACTATTCCAAAAAAAAAAAAACAGAAAAGAAAACTTCCAAATTAACTCTATAAAGCCAGAATTACCCTAATACAAAACCAGATAAAGACTCCACTAAGAAATGAGAACTACAGGCCAACATTCCTGATGAACATGGATGCAAAAATGCTCAATAAAATACAAACAAACCGAATCCAACAGTACATTAAAAGAATCATTCACCACAATCAAGTGGGATTTATTCCTAGGCTGCAAGGGTGCTTTAATATTCACAAATCAATCAACAAGATACACCACCACATCGATAAAAGAAAAGGACCATACGATCATTTCAATAAATGCAAAAAAAAATCATTTGACAAAGTGCAACATCCATTCATAATAAAAACGCTCAACAAAGTAGGTTTAGAGGGAATATACCTCAACATAATAAAGGCCATATATGAAAAACCCACAACTAATATCATCCTCAATGGGGAACAACTGAGAGCTTTTCCTCTATGGTCAGGAAAAAGACAGGAATGTCCACTCTCACCACTGTTATTTTTTTTTTTAAGTTTATTTATTTTTTTAGTCATCTCTATACCCAACATGGAGCTTGAACTCATGACTCCAAGATTAAGAGTTGCTCTTCCAACTAAGCCCTCCAGGGACCCCTCACCACTGTTACTTAACATAGTACTAGAAGTCCCAGCCACAGCAATCAGACAACAAAGAGCACTAAAAGGCATCCAAACTGGCAAGGAAGAAGTGAAACTTACACTATTTGCAGATGACATGATACTGTATGTAGAAAACCTGAAAGACTCCACCAAAAAATTGCTAGAACTAAAACACGAATTCAGTGAAGTCGGGATATAAAATCAACATAGAGACATCTGTTGCATTTCTATACAGCAATAATGAAGCAGCAGAAAGAGAAATTAAGGAATTGTATATGTGCTGCCGAAGCGAGCACGAGAAATTAAGGAATCGATCCCATTTACAATTGCACCCAAAACCATAAGATACCTAGGAATAAACCTTACCAAAGAGGTGAAAGACTTGTACTCTGAAAACTATAAAACACTGCTGAAAGAAACTGAAGATGACACAAAGAGATGGAAAGACATTCCATGCTCATGGATTCGAAGAGCAGATATTGTTAAAATATCTATATACACATTTAATGCAATCCCTATTAAAATGCCACCAGAATTTTTCACGAGCTAGAACAAACAATCCTAAAATTTGTATGGAACCACAAAAGACCCTAAATAGCCAGAGCAACTCTGAGAAAGAAAAGCAGAGCTGGAGCCACCACAATTCTATACTTCAAGTTATATCACAAACCTCCAGCGATCAAAACAATATGGTACTAGCACAAAAATAGACACATAGATCAATAGAACAGAATAGAAAACCCAGAAATGAGCCCACAACTATATGGTCAATTACTATTTGACAAAGGAGGAAAGAATATCTAATAGGAAAAAGGCAATCTCATCAATAAAGAGTGTTGGGAAAGCTGGACAGCAACATGCAAGAGAGTGAACCTGGACCACTTTCTTACACCATAAACAAAAATAAATTCAAAATGGACTAAAGACCTAAGTGTGAGACATGAAACCATTAAAACCCTAAAGGAGAACACAGGCAGTAGCCTCTCTGACATCAACCCTAGCAACATTTTTCTAGAAAGGTCTCCTGAGGCAAGGGAAACAAAAGCAAAAATAAACTATTGGGACTTCATCAAAATCAAAGTCTTCTGCACAGAAAAGGAAACAATCAACAAAAACTAAAAGGCAACTGATGGAATGAGGGAAGATATTTGCAAATGACATATCTGATAAAGGGCTTCTATCCAAAATATATAAAGAACTTATAAAACTCAACACTCAGAAAACAAATAATTCCTTTTAAAAAAAGAAGATATGATCAGACATTTCTCCAAAGAAGACATACAGATGGCCAACAGACACATGGAAAGATACTCAACACCACTCAGCATTGGGGAAATAAAAGTCAACACTACAATGAGATATCACCTCGCACCTGTCAGTATGTATAATTATATATGTATATTATAATCAACAACACAAGAAACAATCGGTGTTGGTGAGGATGTGGAAAAAGGGGAACCCTCCTGCACTGTTGGTGGGAATCCAAACTGGTGTAGCCACTGTGCAAAACAGTACGGAAGCTCCTCAAAGTGCTAAAACTAGGACTATCCTACAGTCTCGCAATTGCACTACTGAGTGTTTACCCAAAGAATACAAAAATACTAATTCCAAGGGACACATACACTCCAATGTTTACAGCAGCATTATCTACAACAGCCAAATATGGAAATGGCCCAAATGTCCATCGACTGATGAAAGGATAAAGAATAGAGGTATGTACATGCATACACACACACACACACACACACACACACACACACACACACACACACACACACAGAGGAATATTACTCAGCCATAAAAAAGAATGTAATCTTGCCATTTGCAATGACATGGATGGAGCTAGAGAGTATTATGCTAAGCGAAATAAGTTAGAAAGACGAATACCATATGATTTCACTCATTTGTGGAATGCAACAAACAAAACAAATGAGCAGAGCGTAAAAAAAGAGGAGGCAAACCAAGAATCAGACTCTTAACTACAGAAAGCGAAGAGATGGTTACCAGAGGGAAGGGGGGTAGGCAGATGGGTGAAATAGGTGATAGGGATTAAGGAGGGTACTTGTGATGAGCGCCAGGTATTGTATGTAAGTGTTGAATCACCAAATTGTGTAACTGAAACTAATAGCACACGGTATGTTAACTAACTGGAATTTAAATAAGAACTTTAAAAATGTAATGGATTGCCATTGACCGAAGTGTTCAAGCTGAGGGGACGTGACTATAGGTGAAAGCTGAGATCAAATTCCTACTCTGGGGCAAAAGCTGTATTAGAGGATGTGTAATGTACTTCCTATGCTAAGCTTTTATAGTTGTGTAATATGCAGAAATGGATGGGAAGGTAGGAGTAAGGATTGATTGCTGTTTGCAAATCTGCAGCCTACTGACTTTCTCCATGTAAACCATTCTCTAAAGAGCCCTTAAGTGATACTGAATTCTCATCACAGAGCATAAATAGTAGTTTCTTCTATGAAATCACACCTTTGGCTACTAGACATATTTACTTTTGACTACTAATTTCCAGAAGAGCTCCCTCCAAATAATAAAATCTTAGAATAAGAAATTATATTAGAAGAGAATAAACTGGTTTATTCATTCAATGGGATTCCAATCACCAGTTAAAATGCATGAACTTAAAACATAATGTTGAGTGATAAAAATGAGCAAAACGATACACACTATATGTCCCCATTTATGTATATTAAAACTATTGAATGATATCATATAGTATTTATGGATCTATTGATATAGGTAACAAAACTGTAAAATATGCATGCAAATGATACATCTAACTCCAAGATTGGGGTTACTTCTGAGGAGAAAGACAGGGAAAGGGATGATGGGATAGACTTTTAATTATGTAAGTAATGCTTTAGTATTTAAAAAAAAAAGAAAGAAAGAAAAGAAAACCTGGAGCACAGAAAGCAAAATACCTCTACCTGTACTGGGTTGACAAGTGATTATATTACTACATCACTTCTGTGCAGCTCTGTGTGTGTTGTACTGAACTGATACGTCTACAGAAATTATGTTGGAGGCCACAAAGTCCAGTCATTCTACGAGTACAGGAATCACCTCTCATCTCTGGTCACTGAGCCTTTGGTCTGACTCTATTCGTTCTTCAAGTTCATTTTGTCCTTATATTAAAGTAAAAATATGCTTTCTGGTCAGATTCTCCTTCTCGGGCCTGGCTCTGGCCACGCGCCTAGGACAATGATGATTCTACTGTATTCTCCCTGGTGAGATAACTCACGTGGCTGCCCTTCCACACAGGAACAGAACTTTGTGTCTTACGGGAAATTATGTTAAACTCGTACTGAATAGTTTTTACTACAAAAGACATCTTCTTGATTTGTAATATAATTCGATAAAGGATAAAACAAAATGAAATGCAGAGTGTAATATCTTTAGTTTACTTTTAAGGAACCAATATATTCCAGATATTAAAAGAACTATAAAAGTCACCTTTTCCCCCTCACTTACAAATGTTTTTAATTAGATAATATTTCTTCCATAAACACCTTCATTTCCAGATTGGTTACGTCTGTGTTCTTTTTTTTTTTTTTTACCATAATGTAAGAGGAACTACTAGGCTTTGGTTTTTTGCCTGGTGGGTTAGCTCAGTGATGTCCAAATTGCAAACTGTGACCAATTACTACGTCATGAAATTGGTGATGGCAGCACATTCTTAAAAATGTATTAGAATAGAAATCACTAGAATGTAATTCTCATAGAAATAATAATCATTGATTTTGAAGCTTTTGCTTGTGCTTTTAAAAACTCATACACGCATTCTTAAAAATGTATTAGAATAGAAATCACTAGAATGTAATTCTCATAGAAATAATAATCATTGATTTTGAAGCTTTTGCTTGTGCTTTTAAAAACTCATACACGCATGTACTGAGTCATGACATAAACTGTATTTTTTAGTATGAGCTGAAGTAAAAAACACATCTGAAAAGAGCTGGATTGGATGACAGCAAATGCTTACAGAAGGTGCTATAAGCCAGGCTTCTTTAGTTTAGTCTGAAACACAAAGCACTGTCCAAATTTGCTGGGCATGTGGGATATGAAGGCAGGAACCAAAAAGAACTAACTAAGATGAGTCTGGGGCTCAGTACTCTCTCTTTGCTGGGGACCGGTGACACAAGTAAGAAATACTCTGCATCTTGCATTGTCCAAATTGAAAATTTCACAGAATTGCTTTTGGAAGCTTACTTCATCCATATACATCATAGATAAAGACTACACTGTGTTCATGTGCACAAGAAAAATCTAGCAAATTAACCCGCTGTGCTACTGTTGACACTATGGCAAATTGACAAAGCCCAGCAGCTTCGATCCTGATCCTCAGTAAACAGAGGTGTTTGAGTTTCCACACGCCTGGCAAGACAGAGCAATTAGCCTGGGAAACCCAAATACAAAAGAAACACAATTTTTGAAACCGCTCCTTGTTATACTCTAAAGAGGGTATTGTCATTTCTGTCCTTCTGTAACATAATTTGCTTTTTATTTATTCTCACATACATGTAACCCACCTCGAAGAGCGTTAATCCTATCAGGGTTAAGGGCATAAATGCCACGCCCCAAGTTGCCATAGACATTACTTCTTATCAGGACTTCCTCTGTGAAGAGGTTGCGAATCAGGTATCTGGCTGACAGCTCTGGGCAAGACTTCGCTTTCGCTATACTTAGCACTGAATGCGGCAACCGTATATTTCTATCTGGATTTCCAAGATATCCTAGAAGCAAAAGAGAAAGAAGAGGTCAATTTTCATAGCAAATGTAGGGCTCAAGTTTTTAATTTTCTTTGTTTAGTTTTTTAATTAATTTTTTAAATTTACATCCAAGTTAGTTAGCATATAGTGCAACAATGATTTCAGGAGAGGTTCCTTTATGCCCCTTACCCATTGAGCCCATCCCCCCTCCTACAACCCCTCCAGTGACCCTCTGTTTGTTCTCCATATTTAAGAGTATCTTATGTTTCATCCCCCTCCCTTTTTTTATATCATTTTTGTTTCTCTTCCCTTATGTTCATCTGTTCTGTGTCTTAAAGTCCTCACATGAGTGAAGTCATATGATATTTGTCTTTCTCTAATTTCGCTTAGCATAATATGTAGGGTTCAAAGGCTTTAACAAAAAGGTTGATTTTTCTGAATTTTTAGGCTCCTGAATTTGAGAAGTTAAAACAATTAAAGCCTGGGGGCACCTGGGTGGTTCAGTAGGTTGAACGTCTGACTTCGGCTCAAGTCATGATCTCCCAATCCATGGGTTCAAGCCCCGCATCGGGCTCTGCACTTATAGCTCAGAGCCTGGAGCCTGCTTCAGGTTCTGTGTCTCCCTTTCTCTCTGCCCCTCCCCTGCTCATGCTCTCTCTCTGTCTCTCAAAAATAAACAAACATTAAAAAAAATGAAAGCCTTAAGTTTTTAGTGTATCATGAATCAGCATGACAAATGAAACAGGGATCACTGCTGATATTACTACACATGTTGCTTGTTCAGGAAACTGATTGAGTGTTCTGTTACCTTTCAGGATATAATCAGTTTTAATATTCCGTTTAGTAACAAATTCTAAGCAATTTTAATGTACTGTTTTCCCCTTTATAAAAAAAAAAACGCTTTTTCAAAAAGAAGCAACAGGGGCACCTGGATAACTCAGCTGGTTGAGCGTCCAACTTGGTATCGGACGAGGTCATGATCTCACAGTCGTGAGCTCGATCCCCAAGTCAGGCTTCATGCTGAGTGTGGAGCCTGCTTAGGATTCTCTCTCTCCCTTTCTCTCTCCCCCTCCCCAGCTTCACTCTCTCACTCTATCTTTCCTTCTTTAAAATAAATATATAAACTTTAAAAAATCTTTTTAAAAAAAGGAACAAGGTTCTTACTGAAATATTTATAATTTTTAAAATGTAAGTTTTCTGGGGTTCCCGGATGGCTTAGTTGGTTAAGCATCCGTCTTCGGCTCAGGTCATTGACCTAACGATTTGTGGGTTCAAGCTCCATGTCGGGCTCTGTGCTGACAGCTCAGAGCCTAGAGCCTGCTTTGGATTCTGTGCCTCCCTCTCTCTCTGCCCCTCCCCAGCTCACCCTCTGTTTTTCTTTCTCAAAAATAAATAAACATTAAAAAAAAAAAAAGATCCCTAATCTGAGGATTCACACTGGCTGAAGGAATCAGCCGAGAACTGCTTTTCAAAGAAAAAATAGCAGACTTAGCTTAATGTTAAAAATTATCAGTCTCAGAACTAGTTATCTATTTTCATTAACTCCTTAATATAAGAGATTAAGTTGTTTAGATTTCTTATGAACACTTCAAACATACGTGACAGTAGAATAGTACAATGAGGTCCATAAATGCGTCACGACATTTATCAACAGAACTTATTTTAATAACTCACCCACTGATTCATAAAACATCATTGAATTACCACTGGAACGTTCTTTAATTCCTTCAGTGCGAGCACTGCGGTTCTGCTGAGAAATCCCATTTCTTCTTGTTTCTGAGGCAGCTGGTTGCTGATAAAATAGGTGGGAACTTCCTTTCCCATTCCTTGTGCCATTCGAATCTGCGGCCACTGGTGTACCGGGATTGGCAGGGCCTTTAATGCTGTCACCAGTTTTCTGCTAAGACACCAAATTGCATTTATAAACCAGTTCCCATCGGTAGAAAATATGGACATTCTCCATCAGGCACCAGGGCCCCCCAGGTTGGTGAGGAAGCAACTGTCTCCAATAATGTGAGCAAAAGCCCACAAATATGGTACGCCGGGATAGAGGGGGAGGGTGGCTTCCTCTTCAAGCTGCCTTACCTGGCTGCTTTTTGGAGGACTGGCAGCTTTATCTAATGACCTGAATGATAATTGCTGGCACAAGATAAGTGCTTAGGAAACACCTCGTGAATAAATGAATAAATGAGCTTCTTGGAGATGACAACTTGTGCGGTTGTGTTTTTTTGTTTTGTTTTTTTTTTTTTTTGAAATGTTTTTGTTTGTTTTCTCTTTTCTCGGTGGCTAGGGACTAGAGATCTCTGAAGACCTTCGGGATCCTTTTTTTTTAAAGCTGTGCTTGAGCCCCATTTTCCTGGCATATTCAACCAGAATCTCTGACGGAGGGAGTGGGAGAGCTCAGGCATTAATTACAATCTTCGAAAGTGTCTCACAAGATATATACCCGGGGCTGACAACCGTAGCTCTAGGTCCGGGCTTCTCGAACTTCAATGTGCACACAAATCACCTGGGGGTCTTGCTAAAATGCAAATTCTGCCTAAGTGAGTCTGGTGCGGAACTCAAGACTGCATTTCTCACAGGCTTTCCTGCGGTGCTGCTACTGCCGGTCCGCGGACCCACTTTGAGTGGCAAGGACCTATCCCTCTTCTAGTCAAGTATACAGCAGGCGTTTGGCAGATGCTGCTTCTCTTCTGACACCTAAGCAAATATGCAAATTACCATTTTCCAGGCAGTATCGTAATTTTACATTCAAATGTTTAGGGTGAAGTTTTTGTAGGATATAAAAGGAAATGTGAAAAATAAGCAGATTTGGTTTCAGACAGATGGTGCGTGAGCTATCACTGAAATCAAGTACTTCACCAAGAAAACATAAGCTCAGCTACAAATATTCTTGGCAGATAGTTTCCATAAACTCACTCCAGAGACGCAGGAGTGGTGAGAATAACATGGGGTTTGTAGAGAGCTGGGTAGAAATTATAAATTGTTGAGTTAAATGCTCCTTCAGGAGAAGACAATAGATATGACACTCTCCCTCTCCCCTACTAGCCTATTCGTGTTAAAAAAAATCTGTAATGAGGAGCACCTGGGTGGCTCAGTCGGTTGGGCATCTGACTTCAGATTGGGTCATGATCTCACAGTTTGTGAGTTCGAGCCCCACGTCGGGCTCTGTGCTGACACCTTGGAGACTGGAGCCTGCTTTGGATTCTGTCTCCATCTCTCTGCCCCTCCCCTGCTCGTGCACGCTCTCTCTCTCTCTCTCTCTCTCTCTCTCTCTCGAATATAAAATAAAACATAAAAAAAAAAAAATCTCTGATGCACTTTGAAAACAGAATGGATGAGAGAAAGCCAGATTCCTGTTTACCATGAAACTATAGAAAGTATAACATATCTGTGATATCTTAACCTCATAACATGCAGGATTTTCACCAGGTCCTGCCATCCCTGAAAGCAAACAAGTCCCCGTGTCATCCATAAGTACCATTAGAACAGCTAAGCAGCACAACAGTCTGCTCTTTTCTGTGTTACTCAATAGGATACTGAAAAAGATTTGCCAAATATCTTCACAGCTGAAACTTTTGTCCAGTATACCCCGCAGCTTTACATATAATAACTGTAACATTCCATTTGATTGCTTTTATCTTTAGGGTATTTGTATGGAGGGTAAATGTCAAAGAGTGAAATAAACAGACACAGAACATACACTGCCCCTAAGTTAAATAAACAAGAATTTCAGCACACGGCCTAAAAACCCTGTGTGTCATGCCATACACTCTGGAATTGTACACAGTATGCACTCATACAGCAGTGACCATATTTAAATAAAAAATAACTTACTGGTATTATGTTGGCTTCGGAACGCAAACAGTAGATCAGAGAATTGATATCGGCAATACAGGTTTGCCAGTCTTTTCCATATTCACGCAAATCGTAGTTGGGAAAAACCGATGCCAGATATTCTGCAAAGAGCAGAAAGCGTTCATGCGAATTTTTCATAAGGAAAAAAAAGAAAACCAAAGAACTGACAAGACATTTTTTATTTAAAATACTGAAATTTTCTATTTTGAATTGTTGTCTCTTCTCTAAGAGTTTAGAAATCCTGCCCCAAGAGGATGCTTTGCTGAATATCTCACTTCTTCTAATGCACAATTCCCTATAAAACACTGACCTAGGGAGCCACTAACAAGGTTTTGGTGCTTTTATTAAATTAATAAGAACATATACGACATTTGATCTTAGCCAAAAGGCTGAGAAGTGAAGAGGTTTTGGTGCTTTTAAAAAAAAGCATGGGGGCGCCTGGGTGGCTCAAGTAGTTGAACGGCTGACTCCTGACTCTGGCTCAGGTCACGATCTCACAGTCATGAGACAGAGCCTGGCTTCAGGCTCTACTCTGGGTCTGGAGCCTGCTTAAGATTCTCTCCTTCTCCCTCTGCTCCTCCCCAACTCACGCGTACTCTCTCTCTTCCTCTCTCTCTCTCTCTCTCTCTCTCAAAAAATAAAATAAAAAATTTAAAAAGTATGTAACAGAAAGTCAACTATTTCTGGATGCTACTGCCACTGAATAAATAACCCTATGGATAAGTTAAAACTAAAAAGAAAACCTGAAAATGAAGTAAACAGAAAATCGCGTTATTGCAAATATTAACACTATAGTCTATTTGTGCATGCTACATGTCTACCTTCCCTCTGCCTAGAGTACCCTTCCGACTTATCTGCCTAAGGAATTCTCCCAAATCTAGCACAAATGTTTTGTCCTTAGAAAGCCTTTCCTAATGCTCTCGAAGTATTTGCTTTGCTCTCTGAGCTTCTACAACATTACCGCCTGGATGAGAATTGATCTGTTTCCCTCAATGGTCCCTTTCTAGACTGAACTCCTTGTGGGTGGAAATACTTATTCATCGTTGTGGCCTCAGTGCCTATGAGTTCTAGGACTTTCATACAAATTGCTGGAAGGCAGGAAGACAGGAGGCTAAAATGGATTAATGATGACATTCTATTTCTGTGTTGCCAGTTACTAGCACTGAAGTGTGCTTTATTCTCCTGCATGGGGGGAGGGGCTTCTTTATTTCTTAGTACCAAGTTTCAGCACTGAAGAACTGACTTCGTTCTAGCCGTAAGCAACAGTAGTCAATAAAGCCTGTCTTGTTCCATTAGTCTATGAACAAGTTGTGCTCTTCACAAGCTGTTACCCATTGCATAATATGACACTGTAAAATCTGGGTTAGACGGGTGAAAAAATAAACAGTTCTAAGATTTACACAGACTTCATCATTATCTCTTCAAGTGCCAGTAACAGCCATCAGCTGACCAAACAAGGGCAAAATAAGATTCCATAATGACTTTACATACCTCTTAATGCAGCCAATTTGTTTGGATCTAGAGGTGGGAGGCCTTGGGAATTGACACCTACCCACCCGTTCATCAGACTTTCCTTGGAGAACAAAATATGAATCAAGTAGCGGACTGCGTGCCTGGGACTGGTCTTCCTTTGCGCAGTCAGCAATTGAGTACGAAGCACCCTGACATTCCTTTCTGGATCACCAAGATAACCTTTTAAAACAGAAGGAAAAGGTAAAATCTTTGTTTTCTCATGCAAGGCTACCACGAAAGTGCCTAAGAAGAGTAAACTAATTGAGGTCTAATTCACTAATTTCTACTTGGGGGAATTTTTTCCTATACTTCTCTCTTCTTCTCTTTAAATGAATCTCCTTGATGCCGTGTGCATAACAGCATTTTTTACCTTTGCCAGTCTTGAATTTTCTGTACTTGAACTAATTATTTCATTGACTTGAATACATTCAATTCTCAGGCAGAAAATGCGTATATAAACATGTTGCTCTAAGACCCCGTTGCTCCCTCTTACCGTCTAAAAGTACACTGGGAGCTGTATTCCTGAGAGAGTATATGTTCCCCGAAAATAATTTAGAAAGAATGGGTGGGCATAATTAAGAAAATGTTAAGGGACGCCTGGGTGGCTCAGTCAATTAAGCATCCATTTTTGGCTCAGGTCCCGATCTCGCAGTTCGTTGACTCGAGCCCCACCTCAGGCACTGTGGTGGCAGCTCAGAGTCAGGAGTCTGCTTCTGATTCTGTGCCTCCCTCTCTCTCTGCCCCTTCCCCCTCTCAAAACTAAAAATAAACATTAAAAAAAAAGAAAATTTTAAAATACCTAGCATTTATTGAGTAACTACTATATATCAGGCACTATGCTAAATATTTTGCATCTATAAGCTCGGTTTCATCACCCTAATGACATATGCCCACTTAGAAGATGAGGAAACTGAGGCCCACAGAAGGTAAGTTATTTGAACAAGATCACAGAGCCAGTTTTTAAATCTGTTTATAAGCCAAGTGCTCTGAACCATTAATCTGCTAATGTCTTCCGTTCTTTTTTCTATTTCTTGTTTTTAAACACAAAATTGAAATCATAATTCATATATAATTTGAACCCTGCTTTTTCAGCTATTTCAAGCATGTCTCCATTTTCTTTAGTTTTTTTTTTTTCAAGTGTGCATCTGCATTCCTATCTTCATGATTTTCCTGACAGGTGACATTCATGTTGGACTTGGGTTCTGTGCATTGGGTTAAGAGTTTAACCAAATAATTCCATTTGATCCTCATAATTCTATGAAATAGGTACCATAATTTTTGTCACTTCACAGATAAAGAAACCAATACTTAGGTTACAGAAGTAGCTGAAGGTCACATGGTTAGTAAGACCTAGAGCTGGGACTTGAACCCAGGCAATGTGACTCAAGAGCCCATGCTCTTAACCACGATGCTTTACTGCTTCATATACACCCATGGATATACCAGGAGGTACTTCACTAATCCCCTATGGCTGCTTATTTGACCGCTTCCAATTGAAGAACGTTCCTGTATCAAAAGGATACATATATTATCCTTAATATCTTATATATCCTTATCCATATATTAAATACATATATTTCTTTATAAATTAAATCTTCAGATAGAAGTGGGATTATTGAGTCAATTGGCATAAATACTCTTATGGATTTTTATAGGAACTGCCCTTCAGAAAGTCTTCACCAGTGTATACTTCTAACAACAGCATATCGCAGTGCCCATTTAGGAACAGAGAGCACAATTTTGGAACTTTTTTCTACTTCAGCTAACAAAACGATTGAAAAGAAAATCATCTCCTCTAGGACAGGAGTCAGCAAACTACAGTCCACAGGGCAATCCCACTACCATTTCTTATAAATCGAGTCGTATTGGCACATAGCCACGCTCATTCATCTACCTACATCTGTGGCTGCCTTCATGCTACAGCAGCAGAGTTGAGTAGTTGTGACAGACACCAGATGGCCCACAAAGCCTAAAATAGTTACTATCTAGCCCTTCACAGAATAAGTTTGCTGAGCCCTGTGCTGAAATATTAATAAGAGATTAGCTACTTAGAAGTAGAGACACAAAGGAACTATAAAATATTAGGAAGGTTTGCCCTTAGAAACCATGGAACTTAGGGTCACCTCATCTCTGCCACTGTGGCTTGGCAGGCAATACAGGAGACTGTTAAGATATACAAGCTTTGGGGCACCCGGGTGGCTCATTCAGTTGAGCTTCCGACTTCAGCTCAGGTCATGATCTCACAGCCTGTGGGTTCGAACCCCATGTCAGGCTCTATGCTGACAGCTCAGAGCCTGGAGCCTGCTTCGGATTCTGTGTCTTCCTCTCTCTCTGCCCCTCCCCCACTCACACTCTATCTCTGTCTTTCAAAAATGAATCAATGTTAAAAAATTAAAAAAAAAAAAAAAAGAAATATGAGCTTTAAAGACAGAACTGAGTTAGAGTTCCAAAACTGCCAGTCACCAGGTCTATGACTTTGAGAAAGGGAGTAATAAAAGTACCTACATACGGGGTCATTTGAACGTTAATGGAAAAGAAACATGTCAGTTGATTAGCACAGTGCCTTGTAGACACTCAATAAATGTTAGCCATTATTGTTAATATAACCTAAAACCAACCCTTAAAATGGGAAACAAAAACCTTCCATTAGCCTGTATCGAGAATGCCGAAGGGGGCACCTGGGTGGCTCAGTCGGTTGTGCGGCTAACTTCGGCTCAGGTCATGGTCTCGCGGTTCATGAGTTAGAGCCCCACATCAGGCTCAGTGCAGAGCCCGCCTCAGATTCTCTGTCCCCTTCTCTCTCTGCCCCTCCCCCCACTTGTGTGTGCATGCACGTGTGCGCACTCTCTCAAAAATAAAACATTTAAAAAAAGAATGTTGAAGAATATAGGTTAAATGGTACTACTTGTAATATGTGTCATTTCACACTGACCGAAATTGGACGAGATGCAGAAAGCTGATGAGCTAGAATTATTGTCATTTTCTGATACTGAGTAAGTGCTGTTTTCCGTGACATTTTCTGTTTTTACCAATACTTCTACAGGTACAACTGCTGAAAGAAAAGAACTCTCAATAGCAAATTTGCTACCCAGCAAACAATCCTTCAGGTAGGAAGGGTAAATAAACACATTCTCAGACAAAGAAAACTAAAAGTATTTACTGCTAGCAGACCTACTCTTAAAGAATGGTTAAAGGAAGATCATCAAACAGAAAGGGTATGATGACAGAAGGAATCTTGGAGCATCAGAAAGGAAAAAAAGACCAACAGAGCGAGCAGAAATACACATGCAGAGAAACGGGATCATTCATTCAGTATAAAATGGAACAGCTACACTGGAAACCAGTTTGGCAGTTTCTTACAAAACTAAATCTTCGGGGCGCCTGGGTGGCTCAGTTGGTTAGGTCTCTGACTTCGGCTCGGGTCATGATCTCACGGTGTGTGAGTTCGAGCCCCGTGTCGGGCTCTGTGCTGACGGCTCAGAGCCTGGAGCCTGCTTCAGATTCTGTATCTCCCTCTCTCTCTCTGCCCTTCCCCTGCTCATACCCTGTCTCTAGGTCTCTCAAAAATAAATAAACATTAAAAAACAAATAAATAAACAAAACTAAATCTTCAATTACCACGTGACATAGTAATTTTGCTCTTGGGCACTTATCCCAGAGAAGTAAAAGCTCACACTATGACAGGAAAGCATGCACGTGAGTGTTCTTAGGTCCGTTCGTAATAGCCAAACCTGCGAATAACCCATGTGTCCTTTAACAGGGGAACGGTTGAAGAAACCGTGGTGACTCCAATACCGTAGAATACTATTCAGTAATTAAAAGAAGTGAAGAACAGAAGAGGCAGAGACAGGGATAAATACAATAAAATCATGAGTTTTGTAAACCATACGTGACAAGTGAAACAAAAATGAAAACACCGTCTGACATCCAAGACAATGACAGTTAAAAATGAGGAGGGCAAAGGAATCTAGTGGAATTAAAGCTTTCATCACTTCATCCCAAGTGGTAAAATGCTGACACCAGTAGACTGTAATAAGTTCACATACATATATAGTAACATCCAGAGCAACCACTAAGAAAACTATATAAAGCAACATACTCAAAAACAAAAATAAATCAAGATAGACTCCTAGAAAATGTTCAGGTAACCCACAGGAAGAAGATAAACAAAAAAAGAATGAGAGGGGTGCTTGGCTGGCTGAGTTAGTAGAGCAATGCAACCTTTGTTCTCAGGGTGGTGAGTTCGAGTCCCATGTTGGGTGTAAAGATGACCTAAAAAGATAAAGTTAAAAAAATAATGAGAAAAATAGGAAACAAAAAGAAAAATAATAAAATGGTAGACGTAGGTGTGTGATATCAATAATTATCTTAAATGAAAATAACCTAACCGTATCACTTAAATGGCAGCAACTGGTAAAGTAGATTTTAAAAATATACGTATCAACTATGTGTTGTTTACAAGAAACTCTACAAATTCCATTACATAGGTAGATGGAAAGCAAAAGGATGGAAAAGCATACATATACCATGCAAACACTAATCCAAAAAAGAGGAGCTGTCCTGACATCAGATAAAGTGGACTTGAGAGCAAAGAAAGTTACTAAAAACAAATAAAGATGTAAAGACCAACCCCAAGTAAGACAACGATTCTCAACATACCAAATGACAAAGTCTCAAAATACATCAAGCGAAAATGGAAAGAGCTAAAAGGAGAAATAATCAAATCCATAATTACAGTTCTGGACCTCACACACTCCCCTCTCTCAGCAACGGATAGAACAACCAGACCAAAAATCAGCAAGGCTACAGAAGATCTGAACAATACAATCAACCAACAGGATTCGCATCATAGAACGTTCCACCCAACAAAACCAGAATATACATTCTCTTCAAATGCCTGCAGGGCATTCGCCAACACAAACCACATCCTAGACCAAAGGAAAAAAATCTCAACGAATTTCAAAAGAAAAGAAATCATACGGAGTATATTTTCTGACCATAATAGAATCAAACTAGAAATCAATAATAGAAAGATGAGAAGAAAATCTTTAAACACTTGGAAATTTAACAGCACACTTATAAATGATAAATGTATCAAAGAGAAAGTTTTCAAAGAAATAATAAAATACATAGGGGTTAATGAAAATATGACACAACAAAATATATGGGATGTAACTAAGTCAGTACTGAAAGTGAAATTAATAGCCCTAAATGCTCATATTAGAAGATGGTTCTAAATTTATAATGTGAGTTCCTACACCAAAAACTGAGAAATGAAGAGTGAAATAAACCCAAAATAAGCAAGAAGAATGAAATAACAAAGAACAGAAATCAAGCGCCTGGGTGGCTCAGTCAGGTAAGCGTCAGACTTCGGCTCAGGTTGCGATCTCACAGTTCGTGAGTTCAAGCCCTGCATCAGTCTCTGTGCCGGCAGCCTGGAGCCTGCTTTGAATTCTGTGTCTCCCTCTCTCTCTGCCCCTCTCCCCCTCTCACTCTATCTCTCTCAAAGATAAATAAACATTAAAAGAAGTGTTGTTAAATAAAAATTTTTTAAAACTGGAATAAAAACAAACTATAAAATAAAGTCTAAAGTAGAAAAAAGGATCTCTCTGTATTATTTCATGCACCTACATGTGATTCTGAAATATCTGCAAATGAAAACTTTCATTTTCAAAAAGCTATCACTAAGAATTCATATTAAGAATGTTGATAAACCTAAATTAGAGAGTACTACTTATAATATGTATCATTTCAAACTCACCAAAACCAGGAGGGACAAAGACAGACTCTGATTCAGTGTTCCGGTTGCTGTTATTTTCCATTAAACTTGAGGAATTCATTGTCTCAGAATTCATTTCTCTGCTACATCCTGTTTGAAGAACATTTTGATTAGTAAAACATTTTCAAGCACTGAAAGACAAGAAATCTCAAGAGTGATTTTTATATCAAGCAAAACTACCCTCCAGGAATGAGGGAGAAATAAAGCCATCCTCAGACCAAGGAAAATTAAAAAAAAAAAAAAGAAAAGAAAAAAGAAAAAAAAAGAAAAGGTTGCTGGCCGACTTAACCGTAAAACATGGCTAAAGGAAAATCTGATCAAAAGGATATGATGAAGGAAGGAGTCTTGAAGAAGGAAGAAAAAACAGAAGAAAGAGCAAAATTATGCATGCAGAAAAACCAGATCACTCGTATACCGCCGGTGGGAACAGAAGACGGTACAGCTACACTGGAAAGCGGTTCAGCAGTTTTTTACAAAACTCAACTTACCGTCACCATAGGACCCAGCAACTGTGCTCTTGGGCTTTACCTCAGAGAAATGAAACCTGAGGTTCACACTGAAACCTGTACACGAGTGTTCATAGCAGCTTTACACCTAATGACCCAAAACTGGAAACAACCCAGACATCCTTCAACCAGTGAACGGATAAACCCTGGTACACCCATACCGTGGACTAGTCCTCAGCAATAAAAAAGAAAGAATTATTGACACACACGGCAACTCAAATGAAGCTCCAGGGAATTATGCTGAATGAAAAAAAAAAAGGCCATCCCCCAAGATTGCACACCATAGGAGTCTATTCACAGAAAACTCTTGAAATGACAAAATCATGATTAGTGGTTGCCAACAGCAGGGACAGGGCAGAGTAGGGGTAAGAGAGGAAGAGGAGAAAAGCAGCTACAGGTTTAAAAGTCAATAGATGACGGAAAACTACTCACGTCATGAAATTACACGATATAAAACGGAAGACACATGCCCACACAAACAAAAATCTACACACAAATACAAATAAAACTGAGAACACCTCAATAAAATCTGTGGATTATATCGATGTCTATATACTGGCTGTGATATTATACTATAGTTTTGCCAGTTGGTGTCATTAGGGAAAATGGGGTATAATGTACACAAGGTCTCTCTCACAATCGCATGGGCAGCTAACATTTTCTCAATATAAAACTTCTAATTTTTAACGAATTAATTTTAAGTAATTTTTAATTAAGAGAAGCTACCAGTAGGTGACATTCAGTGAGTTAAAGAATCTAGATTAAACACTGCTACCTATAATATGTATCATTTCAACTCACCAAAACTGGAAGGTATGAAGAAATAAGCTGAAGTACCTTGACCACCGTCATTTTCCAATACAGGTGGGCAATTTATTGTCTTAGCGCTATTTTCCACGCTGGTTTCTTCTTTGACCATCGTTTCTATAAGGACAACAATTTATAAGGACATCATTTCTACAAGGACTACCAACCTCATGTTCTATATCTAATGAAACTATCCTTCTGTAATAAAGAAAAAATAAAGATATTTACATATAGAGGAGAACCAGAAGTATTTGTCACTAACTGCCTTACGCTCAAAAATGGCTAAAGGAATCTCTTCTTACAGAAAGAATATAAAAGAAAGAATGCTGGAACATTAAGAAGGAGAAAGAACAAGGGAAAGAGCAGAAATCTGGATGCGGAGTGACCGGATCACTCCTACGCTGGCAGCGGGAATGGAAAATGGTACAGCTACGCTGGAAAACGGTTGGTCAGTTTCTTATGAAACTAAGGCTGCAATCACCAAAGGGCCCGGAAGGTGCACTCTTGAGCATCTGTCCCAGAGAAATAAAAGCTTGTGTGAGAGAGTGAAATGAATGAAATGAAGCAAAGCTAAAAATGATAAACAAGTATTCATAGCAGCTTTACCCCTAACAGCTAAAAACAGGAAACCCAGAGGCTTTTAACAGCTAAATAAATCCCGGGGTAGCCATACACTGGAACAGTCCTCAGCAACAAAAAAGAAGGAATGACTGACACTCACAGCAACAGGAGCAACTCTCCAGGGAATTACACTGAGGGCGTACTCATGCGGGCGGAGGGAAATGGGGAGAGGCTGGTAAAAGAGCACCAATTTTCAGTTAAAAGATAAATAAAGTCTGAGGATCTAAAGTACAGCTGAAAATACTGGACAGTATAACTAATATTTGGTGCAAGAGTAGAACTTAAGCATTCTCACCACAAAAACAACACAAAAAGGTAAATATGTGAGGTGAGAGACACGTCAATTAACTCCATGGTGGGAACCGTTTCACTGTGGATATGTACATCAAATCACACAGTACGCTTTATAAATATATTACAACTTTGTCAATTATACCTCAATAACACTGAAGACGAGAAAGGAACATCCAAACTGGTTAAAAAAAAAGAATGAAGGGGAAATTATGACATTCGTACGCAAAGGAAAGCAAAAAGTATTTGCCACTAGCTGACTTACCTTTGAGAATGGCTAAATGAAAATCTTCTATCAAAAAAGAATGATGAAAAAACTTCTGGAGCAATAAAAAGGAAGGAAGAGGGGCGCCTGGGGGGCTCGGTCGGTTAAGCATCCGACTCTTGGTTTCGGCTCAGCTCATGATCTCACGGTTCAGGAGTTCGAGCCTCACATCAGGCTCTATGCTGACAGCACAGAGCCGGCTGGGGATTCTCTCTCTCTCTCCCTCTCTCTCTCTCTCTGCCCCTCCCCTGCTCATGTGCACGAGTTCTCTCTCTCTCTCAAAATAAATAAATAACATTTAAATAAATAAATAAACAAAAAGGAAGAAAGAACAACGAAGGCGGCAGACATGTGGATGCAGAGAAACTGGATCGCTCACACATGACTCACGCGGAGGTTAAACGGTACCGCCTCTCCGGAAAACGGTGGCAGTTTCTTATAAAACTAAACATGCAATGATCAGACAACCAAGCACTTGCACTCTGGTACATCTATCTAAGAGAAATCAAAACTTACGTCTACACGAAAACCTGTACATCAACAGTCACAGCAATCTTACTTGTAATCCTGAAAACTGGTAAAAAAGTCCAGATGTTCTTCAACAGTGAACCCATACACAAACCTTGGGACATCCGCGCCATGGAATGGTACCAAGCAGTAAAAAAAGAAGGAAATGCTGATACACACTCTAAGTCAGGTGACCCTCCCAGGGAATTATGTTGAGATGGGTGTGGTTACAAAGAGGCAAGATGAGGCATCCTCATGGTGATGGAAATGTTCTGTATCTTGACTGTGCAGTGGACACCCAACCTACTCATGTGATAGAATCAAATAGAACTAAACACATACACAAAATCAGTTTAATTAAACTGAGGAAGTCTCGGTAATGTCTGTGGGTGATATCAATGGCAGTCTCCTGGTTGCGATGTTCTACCATGGTCTTGCGAGATGCTACTGTTGACCGAAATGGGTAAAGCATAAATGATATCTCTTTATATTATCTCTTACAACTACATGGGTCTCTCAAATTACCACAATGTAAAAAGTTTAATTTCTTAAAAAAAAAAAAAAAAAAAAAGCTATCGCCAGCTCACATGAAGGATGTTGATTGTTCTAAATTAAACAGTGCTACTTGAAATAAGTATCATTTCAAACTGACCGAGACTGGGTGGGATGGATTGAGATGAAGAGGCAGGAACCAGGCCACTGTCATTTCCCAATGAAGTTTGGTAATATACCGTCTGAGAGCTGTTTTCCGGGCTGGTTTCTGGTTTTTCCGGCATTTTGACAAGTATAACTTTCTCAAATGCTGAAAGACAAGAACTCTCATCTGTGAATTCTATACTGAGTGAGATTACCTGTCAGGAAAGAAGGGGGAAATAAAGACATTCTCACACAGAAGAAAAATTTTTTAAAAATTGTTCCTAGCAGATTTACTCGGAAAAGATAGCTAAAGAAACATCTTCAGACAGAAAGGATATTATGGACCAAACGTGCTATTACCATAAGACTAAGCAACTGCACTCTTGGCACTTGGCACTCATGACAGAGAAATGAAAACTCATATTTACACAAAAATCAGTACATGAATGTTCATGGCAGCTTGACTTCTAGTATCCACAGACTTGGAAAGAAAAAAAAAAGATGTCCTTCAATGTGTGGGTGTTTTTTAAAAGCCTGTTGCATATCTATACCATAGGAAACTCTTCATCAATAGATGAGAAATAAAAACTTACATTTACCCAAAACTGTGTACCTGAATATTTATAACAGCTTTACTCCTAGTGGCCAAACACTGAGAAAAATCCAGATGTCCTTCCACAGGTGAACAGTTAAACAAAATGTAGTATATCCGTAGCATAGAATACTCTTTTCAGCAATAATAGTAATGAACTATTGATACATGCAACAAACTGGATGAGTCTCCAAGCAATTAATCTGAGTGGGGGGTGGGGGGTATAGGGGTAAGCTTATCCCCGAAGGCTACATCATATATGACTCCACTTATATAACCATCTAAAGAGACAAAATTATAGAAACAGAGAAAAGGTCAGAGATAGGCGGGCACTGGGGCAGGGTCTTGAGGGCAGGGAAGACGGGTGTGGTTGTAACGGATGCAATAACAAGGGATGTCTGAGTGACGGAAATGATCTCCACCTGCACTGTGGTGGCAGACGTGCGGACTTACACATACAGTAAAATTACATAGTGCTCAATGCACACATGAACACATACGCACATATATGCGCCCAGATGCCAGTAAGACTGGCGGCATCTCACTAACACCTGTGAATCATATCAATGGCGATGTCTGGGTTGTAACTGCACCATAGTTCTGCAAGGTGTTATCACCGGGGAAAATACATAAAGCAGAAAGGAATCGCTCCATATTATTTCTTACCACTGCAATGAATCTTAAGTTACATCGAAATTAAAATTTCCAAAAAGAGCTATAACTGGCTTGTATTAAGGATGTTGATGGATCTAGATTAAACAGTCACACACGCGATATGTATCATTTTGAACTCACCAAAATTGGACGAGAGGGGGAGAGATGAAGAGTCAGTATCTGAGCCCCCGATACTTCCCAATATAGCTGGGTAATAGACGGCCTCGGAGCCGTTTTCAGAGCTGGGGTCTGCATTTCCCGGCATTTCTAGGAGTATGAGCTTTTCAATTGCTGAAAGATAAGAACTCTCAACCGTGAACTCTACGTGAGGCAAAACTATCCTTAAGGAAAAATGCCAAAGAAAGACATTTTGAAACATAGGAAAACTAAAAGAATCTGTCCCCGGCAGACTTACCTGTAGAGAAAGGCTAAAGTAAAATCTTCAAACAGAAAGGACAGGATGAAAGAAGGAAGACCGGAGTACTGGGAAGGAAGAAAGAACAATGGGAAGGACAGAAACGTGGCTGCGGAGAAAGTGGACCACTCGCACTTTGCTAGCGGGAATGCAAACTGGAACAGTCTCTGGAGAACTGTCTGCCGTGTTCTTATAAAACTACACATGCGATTCCATACGACTCAACAACTGTGCTCTGGCATTCGCGACAGGAACAAAGCTTATATTTACACAAAAACCGGGATGTGGATGTTCGTAGCAGCTTTACTCCTAATACCAAAAACTGGAAAAAAGAAAAGCCCAACCACGAATGCTGTCCTTCAACGGGTGAGCGGCTGCGAAAGAACTAGTTCGCGTTGCAAGCACGGAGACTCTTCGGCGCCGAAAAGGGAGCGAGTAGCGACGCATCGACAACCCAGCGGAATCTTCAGGGGGTCATGCCGACTGAAGAAAGGCAAACAATCTTCAGAGGCCACATCCCATAACGTTCTCTTCACACAACCCTCTCGGAAGAACAAAATCAGAGAGAACAGTGCTGGCTAGGGGTTAAGGAAATGGGCAAGGGAGAAGGACAGGACAGCCTGAGAGAGGCAGGTGTGCTTATAAAAGGGCATGATGAGGCGCCCTGATGGCGATGGAAAGGTTCTGTATCCTGACCACTGGTGGACGTCAAACTTACGCGTGTGATCAAATTAGGTAGAAATAAATCCAAACGTGCACAAACCACTACAAGTACAACCGGGCGCATTCCAGTAACATCTGTGTATCCTATCGATGTCAATACCCTGCTTGTGATATCAGACCATAGTTTTGTAAGATGCTAACATTGGAAGAAACGGGTAAAGGATAAAATGGACGTCTTTATATTATTCTTGCAAATATATGTGAATCTAAAATTGTTTCAAAATAAAAAGCTTACTTAAACATATGAGCTACCTGTAGCTTCCATTAAGGATGATGACGCATCTAGAGTAAACGGTGCTACCTGCAGTAGGTATTACAGGAAACTCACCAAAATTGGGTGGAAGAAAGACAGCTGAAGAACACTGGCCTGTGCCATTTCCCAATGAAGTTGGGTAATTCATCGTCTCGGGGTTGTTTTCTAGGCTGGTTTCTGCTGTTACTGGAACTTCTACAGAAAGAACATTTTTCAAGTGCATCAGCAAAGAACTCTCAACTGTTAATTCTATATGTAGCAAGATTATCCCTCATTAATGTACAGGAAATAAAGACATTCTCACATGAAGAAAAACAAAAAGAACTTGTCCCTCACAGACTTACCCTTAAAGAAAGACCAAAAATACTCAAAATGTTCCCAAAATATTCAAACAGAAAAGATATGAAAAAGGAATGGCTCCCTGTGCATTAAGAAGAAAGAAAAATGGAAAGAGAAACAAATAGGCACACAGAGGAAGTGTATCACTTATATATTACAGATATAAAGTCAAATGGCACAGCTCCTCTGAAACAAATTTTCGTAGTGCCTTCTAAAACTAAACATGAAACTATCGTATGACCCAGAATTGCCCTCTTGGGCTTCCACCTCAAAGAAACATAAACTTAAGTTTACACAGAAACCAGTAGATGACTGTTTGCAGAGTTTAACTTGCAATAGCCCCAAACTGGAACTCTCCCGGACAGCCTTCCATGGGCGAAGGGCTAAGACAAACGGCCGTACATACATCCATATCATGGGAGAGCAGTCGACAATAAAAAAGAAACTATTGATACCAGCAACAATTGCGATGAATCTCCAGGAAATCATGTTTAGAAAACAAACTATGCCCAAAAGTTTATATGGTATTTTATTCCACTTAAATAACAATATTCAAGGCGCACCTGGGTGGCTCAGTCAGGTAAGCATCTGACTTTGGCTCAGGTCATGATCTCATGCCCCTCCTTCTGCACCTCTACCCACTCACGCGCACTCTTTCTCAAAAATAAGTAAACGTAAAAATTTTTAAAAGAAAAAAAATAAGTAACAATATTCAAGTGACAGAATTATAGAAAGCAAGATCGGTTCACTCCTTGCTAGTGGAAGGGGAAAAGGTGACCAGAGGGAAGTGGCTGCAGTTGTGAAGGGCAGTATGTGGCAAGCTTTCTGGATCACAACTGCGATGATCAATAACACTCATGGAATAAAAGTGCACAGAACTGAATACACGCACACACACGAATGTGGATTTGATCAATGTCTGTACCCTCGTTGTGCTATTTTACTACAGTTTTACGAGAGGTTATCATTGGGGAAAATGGGTGAAACAGAAAGGGGATCTCTACATAATCTTTTTTTTTTTTAATTTTTTTAATGTTTACTTTTGAGAGAGAGAGAGAGAGAGAGAGAGAGAGAGAGAGACGGAGATGGAGTGTGAGTCGGGGAAGGACAGAGAGAGAGAGGGAGACACAGAACTCGAAGCGAGCTCCAGGCTCTGCACTGTCAGCACAGAGCCCGACGTGAGGCTTGAAGTCACGATCTGTGAGATCAGGACCTGAGCCGAAGTCCAACACTCAACCAAATGAGCCACGCAGGCGCCCCTCGACATAATTTCTCACAATCACACATGAATCTACACTGATCTCTAAAAAGCTTCATTAGAAAGAAGAGCTGACGCTGACTTGCATTAAGGATGCTGGTGAAACTAAACGGCACGACTTATCCTATGTGTCATTTCAAACTCACCAACACTGGGAATGATGAAAACAGACGAAGAGGCAGTATCTTGGCTGCTGTCCTGTCCCAATGAAACTGGGTAATACACGGACTTAGCGCTGTTTCCAAGGCTGGCTTCTGCTTTTCCTGGCATTTCTGTAAATAAAAAGTTTTCAAGGGCTGTAATACAAGAACCTGCATTCACGAGGTCTATACTGGATAAAACTATCCATCAGCAAAGAAGGGGAACTAGAGACATCGCGCACAAAGGAAAACTCGAAGATGGCGTCCTCAGAAGATGTACTCCTACAGAAAGGCTAAAGGGAAATCTTCCACCAGAAAGGAAATGAGGAAAGAAGGAATCGTGAATTATCAGAAAGACAATGGAAAGAGCAGAAGAAACTAGATCACTCATACATAGCTGGCAGCAACATAAAATGGTACATTATACTGGGAAACAGGTTGTTTCTCATAAAACTGAACATGTCAATAAAACCAAAAACTGCACTCTTGGGTACTCATGTCCAAGAAAGTAAAACTTCTATTTACACAAAAACCTGTATATGAATATTCACAGCAGTCTTACCCCTAGTAGTCAAACACTGGGGGGAAGGGGAAACAAAAAGTTTCTTCGAGAGGTGAGCCGTTAAACTACAGCATAGCTATACCATGGGACAGTAGTCAGCATGCCGCGACACATGCAACAACTTGGTTTAATCTACCGGGACTTACCTGGGGTGAAAAAAAGCCAATATGAAAAGGTTATATACTTTATGCACCCAACTATCTAACAATTTTGAAGTGAGAAACTTTTAGAGACAGAGAATAGATCAATGGCTCCCAAGAGCTGGGGAAAGGGGAACAGGGAGGCAGGGCCACCGGAGGGTGACGGAAACGTTCTGTACCTTGACCACGGGGGTGGACGTGCAAACCTCATGTAATAAAACTGCCTGGAAGTAAAAGCACAGACACACAGTGAAACCAAACGGGAGACATCTGAATAAGGTCTGTGGGTTACATCAGCACCAATAGCCTGCCTGTGATATTTTACTGTAGTTTCCCAAGATGTTACCTTTGAGGGAAACTGGGTAAGGGGTACCACTCAAGTCTTTCTTACAACTACATGTGAATCTACAATCATCTCCTAAAACTTTTAATTAAAAAATTAGCTTTAGCCAACTATACTTCAGTTTAAAAAATAGCTATTGCTAGTTTGCATTAAGAATGCTTTTTAGGGGCACCTGTGTGGCTCAGTCGGTTAAGTGTCTGACTCTTGATGTCAGCTCAGGTCTTGATCTCAGGGTTGTGAGTTCAAGCCCCGCGCTGGGCTCCATGCTGGGCAAGGGCCTACTTAAAATAAGAAGAAGAAGAAGAGGAAGAAGAAGGAGGAAGAGGAGGAGGAATGCTTTTCAATTCAGTTGAAAGAATGCTATTTCTAATACGCGCCACTTCAAACTCACCGAAACTGGGAGGGATACAGAAAGCCGACGAGGCAGCGCGTGGGCCCATGCTGCTACGTTCGGGTAAAGTTGAGCAGTTTGCCACCTCAGGGGAGGGGGCCAGAGTGGGCTTTCCTTGGGGCGGACCGGCGGGAGGGAGTGCTGGAAGACACGGGGCAGACCGGGTAGCGTCGCCCGCACCCTCCGCACCTTCACAGACACAGTAGGAAAGGGCAGCGAGGCCGGGAGCTGGGCAGTCCGGGATGCAATTGGACTGAAACGCAAACGTGGTGACACTCTGGGGAACTGGAGGCCTCTGCCCGAGGTTGGGCTGCTGCGGTTCAGAGGATGCTGCCGATGGAAGAGAAGCTCCCACAGGGGTGGTCCAGGGCTGGGTTTCCTGCCGGTCGTCTGGTATGGAGGGGCCCGCGGCTCCCTGGCCAGGGGAAGAGAACACAATGGGTTATGCTCTTTGCTTTGGTTCCTGGACTTAAATTTCTCCATGAGGTATACAGTTAAAACTGTTTCGTGTGAATCCAGAGCCCTCTAAAATCACACACACCCATGATAGACGGATGGTGACAAAAACAAGCCAAACGCCGATCAAAGCACGAACGCCAACTTTCCTGGCAACATCATTTTCCAGAGTTAAGGATAAATGCTGAATTTTTATTATATGATTTTTTTTCCTCTTCAACTCTACATTCTGAGTGCATTTTATACACTACAGTTACCAACATAAAAATATTCAGTATCAAAATTTCTCCAACCTACACTACAGCATCCCTCCAAGAGAGGTTTAATCTCCCATCTGCTGCTAGAGTAAGAATATGTCGGCATTGCTAACTCAGCCATTAGTTCTCTCTCACTTCTAATCGACGGGTATCTTTAGGAACGAGACATTTATCGAAGTAGCAAAAATGTTTTTATGACACTTACGCTGTTTGGCAACAGGGGTTTCTCCCAAGAAGACTGCAATTTTGAGACGATGCTGCAAAGGTGCTTTACCTGCTTATTTGTGTTTTCAGTCAGTTCTTGCAACCCCTATTATAATACAAAAATATTTTAGCAGATCCTATTTCAAAAGAAAAGTAACAGACAAGAAAATACCAAGAAGCCAAATTTTGACTGCTAGAAACAAAGAAAGCTCTTGTGCCATCAGCAATGTCTTGTTTCCCACTTGATGCCCGGTCTTGGTGACACGAGATAAGGAGCCCCAACCTCCTACTCAACTGCTCATGCCATACAGGCATTTTAAGAAGCTTTACTACCGGAAAGTCAATGTACTACCATTCTTACAAGTCACCACATTTAGGATGGAGTCCTTTGAGGTCAAGGAGAATACTATTTTAGGAAAGAAATCTTCAAATGTGCTAAAAGGCCAAAAAGCCTCTGTGCATATGAGGACTGAGCCAACTCCTAGGCAGTGAGCATTCCACTCTGGAAAGGACAGGGAGCCAGACAGAACGCATGTGACTTCTGGCTTCGAAGTATCTTTAAAGCAGGCCGTCAACAATCAACCTTACAGAACCTGAGTACATGGCCCCCACAGGCCAACCACGTGAGGGACTAATAAAACCTGAGAATTCTTCAAACACACAGAAACTTCATTCAGGGAAAAAACACACTTAAACCGGAGGCTGGAACCACTTCTCTATTCATCCACCCGCTCATTCAAATCAACAGGTATTGAGGGCCTACTACCTGTCGGAACTGCTTTGCTAGGTGCGAGAAATATGGACGGAAAAGAAAAAACAAAACAAAGAAGAACAAGAAAACCACGAGATCCTGCCCTAAGAAAGTCCCATCTTAGCTGGAGAGAACGCTTTCAATAAAGTGAGGGGCGCCCCGCGCAGTGGTTCTCAAAGCGTGGTCTCTGACCAGCAGCACGGACATCTCTGGCTGGCTTGTCAGAAATGCACCATCTCCCTCCCCAGACCTGCGGAACGGGGCACGAGCCCCCCAGGTGGCTCTGCTGCCCGACCCAGTGAGACCCACCGGTCTGGAGCACTGAGGTAAACAGGCAGGCTCTAGGGGAACATGCTCGGGCTCTGATGCTTATCAGCTGTGTGACCTTGTGCAAGTTGCTTAACTTCTCTGTGCCGCAGTTTCCTCGCTTACAGCATCAAGAGAGTCTCTCTGAGTTCCCTTGGGGACAGAGGGAGGCGCCGTAGTACCACGTGAACACGAACATAATCACAGTACTACCCGCTGACAGGTCCGGCAGTGCTCAACCAGCCGTGAATAGTCAGTCATGTTGTTCTTAGGCTCGCGTGGCCAGGGCGCAGGCAAGAACGGGAGGCTGGGCGCGCAGAAGAGCACGACCTACCCCGGGCCGGCGGTCGTGGCGCGCTGCCCTGAGACGTCTGCGCAGAGAATTAAAAGATGAGCCGGTGCTCACTAGGCAAAGACGCACGGAAGGGCACAGAGGGCAGAAGGAACGGCAGATTCAAAACCCCCCAAACAGAGCACCGGAAGGCCGATGTTAGATGTGAGCACAAATGATGTGCAAAGAGCAGGGTCTTAAGGGGAGGAGACAGAAAGGAGGACAGAAAGGGGGTCCGGGAGGCCCAAAGAAGAGGTTTTGTGGAGCTGTGAGACGGAGAGCGCTGCGGCCTGAGGCCGAAGGTCCCGGAGGGGGTGACAGAGGAGAGGAGGCGTCCCGCAGGGGAAAGAGGCTGGGGGCAGAAGCCCGCGCAGGGGCGGGCGTTCGCCTCACGGAGGGGCAGATCGCAGGCTCCTGGGCGGGGGGAGAGCGTCGGGGGCTGGGAGGGCCGCCCGCCTCACACCCTCCATCGCCTCTGGGAAGCGAGCAGCGGCCGCGACGGCGAGAGCTCGCGGAGACAGAGAGGGAGCCGGCCGGAGAGCCGCGGCGGGGCCGGGGGCTTCCCGAAGGGGGCGCGGGGCGAGGGCAGAGAAGGAAAAGATGGCGGCGCCGCAGCGCCCGGCCGGGCCCGGGCAGGGAAGGGGTCCGGCGGAGGAGAGAGCGAGCCCGCCGGGTGCCGCGGGGACCCCGGAGGGCCTGCGGCGGGGCCGTGACTCGGGGCCCCAGACATTTCTTCTCCTAGGCGCTCGAGCCCACGCCCGCGCAGCGACTCAGAAAGCAGGTCCCGGCAGAGGCGGGGGGGGGGGGGGGGGGGCGCGGGGCCTGCTCCGGGGCGGGGCCTCCCTTCGCACCCCGCCCCCTGCCCCCCAGCGGCACGGCCTTCGCTGAGATCTGCCGAGTACCCTCCGGGCAGGCGGCCGTGAGCAGCCGCGATTAGAGACGCACAGAAACAGAAATTCTCTTTGGCGTAGTAGCTCGGTAGCTCCTTCTACTCCAAGAGACTTGGTCTGTCAGGAACTACTTTTTCAAAAATAACCTTTCATTCCCTCTAGAGGATGCGGCTCACAAAATCCTGGGTTTACATACTTCTAGCAGTCTCTACCAACAGGCTAACTTTGACAAATTCCCTCAAAACTACGTAAGATAAGCTCTTTACAAAGCCGTGCTGAGCTGCCATTTTCTTTCAATTGAGATATTTTGATATGCATTTAGGCGCCCACTGAATTTCATCGAAGTCAGCCAATTTCCTTTAGAGTATATTGGAAAAAGCAGATATCGAACAATGTGGATGAAAGAGATGTAACTACATTTGACTAGTTAAGGGCTGTTGGTTTTTTTAAAGCTACAAAAGCCATATTCTTATTTCAAGTTTTGAAATGCATCACAATGCAGTGATAATCCTACAGAATTTGACACCACAAAATTTCTATTAATAGCACAATGACATTAAATGAGGTTAAAGAAAATCTTTTAGTCAAAATTTTGGAAATCTACATTTAAAAAGACAGAAATTTGATACCTCACAATGCTGTCGAAGTTCCATGAGTTCCATGAGTTGGTTTTGATGGTTTTCATCAGACAACCTTTGAGACGCATCTCTCTCCTATGAATATCATAAACAGAAGTAGTCAAAGCTTAATATCACTAAGACCCAAACTAAGCATTAGAAAATTTATCTATTTTAATTATTTGCTTTTTTATCTACATTCCAAAAGCATGTCATAAGTCTTATAGTATAAAGCAGACACAAAGTAAAACCAAAACCTATATTCACATGAGAATCAAAAAGACAAAAGCTGATTAAAAAAGGAGGGTGAGGAAAGAAGTTTTTAGATAAGAACCTAGATTTAAGAAAAGCCACGGAATATCAGGATAAACACATAGTTTATAATACATATAAAGACAGATATAGAAATAAAAATGTATGTGTAAGCATGGGGCAGTATATATATATATTTCCTAGCTCAGTCCGCTGGGAGGGCCTAAGAGCAATGACAGAAGACTAGCAATGAACATATCTAGTGTCCAGATCTTGGTTTCTAAATATCATTCTCCAGTAAAGGAACCGGGGCCCCTTGGAGAGAGGTGCATTCCAGAGCTGGGTCAGGGAAAGTATAAATAAGCTTAGAATAGCTTGTGATGTCAGAAAAGAAGGAAGTGCTCAAAACGAAGCAGGGGCATGCGAAAAGGCCACAGGATCCGACTGGAAGGAACTCCCAATAACCAAATTTGTAAAATTAGATCAATAAAACAAGAATAATACTGTATAATAAAAAACTTATATAGGGGCACGTGGGCGGCTCAGTCTGTTAAGCCTCCACCTCTTAATTTCGGTTCAGGTCATGGTCTCACGGTCATGGGATAGAGCCCTGTGTCGGGCTCCGCGCTGACAGCACCAAGTCTGCTTGGGATTCTCTCTGCCTGCCCCTCCCCTGCTGGCACACTCTCGCTCTTTCTTTCTAAAATAAATAAACTTTAAAAAATTTTTAAAAACTCACATAATACAATAAATGCCCATGAGTCCATATCAAACTATAATTGAATAAATAAGTAAATGGGGGCGAAAGGACAGCTCTTCCTCACAAATGAATTCCAATTAATATATACAGAGGAGTGAGGAAAATAGTTACCATTTGGCAAACACCACAGTAGTGAATGTTTGCAGGGAAAATGCGTGTGTTAACTCAGTGGGCAAAAAAACTGAGGAGAAACAGGATGTTAGCGTAGTCTCCAAGTACCTCCCACCCAAGATATTTATTCGTCACAAAGGGAAAAGCTGTAACTTTATTGCTTCTGGAAAAATCCAGAAGATGCCACATTAACCAAGAGATCATTTGAGTGGCCTGCTTGCCAAAAGTGCATAATCTCAAGCTGTTCAAGAGAAAATAATCAGACATACCCAAATTGAGAGACATTTTACAAAACAACTGATTTGCACACTCATCAAAAGTGTCAAGGTCATGAGAGACAAGGGAAGGATGAGGAACTGTCACAGACTGCAAGAAACTAAGGAGACATGACCGAATTCACTGTGGGATACTGGGTCGGATCCTGGAGGAGAACAAGGACAAGGGGGAGAGGAATGCTGAGATTCGAACGAGGGCCGCAGTTCAGCTGCCAGGACTTCAGCAGGGTTAACGTCATGCTTGGGAAAACAGTCCTACACTTCTACAGTTACCCTAATTTTAAGTTATAAGGTAAGTTAACATTAAGGGAAGTTGTATGCTTGAGAACTCTCTGTAATATATTTGCACCTCTTCTGTAAATCTCAAATTATTTCCGAAATTAGAAAAGCTACTCAAATAGGGTATGAAACTGCTGTGAATTTCCTATCAGATAAGGAGAAGAAGGAAATAAAACGGTTAAGTGTTTAGTGTCTTGTTCATTGCTAAGGAAGCATACAAACTCATGAGAGAGAAGTTTTTCCTTCAGCTCTCAAGTTCAGAGTAACTCCACAGTACGTGAAGGCTGAAAAAGAATTTAAATCATTTTCTTTATGATAGTAAGTGTGAATATATTTGGCAATCAGCAATTAATATTATGTAAATATTCAGTCTGATATGCATTCATTAATGACACTTCCACCTTCTTCACAATCGGGCATTCGTGTCCTTGTCCAAGGAAGATTTATTAATAAATTGAAAGGAAATAGGAAAGAAAGAACTGAGAGAAACATTGAGGACTTCGATTCCGCTTGCAACAAACACCTCTGCAAATACTACACCACCGCAAAAAGATATACAGCTGACCCTTGAACAGCATGGGTATAAATTGTGCAAGTCCACTTACATGTGGATTTTTTTTCAAGAAATCCAATACAATACTATATGTGTATTTTTTCTTCCTTATGATTTTTTTAAGTAGGCTTCATGCCCAGTGCAGAGCCCAACATGGGGCTTGAAGTCACAAACCTGAGATCAAGAGTCAGATGCTTAAATGACTGAGCCACCCAGGCGCCCCTTTACGATTTTCTTAATAGCATCCTTTTCTCTAGCTTGCTTTATTGTAAAAATACAGTATATATTACATATAACACACAACATATCTGTTAATTGGCTATTTACCGGTAAGGCTTCCGGTTAACAGTATGCTATTAGCAGTTAAGTTTTTGGGGAGTCAAAAGGTATATGTGGCTTTTTGACTGTGTGGGGGTCGGCACCCCTAACCCCCGCATTGTTCAAGGGTCAACTGTACTTGCTGAACTGTTTTCTTATTAATCCAACTACACTCAAGACACCATTTTCTATCAAGCTTAACTCCTTATGTACTTTGGGGTAGGAAGACGAGGCTTCTAGTCATCTGGCACTAGAACTGCTTTAAAAGCAAATATTTCTAACCATCAACAAAGAACCAAATATTGTGTGGCTTGTGATTTTCAAATAATCCAACAGTGACACTCTGTGGACAAAATAAGAAACACTAAAGTACCTATTTTTCTTAATAAATTAATCTCTAAGACACCTTAAATTGTTTTTTGGAATAAAACAGGGTATAAATAAGTAAACTGACCACAAATAGCCACTATATTTAATTGCGATGGACTATAATAATAATTTTAACATAAACATACCAAATAGTTATCAATGTCTTTGTGTTAAAATTTTATGAACCAGCCCTGCATTACCAACTTATTAGACAGCAAAAATTATATGGAATTATAGCATAGATTAGTAATGATAAAAGCAATATTGCTCTTTTGTATAGTGTTTTATACTTTTCAAAGTGCTTTCACATAATTAAGTCAGAAACCATGACTCATGGCAGGCGGTTAACATCCTCCTCCAAGCTGAACACAGACAGAAGTTAAGAGAACTGCCTATACTACTTAGGTATAGGTACTGCTGTCCCCATCCTTATATAAGTAAATAAATGCATTTTCTGTTACGCTAAATCATATACAGTCTCATAATCTATTTCATTCTATTTCAGAGATCAAGGAGAACAGCAGAATATGATGGAAATATCCAATAGCACCACTATGTCAGGAAACTGGCAGTTTCTTCTAAACTTCACCTGTCCGAATACGCTGACCTGGTATTTGTACTCCTGAGTCTTTACTCGAATTAAATGTAAACATGCATTCACAACATGTTCACATTCTGAACATTATTGTTCAGAACCACTATATTCATAATAGCCTGAACTGGAAAAAAAGCAAATGTCCATCAAAAGGAGAATGGATAGACAAATTATGGATATTTGTACAACAGAATATTACTCAGCGATGAATGGGAATGAAATGTCACTGCAACCAGATGGATCTCTACAACAGTGTTCTGAGAAAAAGAGACAGTGACACAGAAGAGTATATACTGTATGATTCTACTTATATGAAGTTCTAGAACAGGCAAAACTAATCTATGGTAGAGAAAATATCAGGATGTTTCTCCGAGGTTGGAGGGGGGGGCAGGTCTTACTGGGTAGAGGCATGAGGGAACTTTCTGGGATGATGGAAACGTTCTTTTTCTTGATGGCGGGCGGTGGGGGGAGGTATACACATTTGTCAAAACTTGCTGAACTGTTCACTGTATGAAATTAAGCTTAATTTAAAGAAAAAGAAATAAAGCAGAATTAAAAAAACCCAAAGATTTTCACTTTAAGATACAAACCCTACAGTCTCCGCTTGGAAGAGATAATCGACTTCTTTTGTGCGTTGGGAGTAATTTCACTTCCAATGAGTTGGAGCTGTGTCTTTTTAAAGCTGCTAGATGGCTCATTTGTGAAACTGGCTGGTCCCCTGGGACTGGTAACCCACCTGCTCCTGAAAAGCAACACATAAAAAAATTACTTCACAGACTTACCACCACGACAAACTGAATATGGATCTGTTCTCCGAATGACAACTTAAACTGAATCCGAGTCCTGGCTGAATTTTCGAGAAGGACAAAGAAACAAGTCTTTCATGAGCGATTTGGAATAAACCTTTAAAATTGAAGGGCTATATTGCCACACCCACGAACAAGAATCAAGATCAGACACAAATTCCACGATGTGAAGTGAATGCTTCACCACTTAAAGGCTACAGAGTAAAAGCTGGAAACAAATGAACAAGAGAACACAATTCCCAACTGCTTTTTACAAGAAGCCCCAAGGGCTTTTTACTTAGGGAGGCAGCAGGCCTCCAAACGTGAGTCAGTAGACTGTTCTGGCTTGGGCCCCCACCACGGCAAGAACTGGGCAGGCCACAAAGACAACGTCTCCCCATCTGCCAGCTCAGAACTCCTTGAGATGATCTCTAAGGTCACTTGAGCTCTAAGATTATGACTGTTACATTTTATATGGAACTGTTCCATAGTTACATTATTTTAAAATAATTTTAGGTGTTTTTAAAAAAAGTTTTTTTAAACATTTATTTATTTTTGAGAGACATAGAGACAGAGCGTGAGCAGGGGAAGGGCAGAGAGAGAGGGAGACACAGAATTCGAAGCAGGCTCCAGGCTCTGAGCTGTCAGCACAGAGCCCGATGCGGGGCTCCAACTCACAGACCGCGAGATCATGACCTGAACTGAAGTCGGCCGCTTAACCGACTGAGCCACCCAGGCGCCCCCATAGTTACATTTAATATTAAACCTAGATAAATGTATGTGAAGTATAAACCCCCAAACATTCTAGAATTATGTAGGCTCGCTTATGGTTCTGAGTCATTTAACTCTGCAACTAGAAAAAGGCATGGAGTACAAGGTCATTTTATTACACCCTGTAGTAGAGACTTGGGCGCTGGCATCACAGTACTGGAAGGGGCGACGTAATAACAGACCTCGTTCCCTTTAGCCATCCTGAGCCAGGTAAGGAATGGGAGGCAGAACGGAGAATTAATTCTCAGGTGAGATAAATGCAGGATAATATGGTGGGGAAAATTCAATTAGAAAATACCTCCAATTTGAGCTGCAACTTCCGTTTTTTTTTTTTAACTGGTTGTTTTATTCTGATTATAAGACTAATAATGAATAAATAAACTGGGGTGTTTTCATACAAAGGAAGACTACACAGCAATGAGAATGAACTGACCATTGTTACACATGAGGACAAATCTCACAATCATAACACTGAGAAAAAGCCAGACACAAAAGAATATACTTGTGATGTGTGTATTTGGTCTTCATCCGTTTCTGGCCCAGCTCCTACAACCCTTGGAATATCTTAAGTGAGGAGAGTGATAAAGGTGTCTTTTGTTATAGTAATACAGTGAATTAATGAAACCCCTGGATCACCTAAGGATGGGGGGGTGGGGCTGGTCACCAGGGAAAGCAAGCTGTGATTACAGGGTTGGAACTTTAAGTCCCACCCACTGACCCTGGAGGAAGGGAGAGGGGCTGGGGGTTGACTTAGTTGCCAGTGGCCAGTGAGTCAATCAGCCATGACTATGTAATGAAGCCTCCATAAAGTCCCGAAGCACAGGGTTGGGAGAGCTTCTGGGTTGGTGAACATGTGCAGATTTGGGAAGGATGGTCTTTTCTGGAAGGGTATGGAAGCTCCGTGCCCTCTCCCATACCTTGTCCCGTGCATCTCTCCCATCTGGCTGTTCCACGGTTACATCCTTTTATAATAAACCGGTAATCCAGCAAGTAAAGTGTTTCTCTGAATTCTGTGAGCTACTCTAGCAAATTAATCAAAGCTGACGAGGGGACCTTTTCACACCTTTTCACAGGAACCTTTTAGAGCCATTTGGTCAGAAGCACAGGTAATAGCCCAGGCTTGCGACTGGTGTCTGAAGGCAGGGTGTGGGGGGGCCGGTGGCAGAGTGGGGGCTAGTTGGCAGTCTTATGGGACTGAGCCCTTAACCCGTGGGATCTGATGTTATCTCTGGGTAGTGTCAGAATTGCGTTGAATTCCCAGACACCCTGCTCATGTCCAAGAATTGCTTGGTGTTACCTGAGAATCCCCCCTGCCACCACTACTAAAACACACTTTGGAACTGGGTCCAGGAACCTAAGCGAATTGTATATGATTCAATTCTTCTAAAGTTCAAAAATCGGCAATAGGATAGTGCTACCTTGCACGAGGTACGGTAGGTAATGCCTGGAAGGGAAGTGAAGACTGATTCTATTTCTTGGTGTGGGTGCTGGTTACATGTGTGTGTTAACTTGAAAATTCTTTAAACTGTATATTTATGATTTATACATATTTTTGTATGTGATAGATTTCTATTAAAAATCTACCTAAAAACTTAAGCTTTTAAAAAATTCAGAATCTAGGGGTGCCTGGGTGGCTCAGTTGGTTGAGCGCCCGACTTCGGCTCAGGTCATGATCTCGCGGTCTGTGGGTTCAAGCCCCGCATCGGGCTCTGTGCTGACAGCTCAGAGCCTGGAGTCTGCTTCGAATTCTGTGTCTCCCTCTCTCTCTACCCCTCCCCCACTCATGCTCTGTCTCTCTCTGTCTCAAAAATAAATAAACATTAAAAAAAAATTAAAAAAAAAATTCAGAATCTAAATAATCCATCACCAATAAATATCATAACCTTTATATTTTTTACACTGTATATATTTTATATAGTTTAAATCACACTGTACATATATTCTGAAAAATTTTGTATGTCATGTATAATTTTTTAAATATTTTTCTCCTTTATTTTTTACTTATTTTTAATTGAAGTATACTTGACATACAATAATTTAAAAAATATTTTAGAAATGCCTGCATAATATTCCACAGTGTGGATGTCCATAGGTTATCTGTTTTCTGTTGTGGAACGTTTATATTGCTTCCAATTTTTCACTATTTTGCTATAATGATGGGTACACATTCAAATGTAAATATTTTGCACATCTCTGAAAGGTTCTTTATAATGGATATTTAGAAGAATCACTAGGTTAAAGGGCTCCTGATAGGTGCTGCCAAAGTGTCCAAAAAGGTCATAGTAACTTACATTTATAATGAGAACTGCAATGCAATAGTTCTTCTCCATTACCGGTAAAGCGAATTACCATGTAAAAATTGCTAATTTGGTAGATGAAAGTTCAAAGTCTGTATCCCATTTTAACTTGATTTCTCATTACTAACGCATTAGAATATTTTCCAAATGTTTTCTATTCATTAAGATTTCTTGTGCTGTGATCTGTTATTTTTCATATCCTTTGCTCAGTGCCCTGTTGAAGTTTCAGTGTTTCCTGTTTGATTTGTATGAGGTCTTGCTACCGTAATAACAACTCTGGAAAATGTATATTTTCAGTAAATATTTTTCTCAAGTGGTGATGTGATTTTGAAGTCATCGGCTTTTGAGATAGGGAGGGGTTCTGTTTTTATTTCATCAAATTCATTAATATTTTTATGATTTCTTGAACTGCTGTTACGCTCCATCTTTCACTAGGAATAGAAGAACATTCAACTATATTTTCTCCTAGTTTTCCCTACTTCCATTTATTAGATATTCAGCTCTCTAATCCATCTTGAAATCATTTAAGTGTGTGACATGTGGTGAAATCCAAAGGGCTTTTCTCCCCAAATAGTTAAGCCTCTGTACTGGCATGATTTACTATCTATGCTTCTCTTATTGATATACTACAGTATATTAATTCTAAATTCTTTGCTCTTTTTATGAGCTTCCTGCTGCATTAAATCTGATTCTTTATTTCAAAACTAGTACCATCGTATTTTAATAATTGTACTTTTAAAATGTTTTAGTGTTTGATATGGTAAATTACCGCCTGTCCCTTAAACAGATTTTCTCTAGATTTTCTTTATCGTTTTAAGTTATACAAGAGTTTTTTTCCTCCTCTAGGAACAATTTGTGTCTCTCCACTTACTGAAGCCTTATTTTACGACCTTCAGTAAAGTAGTTTTTGCTTTCCATTCATACAGATTCTATTTTTATTCATTTACTCCTTAGAATTTTTAATATTTATTTGTAGCCGTTATCAGCTGGGTTTTTCCCATAGATATATATTTTTTTTTAATTTAAGCTCTACGCCCAACGTGGGGCTTAAATTCACAACCTCCAGACTAAGAGTCACTTGTTCTGCCAACTGAACCAGCCAGCCACCCCACCCGATATATGTTCCAATTGCTTGATGTTGGTATATGAGAAAACAACTTGTTTTTATAATTTAAAAAAATGTATTGTCTAAACGGACTCTAGAAAAAATAGAAAATCTCAACAGACCTATAACGGGCAAAGAAATTGAATTAGTCCTCACAAACCTCCCAGCCAAGCAATGGCCTGGACCAGAGGACTTCATTGCTGGATCTACCAAACAGTTCGAGAAGAATTAACACCAGTCTTTTTCAACCTCTGCCCAAAAAGTAAAGAGGGAACAGGTCCTAACTCATTCTGTGAGGCCAGAATTACCCAGTTATCAAAGCCAGATAAAGACATTACGAGAAAAGAAAATTGCAGACCAATATCCCTTATGAATACAGATACAAAAATCCTCAACAAAATATTAGCAAATCTAATCCACCAGCAAATTAAAAGTATTATTCACCATGACCAAGAGGGATTTAGCCCAGGAATACAAGGGTGGTTCGACAGAAGAAAACCAAGCAATCAGTATAATGTCCCACATTAACAGAACAAAGGGAAAAAATATGATGTTACATATATTTACCACAATAATAAAAGTACCTTATTCTCAATTTTTGCTTCAATTGGAATGATCAGAGGGGTCAGACTATAAGGACTATACTGCAACCTCCTCTGTTTCACTAAACATGTGTTGGTCTTCCAAACTACTACTTTTACATCTACTGCCACCACTTGAACAGCTTCTTGATTTCCTTTCATGCGGATAGGCCATGATTCATTCAACTAGTCCCTAATTCACGGATATTCAAGTTACTATTAAAGTTTTGCTCATGCAAAGCACACTGCTGAACAGCCCTGCGCTTCCGCAAGTAGTTCTATGGGATAAATTCCTAGAAGTAGAAATGACCTGTCAAAGGGTAACCACTCTAGCTCTCTCCCACGAAAGAGGGCTGTTGGAATCTGTAACACACTAAGAAAGTATTCAGCTGGTTCTGCATGTAGTGTTAAAATGAGAACACAGAACAAGTGGTGTCAAAACTTTTCGGCATCAGTTAGATCGGGGGTCAGCAAACTATGGCCTACAGACCAAACCCACCTTGCTGCCCATTTTTATATAGCCCATAAGCTAAGAATGGTTTTGGTCTTTGTTTGTTTTTATATGTTTAAATAATTAAAAAAACAAGGGTGCCTGGCTGGCTTAGTCAGTGGAATATGCAGCTCTTTACCTTGGGGTCATGAGTTTGGGCCCCACATTGGGCACAGAGCTTACTTTAAAAATATCTTTTTTAATGTAATTGTATTTATTTGAAGTGTATAAAATTTGAATAACTCATAGTGTTATGAAACCTGGTCTGGATCACCGGGCAGAAGAACCAAGCGGCACTCAGAAATCTTGGAAGGCAGGAGGTGTAGTTTACACGGGCAGGCTCAGGGGAGGTCACTCTGCAGAGGTCTGAGCCCAGAGCGCATAAGCAGAGGGGACAATTTATAGTCTGTTCTGCATTCCGCATTAACAGTAATTTGGCACGCACGGCAAGTGGAGTAGGAAGAACCCGAAGGGGAGTCTTCTGGCGGGGACTAGAATTTCCCTATCAGTCCTGTCAGCCATCTTATAACAGATGTTTCCCTAGCATTCCCCCCTTTGATGCCCCTTTAAACAGATCTAGGCTGTAGTGGAGGGCATCGTCTTTATTTATTATGGGCTGGTTCTTGCCCTTAGTGCCTTGACTTTGGTTGTGACTATTCCTGATTGGTTTACAAAGTAACAGCATTCTTCTCCTGGGAAGATGCAGGTGCCCCTTTCTCAGCAGTGAGGAGGTCAAATGCCCACCTGTCCTAGAGGGCAACTCCTGCCAGGGAACTTATTTGGCTCTGCAAGGACACTAGGGAGTTGGCCACTGGTTAGTCCCACAGAAGAGCCTATGCCTCCTATGATAGTCCTTATCCCCGTGGCTATTCCTGCCCCTAGGAATATGGGTAGCAACACCACCTGGGCCTTAGGACCGAAGCTTTACAAATGGGGCCCAGATTAGAGGCAACCAATACTAACAAAACATCCTACCCATAAGAGGAAGGTGAGTGTGAACAGGAACCCCTCACTGCTTCCCCAGCTTTCTGGGGCAGCCTCTGCCAATCCGATGGCAAGGAGTAAGGACGGTCTATTCATTTTATCAGACCAGCGATTCCTCAAGCTTCTGCCATATGTAGACCAGCCAGCTTCCCGGGTGTGGCTGGAGCAGGGCTGAAGATCCTAAGAATCTAGGACTCTCCAGAAGGTCACTTTGAGCTGGTTCGCCAGGCTTGGGTCAGTTTCCAAGTCTGGGGCTCCTCAGGATTGGCCCTCTTGACTCTGGAGGGGTGGACCCATGGAGTGATACCTGTGACCTTCAGGGCAGTAGGGTTGATTGAAATGCCTACTTCTTGGATGCCTGCCCTTGTCTCTTGTGGGAGGGGGCATTGCCGCTGTCTCTGCGGCTGAGCCCCTGGGATTACATCTACAATGACGGGGGCCTGGTTGCGGGCAAGTCCGGGGGGACTGTCCTTGGCCCATAAAGTGGGGAAGGCAGTCCTGAATTCAGGCGGGGCGCTGGGCCTGGGTGCAGAATAGCCTCCATTCTTCCTCTTCTTGGTGTAGTGATTGCCATTGTAAGGGGGGCCTGATCCTTCCTGTCTGGGATCCAGTCGGAGGCTGGTGCGTCCCATTGGCTCAAAGGTTACTTGGGCCCCCAGCTTTGAGAGTATAACCTGGCCCAGGAGAGGGCTAGAGCACTCAGGTAGGTAGAGGAACTCAGGCCATACCGTGTGGCCCAGGAATTCACATAAAAGCCATAGTTTGCCCCCCTACTTTCATTCTGACCGTGGGCTCATGGGGGGCAAGAAGAAATGAGCCCAGTCTCCCTCAATCTGAATCTATTACTGCTAGGCCTATGAGGTCTTTTTTGCAGGGTTCTTCTGCATATCGGCTGGGTTTCTGGGACTTTCCCCGGTTGGGACATTCATTCTCAACGTCCTTTCTCCTTGCAGTAGGCGCATTGATCCCTTGCTAACGAGGTTCTGGGTCTCCTCCTTTTCAGCGGCTAGACCTTCCCCGTCCTTTTGTCGAGGCTCTCTTGTGCCTCGGGATCAAACGGGGTGTACATGCAGTAAGCCTCACATAGCCTCTCCTAATAGTCCCCGGAGATTCCCCTGGCTGCTGGGCATATTCATGGGCTTCTGAGCCCCGGCTCAGGCCCCCGGAGGAGAGCCTCTGGGGACCGGCAGATGTGGACCGGCATCTGGAGAGCGCCTGCACCTGGCCAAGGGTGCAATCTGGCCGCCGGTCCTGGAGAGAGAGGATCTGCCGAGTCTGGAGGTGGTGGGGAGACCGAAGGTGGCAGAGTATTGGGAACTGGGAGGTTTGGGGGCAAGATTGGTTCTTCCTCCGGATCGCCAGTGAGAATTTGTGGTGGTCAGGACTTCTGCTGACCTTCCTTGGGCTGCTTTGTCGAGGCCACTAAGACCCTAGCCTGTCCCTGTTTGTTGCAGGTAAATCGCACCCAAGGAGGAAGGGTTTGGGCAATCTCTAACCAGGAGTCGATATATGGGAACTGATCAGGGTGACCTAGGTCTCCAGTGACAACACGCCAGATGCGGCAGGCCATTGGGACATCTAAGGTTCCCTCCGAGGGCCATCCTACACCAAAAGTGGGCCATTCTAACTCACACAGGGTCCTTAACTTGCCAGGGGTTATCTTAATTCCATAGTCTCCCCAAAACCCCTTTTTTGCTTAGTCCCAACCCCATGACGTTCCCGTGAGACGGAGCCGCAAAGACAGACAAAGGGGTAGGGGTGCCCCCTGTAATGAGGAGACCAGTCAGATGCCCGTCTGGCCGTGTCCCGAAGGAACTTAGGTGACGCTTAGCCCTAGCGGTCTCAGCTTTGTGACTTACGATCGGAAACTATTCCAATGCCGCCATAGACTGTATGCCATTCACTACGGAATCGCAGACGGGCCCACTCAGACTCCGTGGGCTTTTGGGGACCTTAAGGGTGCCCACCCGTGGAGCCACAGAATCGAACTCAGCAGGCAAGCCAAACCAAGTCGCACATTCACGCTCACACACAAACACCAGAGGTTATGACATTCCCTCCCACAGAATTCCTACCTGTGAGACCTCTGAGGTCTCGGGGAGTTATCAGGTCCCCCTTCCACCCCTGTGGGTGGGCCTGACTGAACTAGGGCCCCGTACCTTACCGATATGCGACGTTGGGTCTAGGTCTTCACCTGCCAAGTCTCCTTGAGTCCGGCAGGAACGATGGAGCGGAGCCGGTCCGAGGCGACCGAGCGGGAGACTGCAGAAATTCAGGCAGGGCCCGCATTCTCCGTTCCGATTCCTCGTTCCGTCACCACCTGGCCGTTTTCCCAAACCGGTGGCAACAATGGGCCAGCGCGGTTGGGTTTCCGGGTCAGGGAACCAAATGTTACGGAACCTGCTGTGAATCACCAGGTGGAAGAACCAAGCGGCATTCGGAGATCTTGGAAGGCAGGAGGTTTATTTCACACCAGCGGGCTCAAAGGAGATCACTCTCCAGAGATCTGAGGCCCGAGTGTAAGCAGAGGGGACAATTTATAGTCTGTTACTTCCGCATTCCACATTAATAGTGATTTGGTGCGCTCACGGCAAGCTGGGTAGGGAGAAGAACCCAGAAGGGGAGTCTTCAGTCGGGGACTGTAATTTCCCTATCAGTCCTGTTGGACATCTTCTAACAGATTTTTCCCTATAGATAGAAATGTAGAGTAAACGTAAAATATTAAAAAATTAAAGTTATTTATAGGTTACATGGGTGATGAGTATTAAGGAAGGCACTTGTGATGAGGACTGAGTATTGTATGTAAGTGATGAATCACTAAATTCTACTCCTGAAACTACCATTGCACTATGTGTTAACTGAAAAACAATTTTTTAAGTTTATTTATTTATTTTGAGAGAGACAGAGATAGCGCAAACAGGGGAGGGGCAGAGACAGAGGGAGAGAGAAAGAATCCCAAGCAGGCTCCACGCTGCCAGGACAGAGCCCAATGTGGGTCTCAAATCCATGAAACAATGAGATCCTGACCTGAGCCAAGACGAAGAGTTGAATGCCCAACTGACTAAGCCACCCAGGCGCCCCTTAACTAATGAATTTAAATAAAAACTTGAAACAACAACAATGAAAGAAACGGGAAGAAAAAATTTAAAGTTGTTTTTAAAAATGATTAGAAAAACAAAAACAAAAGACTATCTCATGAAATTGACAAACAGGAAATTCAAATTTCAATG